>CM076852.1:29853805-30166016 GCA_039519185.1 Astragalus membranaceus
ATCGTGATAATGGATTATGATAACAGATTATGATAATCAATTATGCACTCGTGATAATTGATTATGAGCAGGTATTTTTGATAAAAAAAATGCCTAGAAATATGATAATCGATTATTCACTTCGTGATAATCGATTATTAGCGCAATAAATCAGTCCCAACGGACAGAAATTGACAACAGCAATAAATATGGACCTAGGGTTTGCAAAACATAATCAATCTTGAATAAAAAGCAAATTATTGAACTCTAGAGCACTATTGCACTTGTTCTTCATTGCTGATCTATCTCAAGGGTTTGGTTGGGAAGCTTTCATTTTGTTGTATTCACCTACTTTAGAGGTATTTCTATTTCTTGTAATTTGTTCAATTTCTGTCAATTGGTTGTACTAGAGATGGAGGAATCTCACTAGGGTTTTGATTGTAACAAGAGTGTGGTATCTCTTGTTTGTCAATTGGTGGTACTAGAGAGTGGGGAATCTCTCTAGGGTTTTGTTTGTAACAAGGGTGGGGTATCTCTTGTTATCAACTGTTGAGGGCTCTTGCACGAAGGTGGGCTATCCTAAGTGAAGAGTGCCTGATTTTTGTAAGGATTTGAAAGCACCCATTTTAAGCTTTGTTTTGATAGTAAAAATCTCACAAGGGTTTGTGAGGAATGGAGTAGGTCACTAAGAGGTGGTTGAACCAGTATAAATCTACTATGTTATTTACTGCTTTTAGTTTCTAATTCGTTGATTACATAAACCTGCGCGAAAAATTAATTTAAGTCGTTAAAAGGGGAAAAGGTTTTAAAATCTTAATTCAACCTCCCTCTTGAGACTGAAGCCACTTGGTAATAATTGAGTCATTTAGACAAGCATAAACTATACCTATTCAGGTTTACACAAAGATATCAGTATCAATATCAATATCAATGTCCTACTAAATAAGCAAAAACTCAAGTAAATACATTTACACAAACTACAATATCAATATTCTACATAATCATACACAATGTATTTTCCATTTGAGTAACCTATTCAATGTATAAGACCTAATCATACACAATCCTATTCTAAGAAAATTTGGGTAAGCTATAATGCATTTTCCATGTACTACTTACTAAAGATAAGTGATAGGGGTGGAGCACACAAAAACGAATTGGGGTGACGTGCAGTGGAGCACGCAGACATCGATGGTGGAATGGGAACAACAGTGGAGTTTTATGGTTTTTCGCAAGGAAGGATATGTGAGAGTAGGGAATGCGAAGGAAATGGGAAACAATCAGCACAAGGAACGAATATGAGACGTTGCATTGTTTTGTATTGAGAAAGAACATTTGGATTTGAATGTTCAAAACATCCCACTATAAATGTATAGCAAAATACACATTTGGAGTCGATCGTTTGAACATCAGACTCAAAAAGTAATTTCAACCACATTTAGAGTTGGGTGTTTTAACACCCGACTCCGATGTTGCGAAGGAAACACTACTTTTCAAGATGATTGGAAAATTGTCATTGCGTCCACCTTTGGAGTCGTGTAGTCAAACAGTCACCTCCAAATGGTCCTTTTTAACGTCAAATTTCACAATAGTGCTTTCAGTGAGCTATTTTATTTGAAAGATCTTAAAGCTTTCTTTTGTAAACCTCTCAAGAAGGTAAGATACACTGGTGGAAAAAATGGATTTTATATCGATCATTCATATCGGTTAAAAACGACCTGATGTTAAAAGTGACGCGGTGGCAAATTTGTAATTAAAATTATAATATTTACATCGGTTGTTACACGAACCGATATAGAAACACAATCTTTACATCTTTCATATCGGTTCCATTCCATAACCGTTATGGAAAACGCAAAAATGTATGCTTCCATAACGGGTCACAAAACCACCCGTTATAGAAACGCAAAGATTTAGGCTTCACCCATCTCTTCCCTCTCACTCCATTCGCATCTCCAAACATCCGCATCTCATCCCTCTCACTCCATTCGCATCTCTCCCTCTCACTCACGCACATACTCTCCCTCATCTCTCCCTCTCACTAAATCTGCGAGTTGAGAAAACACGCACGCTACAGAGAGAACTGGGAAGACACACAGATCTGCTTCTCACTTCGATTTTATCCCAGGTACGATTTGAAATCTCTCACGGCTTCTCACTGCTATCCTTCCCTTCTGTTTCCCTTTCGTTTTTCATTTCATTCTTCTTCGGTTCATCTTCTTTGCTTAGGGTTTGTGGGATTTGGGATTTGAGAACTGAGTTTAGGGTTTTCGTTTTCGTTTTCCTTCATCGTTCTTCTTCGTTTTCGTTTTCGCTGCAGCACATCAGTTTAGGGTTTGTGGGATTTGGGAATTGAGAACCGAGTTTTGATTTGGGAACAGAGGGATCAATTTAGGGTTTGCAATTTTTGCATCATTTTCTGGGTCTTCTTTTCTCTCCCGTAGAACATGACGACGTTCATCACGTTGTAAAATGTTCATATTTGAGCTTTTGTTGCAGGCATTGTTTGATCTCGAAAACACTAACCAGGAGCTTAAAATTGAGCTGAAGGATCTTTACATTAACTCAGCAGTGTAAGGACTTGTATTATGTAGTTTTGTGTATGTTTTTGTTGTGAAGGATTGTTTTTCCATGACTGAGTTTTGTTTGGTTCTGATTGGCAGACAAGTTGATGTGTCTGGAAACCGCAAGGCTGTTGTTATCCATGTCCCATACAGATTAAGGAAAGGCTTCCGTAAGATCCATGTTAGGCTTGTCAGGGAGCTTGAGAAGAAGTTTAGTGGAAAGGTATTTCAATTTTGTCATTTATATTAAATGTTCTTTTTGTTGTCCTGACCTACAATGCTAGTCCTCTCTTGGATGGATTTGTTACTTTTGGATACATTTCAGACGAAGTTGAACCCTATTTACCCTGGCTATACTCTGATATACTATGTATGTTGAACCTAGTGTGGATATACTCTGATATAATTATCATCCGAGAGGACCAAGAGTCTATTTTATGTAACTTCGAGAAATTTTCAATGACCAAATTATTATGACCAAGTCCTGTGGTCACTACAACATTTGGACCCTACGGCAACGCCTAATTTTGCAACGCCAAAAAAACCATTGCCTTAGACATCAATGGCAACGGTTTTTTGACCCCGTTGCTGATTTATTTTTTTTTAAAATATTTTTATTGGCAACGGTTCAAAACTGTTGCCATATAGTCTATAGCAACGGTTTTTTGTTTAATCATTAGGCAACGGCTCATAAACGTTGCCATATTGTCTACGGCAACGGTTTTTTGTTTTAGCTTTAGACAACGGCTCATAAACGTTGCCATAGAGAAATTTATTAAAAAATAAAAAAAATAGAAAATCCATTCCTTTCTCTAACCCACGCATACGCAACCCTAAATCACTTCTCTCACAAATCTCAGACACGCGAGCTCACCCTCCACCCACCATTCTCAAACGCAAATCGGAGCTCACCATTCTCAGCTCCACCATTCTCAGCTCCACCATTCTCAGAAACGGAAAATCAGAAATCAGATTCTCACAAATCTGAACTCACCATGCGCGAACTCTAAATGGTGAGATCGTTGCGCTCAAGAAGACTCGCCTCCACGAGGACGACGAAGGTGTCCCTTGTAACACCCTAAAATAATTTAATTAAGTAATTGATTAAATTATTTAAAGTGTTGCACTATTTTATTTTATTATATGATAATGTAGTATTTTTATTTAATTGAAGGGGATGGCGTTGGTAATACCGGAATTGCAAGTAACGGCCCAAGAAGCCCAAGCCCGTTGGCTTAGGCGCTCCTTAGGCGCTAGGGGTCTAGGTTGCGCCCCAATTGTGCCAAAAGTGAGCAAGTGAGTCGAAGGAGAGGAGAAGTGAGAAAAGAAAATCGAAGGAGAGGAGAAGAGAAGGAAGGAGGCGACTTCAAGCTTGGAGTTAGGGTTTGTGCATCTTGATCCTAGGTGAGGGTTCCTAATCTTCTATGATTCGATTTCCTTTCTCTATCAAGTGCTTAGGTTTCGAATTTCCCTAACCCTTTCTATTTTGATCAATTCGCAATGGTCCAAGGGAAAGAGAGAAAGGGCGTGATCGTGAGAAAAGGAGGAGCTTCCTTGTTGCGGTGATTTGTCGGTGCTTCGGTGGGAAAGGCTCTAGCTCGTCATAATCAAGGTTAGGGGAGTCTCACTCTATAATAGAGAGTATAATAGGTTGTATGTAAACCATAGGATCTCACTTGACCTTACTTGTTAATTGTTAGATTTGTTTAAGTTAGTTGAAATTGATAATTGGTGATTAATTCGATTTTCCCTATGTTAATGTTAGATTTCAAGTGTTGATTTTGTGCCTTGATGTGTTCTTAATATATATATGTGAAATTGAATGTGGTTGGACTGAGCATAATGAGTTTTGTAATTGTTGTGGTAATTTGGTTTGGAAAAGTAATTAAGAATTTTGGTGTTTTGGTTGTGTTGGGGCGCCTGGGCGCTAGTTGCTGGGGGGGGGGGGGGAACTTGGCGCCCTGGGCGCTGTTTTCTGTTGCTGGGCGTGCGTGTGTTCTGGGCAGGGCGCCTATGTTGCTGCCTGTGGCGCCTGGGGTGGCGCCAGGTTGCTGCCTATGCTTAGGCAAGGCGCATAAATCATGTTTTTGGGTAAACTCAGTTTCTAAACATATTTTACCGAGCCAAACTTTGCATTCACCTGACCAAATCACATTTTAAGTACTTTGGCTAAAGAATTTCCAGATTTGCACTTGTGGTTTTGAAATTGTCCTATTGGGCATCATTTTGGCTTGTTTAGGGGGTGCCTTGTGCACACATCATGTTCTGAGCATATTTTACCGAGCCAAACTTTGTATTCACCTGACCAAATCATATTTTAAGCACTTTGGCTAAAGAATTTCCAGATTTGCACTTGTGGTTTTGAAATTGTCCTATTGGGCATCATTTTGGCTTGTTTAGGGGGTGCCTTGTGCACACATCATGTTCTGAGCATATTTTACCGAGCCAAACTTTGTATTCACCTGACCAAATCACATTTTAAGTACTTTGGCTAAAGAATTTCCAGATTTGCACTTGTGGTTTTGAAATTGTCCTATTGGGCATCATTTTGGCTTGTTTAAGGGGTGCCTTGTGCACACATCATGTTCTGAGCATATTTTACCGAGCCAAACTTTGCATTCACCTGACCAAATCATATTTTAAGCACTTTGGCTAAAGAATTTCCAGATTTGCACTTGTGGTTTTGAAATTGTCCTAGAGAGCGTTGTTTTGACTATGTTTGTGATGCCTAGGGGTGAGCTGTGAGTTCTGAACATATTTTCCCTAGCCAAATTCTGTATTCACGTGACCAAATCCCATTTTGAACATTTTGGCTAGAGCGGTTTCAATTTTTAAGGTGGCCTACTATGTTTGTGCGTTTGGGTGTTGTGTGGGGCGCCAAGTGTGGCCGCCCAGGGCGCCAAGTGGGGCGCCCATGCCCTGTGTTTGGGTTTCGGATCTAATGGTGACAGATTGGTCCCTAAGTGTTATCCTAGTCCTAGGGACGTGATTGTGAGGAGAAAATAATGAGTTGGTTGATGATGAGGCCATGGGGGCTAAAACTAAGATTAATTAAAGATGTGATATAGGATACATGGACCGTGTTGTTAATAATTATGATTGTGGTTTTGTCATGGAGTCTCATGCATACATAAGGCTGCGGTCTGAGTTGTTAATTATGATAATGAGGCTGCGGTCTGAGTTCTAAATTGAAATGATAAGGCTGCGGTCTGAGTTGATATTATGATGATAAGGCTGCGGTCTGGGAAAATGGTACCACATGCATAACTGTATTGCATACATCCTCATGATAAGCATGCTAGTTGGTGATTGTATGGACTATGCTACTGTGTGACTGTGTGAGTGTGCTGCTATGATGGAATATACTTCTTATTATAGTCTTTATTATGTAGTTGAGACTCACCCTTCTGTTGTTGTTTACCACAGGTAGTCCTGAGTGAAGGCTTACTCCTTTCACTCCCGAGTCGGTCTGCTCTGATACGTGACACCTAGGGGGTTGGATTAGGGATTTTAATGTTATTCATTTGTCGTTGAATTTTATATGCTTTGAGTTAATGATTTTTGATGAGCCTGTTGTTCGGCGTATTTTGGAGATTGTGTTATTTTCCGCTGCGAGACATCTAAATTACAATGTGTGGATTTTATTGGTGAAGTCACGTGTACCCTAAATTATTTAATGGTGTTGCGTATTATAAATGTGTAACGAAGGTTTACACCGATTTGACCGTTGTTAGATTAAGCTTACGTGTAGCATTCCATTCAAAAAGAAATTTTGAAACTCTGATCTCTATAATAAATAGCCGGGTAGAATGGGGTGTTACACTAGTGGTATCAGAGCAAAAGTTCGGTCTGTCCGACCAAGTGTGTCTGTCTGTCATATTGTGTATGACAATTAGGTGTTTTGTTTTAGTTCTAAATTGTCGTTTATGCTGCAGTGCTAGGTTGATATGGCTAGAAGGGATGATGCTGCTTTGGCTGCTGCTCTGCAGGCCATAGCCCAAGCTGTTGGAAATCAACACAATGCTGCTGATATGAATGCCCGTAACCTGGCAACGTTTCAGAGGGAAAACCCACCCACCTTCAAGGGTCGGTATGATCCCGATGGAGCCTTGTCGTGGCTGAATGAGATAGAGCGGATATTCCGTGTTATGGATTGCACGGCTGCCCAGCAAGTGAAGTTTGGGACGCACATGCTGGCGGAAGAGGCTGACAAGTGGTGGTTAGGGATGCTGCATAGGTTGAACACTGCTGGTGAAGAGGTTACTTGGGAGGTCTTCACAAGAGAGTTTAAAAGAAAGTATTACCCTGAAGACGTTCGGGCCAAGAAAGAGGTAGAATTCTTAGAACTGAAACAGGGAAATAAGACTGTGGCTGAGTATGCAGCCAAGTTTGAAGAGCTGGCCCAATTTTGTCCTTACTACGCCAATGATGCTGATTCAGAGTTCTCTAAATGTGTGAAATTTGAAAGTGGCCTGCGACCTGACATTAAGAAGGCGATTGGGTATCATGAGATACGAGATTTTGCTAGATTAGTTGACAAGAGTAGAATTTATGAAGAGGACAGTTCTGCTGCCTACAAGATTGGGAAAGAAAAGAGGAATACTCAGTTTAGGGGCAAACCATATGATGTGTCTGGAGGTAAAAATAAGTGGAAGGCAGGTGCTGGTAAGAAATTTTCTGAGGGTAAGAAGCCTAGTGGGGGAGGTGCTCCCGCTGATATAGTGTGTTACACTTGTGGCAAGCCGGGTCACAAAAGTTTCGACTGCAAAACTGAGGTAATGTGTTACCGTTGTGGGAAGAAAGGTCATATGGCGTCTAACTGTGATCGTAAGGAATCAGTGTGTTTCAATTGTGGTGAAGCTGGTCACTTCAGTTCTAAATGCACCAAACCGAAGAAAGAGAAATCCAATGGAAGAGTTTTCGCGCTAGCAGGCTCAGAGGGGCCCAATGAGATTCGAGGTACTTGTTTTATTTATGGTTCCCCTTTAGTTGCTATAGTTGATACTGGTGCTACGCATTCTTTTATTGCTGCTGTTTGTGCTGAAAAGTTAAACCTAGTATTGTCTGATATGAAAAGGGAAATGGTTATCGACACTCCGGCTAAGGGTTCGGTGACTACTTCTCTATTGTGTGCTAAGTGTCCTCTGTCAGTATTCGGCAGAGATTTTCTGGTTGACCTTATATGTTTGCCTTTGGGAGGGTTGGATGTTATTCTTGGGATGGACTGGTTAGTGGATAACCATGTGCACATCAACTGTTTCAGCAAGTCTGTGAGTTTCCTTCCTCCTGAGGAGGGAGAGTCTGTTTTGTTGTCTGGGGATCAGCTGCATAAGGTAATGAAAGATGGTGGTCAACTATTTGCTTTGATGGCGTCTATGTCTGCTGAAAACCAAGCTATGGTTGAAGGATTGCAGGTGGTGTGTGAATTCCCTGAAGTGTTCCCTGATGAGATTCCTAGTGTGCCACCCGAGAGGGAAGTAGAGTTTGGGATTGACCTTGTGCCTGGTACTAGGCCTGTGTCCATGGCTCCGTACCGAATGTCAGCTTCTGAGTTATCTGAATTGAAGAAGCAGTTGGAAGAGTTACTTGAAAAGAAATTTGTGAGGCCTAGTGTGTCACCATGGGGAGCTCCGGTTTTATTAGTAAAGAAGAAAGATGGGAGTATGCGCCTGTGTGTGGATTATAGACAGTTGAACAAAGTGACTATCAAAAATAAGTACCCTCTTCCGAGAATTGATGATCTGATGGACCAGCTGGTGGGTGCTAAAGTTTTTAGTAAAATTGATTTGAGGTCAGGGTATCACCAGATTAAAGTAAAAGATGAAGACGTCCAGAAGACAGCGTTTCGAACGAGATATGGACATTATGAATACTCTGTGATGCCGTTTGGTGTCACCAATGCACCAGGGGTGTTTATGGAGTACATGAACCGTATCTTCCATAGTTACTTGGATCGGTTTGTGGTAGTTTTTATAGATGATATTCTGGTATACTCCAAGTCTGAAGAGGAGCATGCAGAGCACTTAAGATTGGTGCTCGAGGTATTGAAAGAGAAGAAGCTTTATGCTAAGTTGTCCAAATGCGAGTTCTGGCTGCGTGAGGTACGCTTTTTGGGTCACATAATTTCTAGTGATGGCATAGCTGTAGACCCAGCTAAGGTTGATGCAGTGTTACAATGGGAGAGCCCGAAGTCTGCGACTGAGATCAGGAGTTTCTTGGGGTTGGCCGGTTACTACAGGAGGTTCATTGAGGGTTTCTCAAAGCTAGCCCTTCCGTTGACTCAATTGACGTGTAAAGGGAGAGTTTTTGTTTGGGATGCTAAGTGTGAAGAGAGTTTCCAAGAGTTGAAGAAAAGATTGACAACATCTCCGGTGTTAGTGTTGCCGTGCCGGATCAACCGTTTGTGGTATATTGTGATGCTTCCAGAATGGGCTTAGGGGGCGTATTGATGCAGGATGGGAAGGTAGTCGCTTATGCGTCCAGACAGTTGCGGACTCATGAGAAGAACTATCCTACTCATGATTTGGAATTGGCTGCTATTGTGTTTGCGCTAAAAATTTGGAGGCACTATTTGTATGGCACTAGATTCGAGGTATTCAGCGACCACAAGAGTTTGAAATACTTGTTTGATCAGAAGGAGCTGAATATGAGGCAGAGGCGTTGGTTAGAGCTGCTGAAAGATTATGATTTTGGCTTAAACTATCACCCCGGCAAAGCTAATGTCGTGGCTGATGCTTTAAGTCGAAAGACTTTGCATATGTCAGCAATGATGGTAAAAGAGTTGGAGTTGATTGAGCAATTTCGTGATATGAGTCTGGTTTGTGAAGTGACCCCGCGAAGTGTTAAGCTGGGTATGCTGAGGATTGGTAATGACTTCTTGGTTAGTATCAGAGACGCCCAGAAGTTGGATGTGAAGCTGGTTGACTTGTTAGTTGCGGGTGATCAGAATGTGGATGGGGATTTCAGGTTGGATTCCCAGGGTGTGTTGAGATTTAGAGACAGGGTCTGCGTTCCCGATGATGCTGAGATGAAAAAGATGATCCTTGAGGAGAGTCATAGGAGCAAGCTGAGTATTCATCCAGGGGCTACAAAGATGTATCATGACTTGAAGAAATTATTCTGGTGGCCTGGTATGAAGAAAGATGTAGCACAGTTTGTGTATGCCTGTTTGACTTGCCAGAAGTCAAAGGTTGAGCACCAGAAGCCTGCGGGGTTGATGCAACCTTTAGATGTTCCGGAATGGAAATGGGATAGCATTTCCATGGATTTTGTGACTGGGTTACCGAGAACCGTTCGGGGATTTGATTCTATTTGGGTGATCGTGGATAGGTTGACGAAGTCTGCTCACTTCCTTCCTATCAACATCACGTATCCGGTAGCGAGATTGGCCGAGATATATATTAAGGTGATTGTGAAGTTGCATGGTGTCCCGAAGAGTATTGTATCTGACAGAGATCCGAGGTTTACTTCGGAGTTTTGGGGGAGCTTGCAAGAGGCATTGGGGTCCAGATTGAGGTTGAGTTCAGCCTACCATCCTCAGACTGATGGGCAGACAGAGAGAACCATTCAGTCATTGGAGGACTTATTGAGATCGTGTGTTTTAGAGCAGGGAGGTGCGTGGGATACACACCTTTCGTTGATTGAGTTCACTTACAACAACAGCTACCATTCGAGTATAGGGATGGCTCCTTATGAGGCACTGTATGGGCGGAGGTGTAGAACTCCTTTGTGTTGGCATGAATCTGGCGAAAGTGTTGTTCTTGGACCTGAATTGGTGAGAGAGACTACAGAGAAGATAAAAATGATCAGGGAGAAAATGAAAGAGTCTCAAAGTCGGCAAAAGAGTTACCATGATAGAAGGAGAAAAGATTTGGAATTTCAGGCTGGTGAGCATGTTTTCTTAAGGGTCACGCCTATGGCTGGTGTTGGGCGTGCACTTAAAGCAAAGAAGTTGACTCCTAGATTTATTGGACCGTACCAGATCACTGAGAGGGTCGGAAAGGTTGCTTATAGGGTGGCCTTACCACCTAACCTTTCGAACTTGCACGACGTATTTCACGTGTCGCAACTTCGGAAGTACATTCCGGACCCGTCTCATGTGATCCATATGGATGATATTGAGGTGCGAGATAATCTCACTGTGGAGACTATGCCAGTGAGGATTGATGATAGAGAAGTGAAGGTGCTGAGAGGGAAAAGCATTGCTTTAGTAAAGGTGGTGTGGTTAGGCGCTTCTGGCGAGAGCATGACTTGGGAGCTGGAGAGTAGGATGCGGGAGTCCTATCCAGAGCTTTTTGACTCAGGTATGAATTTCGAGGACGAAATTTCCTAAGTGGGGGAGAGTTGTAACACCCTAAAATAATTTAATTAAGTAATTGATTAAATTATTTAAAGTGTTGCACTATTTTATTTTATTATATGATAATGTAGTATTTTTATTTAATTGAAGGGGATGGCGTTGGTAATACCGGAATTGCAAGTAACGGCCCAAGAAGCCCAAGCCCGTTGGCTTAGGCGCTCCTTAGGCGCTAGGGGTCTAGGTTGCGCCCCAATTGTGCCAAAAGTGAGCAAGTGAGTCGAAGGAGAGGAGAAGTGAGAAAAGAAAATCGAAGGAGAGGAGAAGAGAAGGAAGGAGGCGACTTCAAGCTGGGAGTTAGGGTTTGTGCATCTTGATCCTAGGTGAGGGTTCCTAATCTTCTATGATTCGATTTCCTTTCTCTATCAAGTGCTTAGGTTTCGAATTTCCCTAACCCTTTCTATTTTGATCAATTCGCAATGGTCCAAGGGAAAGAGAGAAAGGGCGTGATCGTGAGAAAAGGAGGAGCTTCCTTGTTGCGGTGATTTGTCGGTGCTTCGGTGGGAAAGGCTCTAGCTCGTCATAATCAAGGTTAGGGGAGTCTCACTCTATAATAGAGAGTATAATAGGTTGTATGTAAACCATAGGATCTCACTTGACCTTACTTGTTAATTGTTAGATTTGTTTAAGTTAGTTGAAATTGATAATTGGTGATTAATTCGATTTTCCCTATGTTAATGTTAGATTTCAAGTGTTGATTTTGTGCCTTGATGTGTTCTTAATATATATATGTGAAATTGAATGTGGTTGGACTGAGCATAATGAGTTTTGTAATTGTTGTGGTAATTTGGTTTGGAAAAGTAATTAAGAATTTTGGTGTTTTGGTTGTGTTGGGGCGCCTGGGCGCTAGTTGCTGGGGGGGGGGGGGGGAACTTGGCGCCCTGGGCGCTGTTTTCTGTTGCTGGGCGTGCGTGTGTTCTGGGCAGGGCGCCTATGTTGCTGCCTGTGGCGCCTGGGGTGGCGCCAGGTTGCTGCCTATGCTTAGGCAAGGCGCATAAATCATGTTTTTGGGTAAACTCAGTTTCTAAACATATTTTACCGAGCCAAACTTTGCATTCACCTGACCAAATCACATTTTAAGTACTTTGGCTAAAGAATTTCCAGATTTGCACTTGTGGTTTTGAAATTGTCCTATTGGGCATCATTTTGGCTTGTTTAGGGGGTGCCTTGTGCACACATCATGTTCTGAGCATATTTTACCGAGCCAAACTTTGTATTCACCTGACCAAATCATATTTTAAGCACTTTGGCTAAAGAATTTCCAGATTTGCACTTGTGGTTTTGAAATTGTCCTATTGGGCATCATTTTGGCTTGTTTAGGGGGTGCCTTGTGCACACATCATGTTCTGAGCATATTTTACCGAGCCAAACTTTGTATTCACCTGACCAAATCACATTTTAAGTACTTTGGCTAAAGAATTTCCAGATTTGCACTTGTGGTTTTGAAATTGTCCTATTGGGCATCATTTTGGCTTGTTTAAGGGGTGCCTTGTGCACACATCATGTTCTGAGCATATTTTACCGAGCCAAACTTTGCATTCACCTGACCAAATCATATTTTAAGCACTTTGGCTAAAGAATTTCCAGATTTGCACTTGTGGTTTTGAAATTGTCCTAGAGAGCGTTGTTTTGACTATGTTTGTGATGCCTAGGGGTGAGCTGTGAGTTCTGAACATATTTTCCCTAGCCAAATTCTGTATTCACGTGACCAAATCCCATTTTGAACATTTTGGCTAGAGCGGTTTCAATTTTTAAGGTGGCCTACTATGTTTGTGCGTTTGGGTGTTGTGTGGGGCGCCAAGTGTGGCCGCCCAGGGCGCCAAGTGGGGCGCCCATGCCCTGTGTTTGGGTTTCGGATCTAATGGTGACAGATTGGTCCCTAAGTGTTATCCTAGTCCTAGGGACGTGATTGTGAGGAGAAAATAATGAGTTGGTTGATGATGAGGCCATGGGGGCTAAAACTAAGATTAATTAAAGATGTGATATAGGATACATGGACCGTGTTGTTAATAATTATGATTGTGGTTTTGTCATGGAGTCTCATGCATACATAAGGCTGCGGTCTGAGTTGTTAATTATGATAATGAGGCTGCGGTCTGAGTTCTAAATTGAAATGATAAGGCTGCGGTCTGAGTTGATATTATGATGATAAGGCTGCGGTCTGGGAAAATGGTACCACATGCATAACTGTATTGCATACATCCTCATGATAAGCATGCTAGTTGGTGATTGTATGGACTATGCTACTGTGTGACTGTGTGAGTGTGCTGCTATGATGGAATATACTTCTTATTATAGTCTTTATTATGTAGTTGAGACTCACCCTTCTGTTGTTGTTTACCACAGGTAGTCCTGAGTGAAGGCTTACTCCTTTCACTCCCGAGTCGGTCTGCTCTGATACGTGACACCTAGGGGGTTGGATTAGGGATTTTAATGTTATTCATTTGTCGTTGAATTTTATATGCTTTGAGTTAATGATTTTTGATGAGCCTGTTGTTCGGCGTATTTTGGAGATTGTGTTATTTTCCGCTGCGAGACATCTAAATTACAATGTGTGGATTTTATTGGTGAAGTCACGTGTACCCTAAATTATTTAATGGTGTTGCGTATTATAAATGTGTAACGAAGGTTTACACCGATTTGACCGTTGTTAGATTAAGCTTACGTGTAGCATTCCATTCAAAAAGAAATTTTGAAACTCTGATCTCTATAATAAATAGCCGGGTAGAATGGGGTGTTACATCCCTCCCACCACTCTCCGCAAAGTTTCCATTTTACGAATGCTCTCTTGCGATCCCCATTTCGTCAGGTATTATCGTATTTTAGGGTTTTTTAAGGGGTGGATATATGGTCTGTTGCCTGCATATTTGGTTAGTAAGGATCTTGTTTTTGTTCAACTCAACCAGGTTCTATCTTTAGATTGTAGCTGAACTTGTCACCAAGCAAGCACTCTTTCCTGGTGATTTCGAGCTGCAACAACTCCTTCATATATTCAGGCTGTTGGAGTTTCACTATAGTAAATACTATTTCTGCCTTTAAATACTATTTCTGCCTTTACTATAGTGTCTATGTCTTGGGGGAGAATTTAATACTTCAAATTTCAGCTCCCTACAAACTCAGGAAATTTTTGGTGGAATTTTTCCCCTGGCTTCCACCTCATGTTTTGTTTGCTAATTACTATGAGTGAAATATATTTACAGCTAACTTCTGGTTTTGAATTTTGTAAATACAGTGTTGCTCGGTTACATTCATTGTGTGTCTTATGAACAAAAATTAGAGAACTTTGGCTCTCATTGCTGCTGTACTAATGTGGTTATGTGGAGAGAAAAATCTGTTACTATTTTTATCATTTCATTATCTTATTTGTGTGTGTTGACTAATTTTTCTCCTCTATGGTATGTGGGGCCTTGTCAACTGTTAGATTGGGTAGTGACTTGGCTGGTTATCAAATACTGCATGATGATTTTGATACCAATTAGCTGCTTCATGATCTATGATGTGCAATGCTTTATCTTTCACAGCTAGTTGTGTTTTTTTGGTTCAATGTTTTCAAGTTATTTGATGTGTTTGTGATAACAAACTGAAGTTCTTTCTGAACATTGAAACCTTCAAATGACAAGTATTTGGAAGCATGCCTTGTTTTCCTCCTCTCCAGCCATTCTTAGTAACAGTAATTCAGCATAAAAATTATAACTCGATCATGCCTTCAGATGAGAATGTCATACAGTCCAGCCGCACATCTGTTTCTTTTTCTGGTGCAATGGACAGACTGCAATCTTGCCGGAGCCCTTGGACTGTTAAGAATCCTAATTTACAAGGTTAGTTAGGTGGTTTGGTTTTCGGATGTTCGTTTCTTTGTTTTATTAATATAATACTACCTCCGATCCACTTTATAAGAGACAATGCAGTTGGTTCAGCATATTGTCTCTTATAAAGTGGACTGGAGATAGTAAAACATTTGTTTGCATTTTAGTCTGTGTGAATTGCTGATGTGCTGAAATCCTGTGCTAAAGCAGTTCGTAACTAAATTGAATTCTGCCAAGGACGTAGATGACAGAATCCTTTCTATGCTTGCTCTCAAGAGCTTTCTTCATTTCTCTGGTAAGCTTCACAAACGCAGCCATGTATAACAATCTTCATTTAGAAATATGGAACAGCTGGATAATGACAAGCAAAAACCTTGTCTAAGAAGAAAAATCCCATCGGATTTGCATTTCCTGTCTGGAAGCATTGTAAAATACTCAAATGCACAATTCAACAGATTTATATCAGATAATATTATTTTGGCTTCTATAATAGTCAATTATCTATGTGCCTTTCTGTAAACTTTTGTGTTCAAACTCCTGCATGTCTTTATGTGAAGCAGAAAAATAATGATTGTACTTGATTTTTGTAAATTTCAGATGGCTTAGGTGATCTAACTGCTTCCTACACTAAGGATATCTTAAAAGTTTTGAGAGAGCTAAAGAGATTCTCTCCCTTGGCATCTGAAATGCTGAAAGTTCTGGTTGGAGAGAATGAGTCTAAAGCAGTAAGTTTTGTGTACTCTTAAACCATTTTTTTAGTATTTTGATCAAAAAAACCATTTTCTAGTATAGGCATGGTGGATGATTTAAAATTCTTTATTGGAACAGGACATTTGGACACACAAAGAGCTAATCCAAGTAGATTGCAGCGAGAATGGACAAGTGTTGTCTGTCATTTGCTTTAAGGATAAAATTTTTTCAGGGCATACAGATGGCAGCATCAAGGTAATAAGAATCAGGATTTTAGATGCCCTTTCAATTCTGAACTATAATTGTTTTAGTTATTGAAAAAAAAAACATTAATTTTATAGCAGTTTGGTCGAGAGCAGATTTTTGATTATATCTAGTGTAGTCATTTAAATATTTGTTTCCATAGAATTACGAAAATGAATTATCATATTATCAAACTATTAGATTTGTGCAATTACCATAAGGGGGAATCTGGCGTGAGCAGGATGTGAATATGTTAAAATTTAGATGGTGTGTCACGAAAAGGAATGGATTTTTATGACATATTGTTTCCCATCTGCTTGAAAGATTGAGTAGCTTGAATAATGCCAGGACATACCTGGTCATTAGCAAAACGTTTGGATCTTGGTTTCATATGACAACTATATTGTAATAACTAATATAAGCTGACTGGAAACTATTTTGTAACTTCTGAAGGTCTGGAAATTGAAGGATAACTTATTACTTCTGTTGCAAGAAATCCAAGAACATACTAAGGCTGTGACGAACTTGACAATATCAGAGTCTGGTGACCGGCTATACAGTGGTTCACTTGACCGAACTGCAAAGGTAATGTTTCTACAGCTACTCTAATCTCAATGTCACGCACCCTGCTGACAAAGGTTTTGTTTTGTTCATTAACAGATCTGGTCTATTGGAAAGGAAGCAATACATTGTGAGCAGGTGCATGATATGAAGGACCAGATTCACAACTTAGTTGTAACCAATAGCATAGTTTGCTTCATTCCGCAGGGAACAGGTGTCAAGGTGCCCAATGAAACTATAAACATGTGTACTTTGAATGGTTGGGGAAGAGGTTGATCTGAGTACTTTTATTCATGCAAGATTGTAAAATAGAAATAGCTCCCTCTCCTTATTATGAATGCCTACTCTCTCACACAAGCACAAACATTATGCTTGATATATTTCTCTGAGCTGCATGTTGTACCGTTTCCTTCCTAGTTCCCATCTATGTCTAAAAATCAAATTCCCAGGTGGGATATTGACAAGCCCTTAATTTTGGTAACAAATTCCTCTACTTCCCCCTAATACTGGAAATGCTTGACAATTAGTTCACATATACTGATTAAAATAAGTAATGCTATTGTGTGCCATAATTACTTTTCTCTTTCATCAGGTTCAGTCATTGAATGGAGAATCGAAGTTGTTGAATTCTAATAAATATGTAAAGTGCTTTATAGGTATTTTTGCTTATAATCGAAAACGGAGGGAGTATGTGATTATATCTCAACATTCTTGTGATATTGCAGGAGATCCATTTGGCCACTGGAACAGTCAGTACTATTCAAAGTGGCTTTAAAAGATTACTTGCCAAAGCAAATCCTATTTATGCACTGCAAATTCATGGTGAACTTATATATGCAGCTGGCTCTTCCATGGGTGGTTCTGCTATAAAGGTAAAAAATATGATTTAGTAGATGATCCAGTAAGTGTTAAGGTGAAAAATACTTATTTCTTTCAATAAACATCAGTTTCATGATATATTATTGAATTTCGAAGCAAAGAAAATCTTTGAACTATTTGATGTTAATTTTATGAATGCCATACCATAGTTAACTGACTGCTTTACATGTACGTCAAGATATGGAACAATTCCAATTACAGTATGGTTGGATCACTGCAAACTAGATCAGAAGTGCGGGCTATGGCAGTTAGTTCAGAACTAATTTATTTGGGATGCAAGGGAGGTGCTGTAGAAATTTGGGATAAGAAGAAACATAGTAGAGTTGACATCATACAGGTGGGTACGAATTGTAAGGTTAATTGCATGGCTCTAGGCAGCAATGAAGAAATTTTTGTAATTGGAACTTCAGATGGCCAACTTCAGGTACTTTTTTAAATTAATATAAGCTTCTTTTTAAATTTTAATGTTGAATTGAGCATATTTTATTCTCACCGCATACCTTAGCATTTGACCCTCTCTCCAGATAGAAGATTGTGTCCTTTGCTAAGCCAACATTTTATACTTCAAAGGCTTGGGATGGGGTCATGTAATGTTGTTCTGTATCCTGGATTCTTTCTCGCTATCAATTCAATAATAAGCATATTTGATAATTGTGACACAATTGAAGTTTATGACATTGTCATCTCTTTTATCGATTTAGTTTTGGTACTGTACTGTTTGCAGCTTACCATTTTGTTGTGCTATTTAGGGTACCTCTATGTGAAGCATTTGCTCAGATAGCACTGATTTAGTGTTGATGATTCATTTATTTTCTTGTTATCTCAGTTCCTCATCTCATGACTCTTGATTTTTAATTTTTGTTTTGTTTCACTGGAGGGAGGCTTTATTTCACAGAACTTCAGGTGATGTAAGCAATCTACAAACAAACCATAGAAGGACTAATGGCAGGGTTACTGGTGTTGTTGGGATAATGCATAAAAGTGTGCTTGATGAGGAATTTCCCTCACTTGGAGATGAAGATAAACATAGCACTTCTAAATTGGAAAGAGTGTTATCTTTTGGCTCAACAACTTCGTCTCAGTCTGCTAACTGATACTTCAGCTAATGATTCAACAAACACTTCGATATCTCCACGCACAATGGCCCTCAACATGGCCGAGACTTTGGCTCAGCGATCACCTAACTCCCAATCACCTCCACAAGTGAGTTTGATTTTGAATTCTGTTGTAATTTGTTCATAAAATGTCTTCAGTACTGATGGTATGTTTTCTATGCAGTCATCTGTTAGTAGTCAAAATCTTGAAGAGTTGGCCCTTAAGCAATCTAGGTTATTAATCCCGGTGACACCATCTACGCCAAGATCCCTGGTATTGGTGTTTCTTTCTCTTTTCAAAATAATGTAGTCATGAAACCAAGTGAGTGCAATCACCCTTAAACCAGCCCCAACAGCAGCAGAGACAACAACAGCTGCCTGGATCGCAAAACCTGCCACAGTCGCAGCCGCAACCGCCTCAACAGAATGCACAACAGCCACAACAACTGCAAAACCAACACCAACAGTTGCCTCAAAATACGATGATGAATAGCATGACAGTTGCTTCTAACCAGATTCCAAATCAGTGTATACAACAACAAACACCCTACTCTCATCTTCAGCGAAGTTACTATCTGGAAGGAATTTAGTGTAGGAAAAACCTTAGATAGATCATGTTTTTATTGGATTGTATAATTAATTGATTCATTAAATTTGAGTGATATCACACAACTCTTTTGTTAGGAAGGAATGAATTCATTGAATTGGACCTCTATATTTTTTCTGTAATTTTTTTTTCTTTTTTTACAATCTATGGCAACGGTTTTAAACTGTTGTATTTACTAGAGAATAGCAACAGTTTTATTCTATAAACGACAACGGTTTTAATCTATGGCAACGGTTTTTTCTACGACAACGGTTTTAATCTACGACAACAGTTTTAATCTATGACAACGGTTTTTTAGTGTTGTCATATCTGGCAACGGTTTTTAGGTGTTGCCATAACTGGCAACGGTTTGTGCCCGTTGCCATTGTGTGAAAATAAAACCGTTGCCTTTAAGTTACCAATGGCAACGGTTTTAGGTTTTCGTTGTCTTTGGTCACAAAAACCGTTGCCTTTAGTTTAGGCAACGCTCGCAACAACAACGGTTTCAAAACCGTTGCCAAAGGTAATGGCAACGGTTTTTCGGCTTTCGGCAACGGTTTTCGACCGTTGCCATAGGGTCTAAGATATAGAAACACAATCTTTACATCTTTCATATCGGTTCCATTCCATAACCGTTATGGAAAACGCAAAAATGTATGCTTCCATAACGGGTCACAAAACCACCCGTTATAGAAACGCAAAGATTTAGGCTTCACCCATCTCTTCCCTCTCACTCCATTCGCATCTCCAAACATCCGCATCTCATCCCTCTCACTCCATTCGCATCTCTCCCTCTCACTCACGCACATACTCTCCCTCATCTCTCCCTCTCACTAAATCTGCGAGTTGAGAAAACACGCACGCTACAGAGAGAACTGGGAAGACACACAGATCTGCTTCTCACTTCGATTTTATCCCAGGTACGATTTGAAATCTCTCACGGCTTCTCACTGCTATCGTTCCCTTCTGTTTCCCTTTCGTTTTTCATTTCATTCTTCTTCGGTTCATCTTCTTTGCTTAGGGTTTGTGGGATTTGGGATTTGAGAACTGAGTTTAGGGTTTTCGTTTTCGTTTTCCTTCATCGTTTTCTTCGTTTTCGTTTTCGCTGCAGCACATCAGTTTAGGGTTTGTGGGATTTGGGAATTGAGAACTGAGTTTTGATTTGGGAACAGAGGGATCAATTTAGGGTTTGCAATTTTTGCATCATTTTCTGGGTCTTCTTTTCTCTCCCGTAGAACATGACGACGTTCATCACGTTGTAAAATGTTCATATTTGAGCTTTTGTTGCAGGCATTGTTTGATCTCGAAAACACTAACCAGGAGCTTAAAATTGAGCTGAAGGATCTTTACATTAACTCAGCAGTGTAAGGACTTGTATTATGTAGTTTTGTGTATGTTTTTGTTGTGAAGGATTGTTTTTCCATGACTGAGTTTTGTTTGGTTCTGATTGGCAGACAAGTTGATGTGTCTGGAAACTGCAAGGCTGTTGTTATCCATGTCCCATACAGATTAAGGAAAGGCTTCCGTAAGATCCATGTTAGGCTTGTCAGGGAGCTTGAGAAGAAGTTTAGTGGAAAGGTATTTCAATTTTGTCATTTATATTAAATGTTCTTTTTGTTGTCCTGACCTACAATGCTAGTCCTCTCTTGGATGGATTTGTTACTTTTGGATACATTTCAGACGAAGTTGAACCCTATTTACCCTGGCTATACTCTGATATACTATGTATGTTGAACCTAGTGTGGATATACTCTGATATAATTATCATCCGAGAGGACCAAGAGTCTATTTTATGTAACTTCGAGAAATTTTCAATGACCAAATTATTATGACCAAGTCCTGTGGTCACTACAACATTTGGACCCTACGGCAACGCCTAATTTTGCAACGCCAAAAAAACTGTTGCCTTAGACATCAATGGCAACGGTTTTTTGACCCCGTTGCTGATTTATTTTTTTTTAAAATATTTTTATTGGCAACGGTTCAAAACTGTTGCCATATAGTCTATAGCAACGGTTTTTTGTTTAATCATTAGGCAACGGCTCATAAACGTTGCCATATTGTCTACGGCAACGGTTTTTTGTTTTAGCTTTAGACAACGGCTCATAAACGTTGCCATAGAGAAATTTATTAAAAAATAAAAAAAATAGAAAATCCATTCCTTTCTCTAACCCCCTCGGTCTCCACCCAAACGGCGCACCTCCCCATTCAACTCTCAGACGCGGCGAACCACCAGTGGCCACCACCATCTGTTCGCAGCCCACAGCCATAAGGTTTCCTTTTCCTTTTCCTTTCTCCTTTCGCAGCCGCATTACGTTTGTTTTGTTTTTTTTGTCTTGATATTTATAGTTATATAGTTATGTATATGTTGCTGAAATGTTGAAGTATTTTTTGGATATTTATAGTTATATATGTTGCTGAACATGTTAAAGTATTTTTTTCTTGAATGATTAGGAATTATTTCTTGATATTTCGGTTCTTGAATGATTAATTTTTGTTATAGATAATGATAGAGTATTTTGAATGATTATTTTTTTTTGGGTTTGTCAAAAAAAGTGTAAAATTTTAATAAGTTGGATCTTTATTTTTAGTTGTTGTTCAGTTAGCATTTTAGTCCTTAAGCCTTTTATCTTATTTGCAAATGAATGAGAAAAGTCTTAAAAATCATTTTGAATTTCGTTGGGTTCATAATAATGATTATAATAACTTTAAGAAATTTATTTATTGGTACAGGCTCTCGTTGATCTCTCTCCTGCGCTCTCTCTGGTTCATCTCGCTTAGCTTTGCGGTTCATCTCTCTTAGCTTTTCAGGTACTTTTGTTGTTATCTAGTTTTTGATATTTTTGGACATATTTTGAATAAAACTGTTATTGGGGATGTTACCGAGAATAAGAATAGAATAGGAAATATAGCTTGGGAAAATAGGGAGAGGAATTGAAAAACTTTTAAAAAAGAAAGTTTGTTTGTTTTTTTTGGATATGAATTGAAAAACTTTTAAACATTGTACTCTGTCTGTTTTTCACCTATAACATATTTAAGTTCTCTTATCAGGAATTTATATTAAATTTCGGTCTAATATGGATAGAAAGTGGATGTCTGCCAATCGTCTGTCGAAAGAATATGCCGATGGAGTGGAATATTTTGTGAACTTTGCTGTTCGACGTTTAGGAACTTCTAGTAAGTTCAAGTGTCCTTGTTTAAGATGTTGTTACGCCAATCGAGTTACTGCGGTTGAGTTGGGAAGACATTTAAAGGCCAATGGAATCGATCAAAGTTATATTTGTTGGACAATGCACGGTGAGAAAAGAGGTGAACCTTTGTAACACCCCGGTATTTCTATCTAGTGAAAATACCCAAGTGCACATTAGTAACACATCAGAGATATATTTCCTGCTTAGACACTGAATATCACTATAAATTTTTCGCTGAATACAACCCAAACAGTCTTATTTACAACAAGACAATATGGTTCTCAGACCATATACCATCAGCATCTATAGTATTCAGTATCGTACAAGAAAGCGGAAGAAAGATATACACTAAATACATAATGTCTTAGTATACAGAAAACAAAAGGGAAATAAGCTTAAACATAAAGCTAGGCTATCAGCAACAAGTCCGAGCTCAACCTACTCGTGCCTCTTGGATTTCCGCTGTCCCTGTGTCTCTGTAAAACAACAACATTTAAACAGTGAGATACAATCTCAGTGAGTTCTACCGAGACCCCTACTAACTCTCTCGGTCCAATTATAATTCTTGGTTATCTTGACACGACACCGACTGCGTTACCGCTACAAACCCGGTGAACCGCACCATTTAACCTATAATAGATCATCGACTGCGTTACCGCTACATACCCGATGAATCTATTGTTTAACTTCAACCGATTGCCGACTGCGTTCCCGCTACATACCCGGAACAGGTCAAACTCAGTACGACACCGACTGCGTTACCGCTACATACCCGGTGGATCGCACAACAAAACAATTCAACAGATCACCGACTGCGTTACCGCTACATACCCGGTGAACCTGTTATGACTCAGTACGGCACCGACTGCGTTACCGCTACATACCCGGTGGATCGCACAACAAAACAATTCAACAGATCACCGACTGCGTTACCGCTACATACCCGGTGAATCTGTTATGACTCAGTATGGCACCGACTGCGTTACCGCTACATACCCGGTGGATCGCACAACAAAACAATTCAACAGATCACCGACTGCGTTACCGCTACATACCCGGTGAACCTGTTATGACTCAGTACGGCACCGACTGCGTTACCGCTACATACCCGGTGAACCTGTTATGACTCAGTACGGCACCGACTGCGTTACCGCTACATACCCGGTGGATCGCACAACAAAACAATTCAACAGATCATCGACTGCGTTACCGCTACATACCCGGTGAACCTGTTATGACTCAGTACGGCACCGACTGCGTTACCGCTACATACCCGGTGGACCGTAATACAGACAGTTTAACATAACACCGCTTTTAAAAGAGTTTTCTATATCGAAAACAGTTCGTTTTACTTTTCAAAAAGAACATTACAAGTTAAAACCACATTCACTCTCGTATGCTAATTCGTCACTTTTCGACACAATTTACGACTCCAAAAACAGTTAATTTGACATTAAAAATAGAATATTCAGTTAGGCCTCTGAATAAGCTTTCCAACGCATCTTAGAACACCTCAATCGGGTTCCCGGATCAAAAGTTATCGCGAAACGAAAAACAGTGTTTGGTTGCTGAAATTCTGCCAAATGGCGCGCGAGTGGCGCGTTGCGCGCAAGTGGCGCGCGAACAAACAGCAGGTTCTGCCAATTGGCGCGCGAGTGGCGCGCGAACAGACAGCAGGGGGGTCTGTCAAGGGCAGATTTTGGCGGTTTCGCGCGAAAATCGCGATTCCGCTCAATTCCGATTCTCGTTCCGACTGAAAACAGATTTGACAACCAATACAATAGACCCAATACAAACCACACAATCAATCAATCCAATCAAAAACTCAATCAAATGGATTGTATCAAAAACGACATATTTTCCAATTAACGGTTTTTAAGTCAAAATCTTTCGAAATCAAATCACCAAAAATCCCATTTCAACACGACACAACTCGAGACTCGCTCCGATCGATTCCTAACCCGAACAGACAATATCCAGAAATATTCCAGTCCAGCGAAAGCGATAAAACAGTTAATTAATTAATTCGAAACGTAAAATCCTAAACGTGAGTAGAACTCACCCTTGAAGCGTGAACCACGATCGAGCCGAATTCTCCGAGTAACCACACAAACATTCCCCGCTTAAGCTTTCCGTTCCGACGACGCTCGAATCCGCTTCCAAACTTTCCGCTCGATCACGAAACCTCTTTTTGACCGAAACGCCGAATTCCCCGAAATTCTCCACGGATACTATTCATCTTCTTCTTCAACCTCAAGACACTATTCACCAAAACCTCAAATCTTGATTTTTCAACCCCAAATCACCCAACTCGCTTCCAATCAACGATCCATCATCCTTGGGTTCGCGCCAACCACCATCCCAAGCTATCCTTGAGCTTCAACCATCAAAACCTCAATTTTTTCCTCTCAAATTCGAAAATGGTGGATTTGAGGAGAGTGAGTTGATGATGAAGATTTTGGTACCAAAACGAAGAGGAAGTAACGCTGAGCATTTTTCGTGATGGAAGGAAGTCGTTTCGGTGAAGTCTTCTCCTCCCTCTTCTCTTCTCCCTCACGCCATTTTCTTCTTTTTTCTCTTCTTTCTCTCTTTTCTCTTCACTGTCTCTCGCTTTCTTCTTTCTTCTTTCCTTTCTTTTATTTAATTCTCTTCTCCTCCTCTCACACACACACGTATACATATTTAATATATAATTGGTAACGTGGTCCAATTACCATATTGATCTAAATCTCCTATTTCGATTCCGAAACTTCCTTGATCCGTATTATCCGGTTAACGATTCGATGACAACCGATAAATAATTTTAGCACTCAATAAATTTACCAGTCGAGTACTAAATTAGTTTAATTAGGTTAACATCCAAATAATTCCATTAATTATTTTGGGGATGTTACAACCTTCAAATATGGATAATAGTACTCAGAGATGTGATCCGGTTGATTATCCTGAAACATTTGATGGCGACCAATTTGAAGAGATGGCAAAGGCGGTTGAAGACGATCTTAATGATTCTCCTCAAATGTTTGAGAAGTTGATAACCGATGCGGAGACACCGTTGTATGCGGACTGTACTGAATTCACAAAGTTATCAGCTGTGATAAAGCTGTTTAACTTGAAAACTTGCCACGGATGGACGGATAAGAGCTTTACGGAATTACTCGAGCTATTGAAAGCTATGTTGCCGGAAGACAATGTTCTCCCTTCTCGGACGTATGATGCAAAACAAATGTTAGGCACCATTGGTTTGAACTTTGAGAAGATACATGCTTGTCCGAATGATTGCATTTTATTTCGGAATGAACATGCATTGTTAAAGTCGTGCCCTAAATGTAATGCACCGCGGTATAAGAAGAAAGACTCTGCTCCAGAAAAGGTATTGTGGTATTTTCCCATAATTCCTCGATTTAGGCGTATATACCATAGTTCGGAAGATGCAAAACTGTTGACTTGGCATGATGATGAAAGGATTACAGATGGCATGCTACAACACCCGGCGGATTCTCCGCAGTGGAAAAAGCTTGATATTGATTATCCTGATTTTGGGCATGACCCAAGAAACCTACACCTTGCATTGTCTGCCGATGGATTTAACCCGCACGGTATCCAGAGTAGCTCCCATAGTACATGGCCTGTGATTTTGGTGATCTATAACTTACCTCCATGGCTTTGCATGAAACGAAAGTATATGATGTTGTCTTTGTTAATTTCTGGCCCCAAACAACCAGGAAATGATATTGACGTATACTTGGCTCCTTTAATAGAAGACTTGAAGCAAATGTGGGAGATTGGGGTAGAGGTGTATGATGGGTTCAGAGAAGAAAGTTTCATTCCGAAGGCTATGATTTTTGGCACCATTAATGACTTTCCAGCGTACGGTAATCTATCTGGGTACTGTAACAAAGGTCAGTGTGCATGTCCTATATGTGAAGATAATACAGATTGGATGTGGTTGGAACATGGTAAGAAGAATATATATCTTGGCCATCGGAGATTTTTGCCTCCAACTCATCAATATCGGGTGAGGAGAAAGGCATTCAATGGGAATTCAGAAACTCGTAAAGCTCCCCCGCCTTTGACCGGTGAACAACTATTTGAAAAGGTGAAAGATTTGAACATTAAGTTTGGGAAGCCTTTTGCAGGAGAGCTTGCCAAACGAGGGTGGAAGAAAAAGTCGATTTTCTTTGAGTTGCCCTACTGGAAGTCATTACACGTAAGACATTTCATTGATGTGATGCATGTTGAAAAAAATGTATTCGAAAGTGTCATTGGTACCTTACTCAATATGCCAGGGAAGACTAAAGATACCATCAACACAAGATTGGATTTGGTTAGTATGGGGTTGAGACCCGAATTGGGTCCGATAAAGAAGGGTACACGTACATATCTACCTCCGGCAGCTCATACTCTGTCTAGAAAGGAGAAAACCATCTTTTGTAAGTTTCTTCATGGAGTTAAAGTTCCAGAGGGGTATTCTTCAAATGTTACCAACCTTGTATCGATGAAAGACCTCAAGTTAAAGTCTCTAAAGTCTCATGATTGTCTTGTTCTCATGGAGAATTTGCTACCCATTGGTATACGATCCATTATGCCCAACAAAGTGCGTCAGGCCATAACTAAACTTTGTTTCTTCTTTAAGGCGATTTGTAGTAGAGTGATTGACCCTGGAAAGTTGCCAGCTCTACAAAGATCAATTACTGTGACTTTATGTGAGCTTGAGATGTTTTTTCCGCCTTCATTCTTTGACATAATGATTCATTTAATAGTTCATCTGGTTAGAGAGACACAATTGTGTGGCCCATGTTACATGAGATGGATGTACCCATTTGAGCGATACATGAAGATATTAAAAGGATATGTTAAAAACCGATCACGACCTGAGGGTTGCATTACTGAGCGCTACATAGTTGAAGAAGCTATTGAGTTCTCCACCGACTATCTATCTAGTGTTGAATATTCTATTGGGCTGCCAAGGGTGCGTCACACAAGAAGCGTTTGTAAAGGGATGACAGGAAGGAAATTAGTGAGGGTATCCAGGAAAGAACTAGAGCAAGCACACTTATATGTTCTGCACAATGATAGTCAGGTTGATTCATATGTTGCCAAACACATGGAGATTCTTAAGAGTGATCACCCATCTAAGAATCAAGTCTGGTTAAAAAAAGAACACAATCGGAGTTTCATACTATGGCTAAAAGATCAAATTTATATTGAGTTTGTTTCAAATCCTACTTCGATTTCCGAAAGATTGAGATGGTTAGCAAAAGGTCCAAATATACATGTATTCTCTTACACTAGTTATCTACAAAACGGGTACACGTTCTATACAAAATCCCACGATGATCAGAGTAAAATGCAAAATAGTGGGGTGACTCTTGTAGCTGAATCTATGCATACATCAAGTGCCAAAGACAGAAATCCCATTTACGCGAATATGTCATACTTCGGTGTCATTGAACACATATGGGAGTTGGATTACAATATGTTTTGTGAGCCTGTGTTCCAATGTAATTGGGTTGACAATAATAATGGTGTACAGATGGATGACTCGGGTTTCATGCGGGTGAATTTCAATAAGTTAGGATATAAAGATGAACCTTTTATTTTAGCCTTGCAAGCCCAACAGGTGTTTTATGTCACTGATCCAGTTGATATCAATTGGTTCATTGTTTTATTGACAAACAAAAAATTATTGGTGAATAACATTGGTGATCAAGCGCACGAAGATGTTGACATTGAGGATGACCCTTTCTTTGGGACATCACAACCAATAATAGGGGAAAGTACTTCTAAAGATGATATTTTGTATGTTAGAACGGATCATAACGATGGGATTATGTTTCGTCAAAAACAAAGTACCAAGAAGCGAAAAGCAAAATATCATACAAATAAACAAGTAGCTAGTAACATTAGATCGAGGAAAAGGAAAAGGTAATATATCATGCGTGTTTCTTTTTTATTCATTTTTCATATTGTAAAAATTAACTTACTTATCATGTGTGTTTCTTTTTTATTCATTTTTCATATTGTAAAAATTAACTTATTTTATCACGCGTGTTTCTTTTTTATTCATTTTTCATATAACAATGATTATATTTTGTTGCAGGTGAGATGACTTCCCACAGTGATGATAGTGCACATGACAGTGGTCATGAGAGTCATGATAACGCACAAAAAAAGTTTAATCACCGTGGAATGACAGTTAAGAAGAATATCATCAATCAGGGGAACAAAGGGCTTCCTAAACTTTCAGTAAGATACTTACTAAATAACTAACTTTGTTACATACTTTTACCTGTTTATTATCTAATTTACACAATTAATAATGCAGGTCAAATGGAATGCTAAACACCAACCGATTGGTGAGAATGGTAGAGAGTTGCAAAGCTTCATTGGTGCGAGAGCAAGGCAGGATATACCAATAACAATCATAAGTTGGAATAATAAAAATGATGCCTCTTTAGAGAAATCTAAAGAGGAGCTATGGCACTTGATAGAGGTATGGGTCTTATTTTGACTATACAGTTATTTTATAATTAAATATGTAAGCATATTTATAATCATTTTGTTGAATGTAAGCAGAAATACTTTGATGTGGATGACTCTCGAAAAGACTATTGTCTTATGAAAGCTGGAAAGGCGCATAGAAGATTCAGATCAACTCTAACAAAGTGGGTGAAAGATAAAGAGGGGAACATCAGAAACCATCCTCCACCACGGTATGATGGGATTATTCCATTAGAGGATTGGAGTGCATTTATATCATCACGCGAAGATGAGGAATTCCAGGTTTGTACAATTACTTATCATACATATACCTATATTTGACAATTATAAAGTATTAATGTAAAAATATGTGTCTTTATAGAGATTAAGCATTGAAAATTGCCAGAGAGCGGAAAGTCCTGAATACCCTTATAGAGCCGGTGTTAAGGGTTATCACGAGATTGAAGAACAATTGGTAGGCACATTATCTTTTATTTTATCTTTCGTTTACTAAATTAATCTTTTGATTTATTTACTAATAAATGGTAAATTTTAATAGCTGCGGGAGACCGGAAAAGATCCTACTCAGGAATCTATTGACCGACATGTTTTGTGGTTAGAAGCCCGACATAACAAAGATGGTGTCGTTGATGACCCAAAAACGAGAGAGGTGTTTCAAAGAATTGTAAGTATGATAAAATTATATTACTTATAATGTTTATTAAATTTGTTGTACTTATGTACTTATGAACTTAACAAAGATGAGTCATTACTTATGAACTTACTATTAATAATGTCTAATAATTTTGGTGAATCAGGAATCCATATCACAATCAGTATCACAAGGAGAGATTACTGATTGTGATGGTCCGAATGACATCCTTGGTCGTGCATTGGCAACTGAAGAGTATTCAGGACGTCTACGGGGTTTGGGATTTGGGATTTCTCCAACCACTTTTTGGGGTTCAAAGAGGCAAAAAAAAAATATGGAAAAAGAAAGTAGACAAAGGCAGTTGGAGGCCATGGTATTGATGCTACACAAAGAACTTAATGAATTAAAAGAAAAAGTTTGTCCAAGGACTGATGATGTACCATCTCCTAACCCAAATAGCTTCAGGGATAGTTGCAATATTGCGTCCAATGAGGTAATTATCGTTGGTCTTTTAATTTGGTTATCATTTACATTAACTTATAGGTATTAATATTTTGTTATCATTTAATTTAGGGTAACAATAACAACTGTGAATTATATACATCAAACCCGCTTACATTGGTCGCAAAGGGCTTTGTTTGTAACAATGAGGACTCCACCTTGCACAATGTACCCATTCCTCCAAATCACGCAAGAGTCAGAGTTGAATTTGTTGTTGTGGATGAAGCATTATTGCCGGTACCAATTGACACTGATTGTGTGACTTTGGTCACTGTGAATGATGCACTTAGCACCCTTGTGGCATGGCCAACAAATCTTATCAATGTATGGAGCAATTAATATATTTGTTAATAATTCATTCGCTTATTGTCATATATTAATAACTAATTATATTTCTAATATAGGTAAAGAAAGCAAGATCTCGGATTTCTGGGCATGTTGACAAATCCCAACCCTCCCCTTCTATTGGTTGCAAGAAACATGTGTCTAGGCGAGAATCTAGCGGGAATGAGATTCAATCCCAACACACCCCCCCTTCTATTGCTAGCAAGAAATCAGTGTCTCGACAAGTAGATAAAGGGAAACAGATTCAATTCCAACCCCCCCCCCCCTTCTAAGGAATTTATCGGCTATCTAAAGGTTCATGCCTCAACAATGATGGGTGGAGATTTGATAATTGCATCGCTTGATCCAGACATCTTGGGATATAGCAACCAAGTCTGCCTTTCAAAGGTGGAACTGAAAGAGGTATATGATCACTTGTGGGCATCTGCAACTTCTGTTACAATATACATCAGGTATTATTATTATTATTATTATTATTATTATTATTATTATTATTATTATTTGTTAATTTATTTGTATACATCTTAACTATAGGTATTTGTACCATGAGATTATGATCCCCATGGAACAAACACAAAGATTTATATTCTTGTGCCCCGCAAATACCTTTCTACGCAACGTATGCATTGAAAAAGGCATGTCAAAAGATGTTGTTAAAGCCGTGAAGCAAGCGGTTAAAGCAAATAATGAATCTGTAAAAGCCTATGTCAATAGACGCTTGGCTTTGGCACATGAAAGCAGCTGTGATAGCTTATTTTTGGCACCCATCAACTTAGGGTAACAAATTTAATCTCTCTCTCTCTCTCTCTCTCTCTCTATATATATATATATATATATATATATATATATATATATATATATATATATATATATATATATATATATATATATATATATATATATATATATAACGTGTTTTTGAAATATCTGTTATTTATTTGGTTATTCAATTTTTTTGTAGGATACATTGGGTATTGTTGGTAGTTGATCCCAAAAGAAATACAATTTTCTATTTGGATTCGTGTCATGGTCATTATAGCAACCACGTCAAGTTGAAAGGATTGTTTGAAAGGTGTGTATTTAGATACATCGCATGTTTTATCATCTAAATTATGTATGTATTTCGATTAATTAATATAGTTATATGTATGATGTTTCAGTTGTTTGATGACTTATTGGGGATCGACTGAGGTCAGGGCTAGAGTTGGGCATGTGAAAACAAAATGGATAGGAATAACGGTAAGTTTATAATCAACATTCTTATCCATGTAAATATTGCTCGCATTTTAATAATTAATTGTTATTTTGATTTCTAGTGTCCCAGGCAACCAAACAATGATGATTGCGGGTATTACGTTATGAAGTTTATGAAGGACATAATCACTCACAATCAAATAGAAATTCCAGAATTTGTATGTATAGTTTGTTTTTTGACCACTTAATTCCATATCTAGCACTTAACCACTTAATTCTAAGTTTATTTTATTTTATTTTATTTTATTTTATTTTATTTTATTTTTGTAGTATTTTCCTGAACACGAGGTTGGAGCTCCATTTTCTGGTGACCAACTTGATGAGGTCAAGGGAGAGTGGTGTCATCATGTTGCCAGATTGATTAATGAAAATCGAAATTCATGTAATTAGTTTGGTTAGCTGGTTTTTGGTTCCTCATTGTATGTCATCATGTTTGTCACTTTGTTGTCTATGTTGGCATTTAGAATTTGGTTAATGATTTATGTATGTATATAATAGATGGGTATATTGGTTGGTTGATTTGAAATTGGTTAGTTGATTTATGGAATTTAATTTGTAATTGGTTAGTTCATTTGAAATTTATTTGGTTGTTGAGTTGATATTGATCGTTGTTGGTTCTGGTTCTGTTTCTGTTTCTGGTTTATGCAGATTATGATATTGGCAGTTGTTGGTTGATGCAAAATATTGGATATACGAGAAACATAAAACAATATTTAAAAAAAAAACATAGAATCAGGGGCGCTTGCAGCTAAAAGCGCCCCTGTTGCCTAATAATTAGAGGCGCTTGTTGGGCGCTCCTGTAGAAGGTTTAGCAACAGCAGCGCCAGATTTAGGGGCGCCCAAAAGCGCCCCTAATGGATTAAAAAAAGCGCCCCTAATGCCTTTTACTGTTGTAGTGCTAACTCATTCATGACTAAAAAAATTAGACAAAATTTCACTTGTCGTCTCCTAAGTTTTTCAGTTTGGCGAAAACAATCTCTTTATTTTTATTTTGATAATTTAGCACTTATAAAATTTAAATGTGTTGGTCAAAAAAAAAAAATTAAATGTCGTATATTTGGTCTCATATTTTTTAGTTGCACTTTTATCTCCAAAATTGTTGTTTTATACACGTTGGGTTCCTAAATATCACAGCTTTTGGAAATAGAGAACCAAAGAGTAAATAGTGGTAAATAGTTAATAATACATTAGATATTCAAACTCGTTAATTAACAAGTATCTTAACTTTATTAACCATGTTTTTGAACGGTGTTAACCACAACCGACCATATAGATTCTTTGCTACAATCTCAAACAAATACGAACATCAACCGTTACCCACTCCTGTTCTTTTCCCGATGTCTTGGGGTGGTTCCTTGTCATTAAACCCATTGTTTACAAAGCCACAGAATTTGTCAAAGGCACATTTGACCCAAAAAATCATTTCATTTATTTTAAAAAAAAATCAACCACAGACCCTTCAAGCATCGCCACCAATAAATGTAAAAAATAAATAAATGGCATGTGTAATGGAGGAACAATTAGTACGAAGTTAGACATTTAAAAATACAAAAACTTTTAAAAAAAGAGAAATTTAAAATTACCATTTTGTCCATTATTAAAAGTTGTTTTAAAATAAAAGTGTGGGTTTTTGGTCCAAATGAAAATGTGATGGCCACTAATGTACACTTTCTAATTTTCAAGTGGGCGTAAATTAGCAGAGCACACACACACACACACACACACACACATATATATATATATATATATACACACACACATATGTAGACAAGGGTGGGACATACTAGAAGAAATATGATACCCGTCGCCTCAGTAATCTAAAGACAAGGGCTAAGGAATAAAGGTCTTTTTCATTATTGAGAGTCATTATACCATTTTCCACATAATTATTATGAATATGTTGCAACACTTCATTAATCTCATGTTCAAAATGATAGCATAATCCAAACGTTGAATTGAATCAATCAAGTTGGCTTTCGTCAAAAGACTCTCATTTTCATTCATAGGGAGCATCTTTCTCACATTTTCCCTAAGTATTGTAATATGCTCTTCTAATTTTTCATCCTCTTCCTGCACATTAAACTTTAGTGACTTTAGTATATTAAAAAAATTGCCAAAATGTATAGCCCGAGAAACATATAGAAATTAAGTATAAAAAAAAGAAAAATATACAATATATATATAACTCCGCGCAGATGAAAATAAAATACAAAAAAATAAATAAAACATTGGGATCTGTTGGGTAATTAAATGTGCAAAAATATATGAATATCTATATTATATGAGGCTTGGCAAGTTTGGCTCCAACATCAGCAAGGTTTTTAGCCCCCAATTTCAATCATATTACCACAATTGCCATTCTTTTATTTCTTCATTCTTTTTTTTACACAAATTATTTTATTTATTTCTTCATTCTAAACTTAAGCCTTTTTGTTTTTTCTTTCATATTTTAATGTTTTTCACTTTTAAAATAATAGTACTTTAAAGTTCGTAAAAAATAATTTTGTGACAAAATACGTAAAGTGCAATGTTAAGCAGTGCGTTTTGGGTACTTTAACGTTCAGAACAAATTTTAACTATTTAAATACACAAAGTTTGTTCCTCAGTAGTCGGTTTGGTAAAAAATTCGTGACAAAATACGTAAAGTGTGACGCTAAGCAGTGTGTTTTAGGGGTACTTTAGCATTCGAAAAAAAATTCACTACAAAAAAATTGGTTATTAGCGAGGGGTTTTTCACTAGCAAAACGTTTCAAATCCGTCGCTAATCACCATTTGCGAGAGAATTAGCGAGGGACTGGTTCCCTCGCTAATCCATTAGCGAGGGAATTTGAATCCCTCGCTAATTAGCGAGGGACGGTTTCCTCACTAATTCCCTCGCTAATTTTGACTGTCACGCGTCCCAGTTTTGACTGCCACATGTCCCAATTTGAATGGCTTATTTTATGTGTTGTTTTAATTTTTTTTAAACTGTTTTTATATATTTATTAATGTGGTGGTGGTGGTAGTTGGGAGGAGCTATGTGGTGGTGGTTGTAACATCCCTAATTTAGTTAATTTCGATTATTGAAATTAACTAACGTTTGATATTAATTGATTAGTAATTTGAGTAGTTGATTTAAATGATGTGTTTTGATGCTTGTTGGAATTGTTAATTTATTTAAATTGATTGGGGTTTTTTTAAAGTGAGAATTAGATTAAGTGTAGGATTAGAACCTATGAAGCCCCGATACTTCAAAAAAGGAGACGTACCCGTGTCGGATACGTATCCGATACCGATACTTCCCGATACGTACCCAAAGAGTATCTAATAATTTTTTAATTCTTTCTAAAAAATATTTGACTCGATACTTTTCAGATACATCTTTGATACTTCTTACCAACTAATGATACTTCTCAAATACTTTTTCGATACCTCTTACCAACTAAGCACATGATTGTCACTCATATATGATACACTTTAATACCTCAATAACTAAAAGACAAAATTATATGTTTTTTCGTAATACAATAATAGAAGAAATAATACATTGTGATATGAGTGGGATAAATATACGTAACTATCTCTACTTGATAATATCACAAGTATTTATTTCTACAATGTGATAAATATATATTGACTAATGATATAAACTATGCTCCCCTAGGTATAAACTATGCTCTTCATGCTGAATTAGTGGGTGTCATTATAGCCATTGAGGTGGCTTATAGCAAGGGCTGGCACCGTTTATGGATTGAAAGTGACTCTCATCTGGCTGTTATGGCGTTCTCCTCTCATACCATTGTGCCTTGGAATCTTCGTACTCGCTGGCTTAACTGCATGGTTCTTCTCAAATCCATGAATTTCATTTGTACTCATATTTAAAGGGAATGGAATCATTGTGCTGATAAGCTTGCGTCTCATGGGGTTTCTCTGTCAGGGTTTCAGTGGTGGAACTCTATTCCCTCATTTATCAAGGATGATTTTCACCGTAATAGGGTTGGTCTTCCTTATTTTCGGTTCAAGCATTAATTTTGTTAGCAAGGGTTTTGGTTTATGTCCCTCCTTGTTTGTTTGTATTTTTTTGTTTTTTAATGAAATCGGGGGTACTCTTTCCTTCTAGATGTTTTTTCCCTAAGGAGGGTTTTGCATCAGAAGGTTTTAACGAGGCTCATTTCTTTTGTTTAAAAAAAACATATTGACTAATGATATGCTTATGTTTTATTGACCAATTACGTAATAATATGAATATCTTAGTCTATAAAAAGTCATCTATTTCTGCCACTGACTATTTGTATTATACGATTTCGGGTGGTCTCAGTTACTTGTCCACCATTACTTTTTATGACTAGTCACTCATACATAGGTGTGTCGGTTGTCCTCTTCCTTTCTTCCATATATTTTGTGTGATTTTTTTATCTATTTGGGCAGTTTTTTTTTTCATATCTATAAAATGCAATATTTCAGTTTTTCATCTTTGTTTTTTTCGATTTGTGTTTATATTCTATTTTATTTTTTCTGTTATGTTTTTATATATTTAAATTTTAATTTAATTTTTTATTAAAGTATCCCAGCTGTGTCGTATCTTGATTTTCAAAATTTTCCCGTATCCCCGTATCCGTATCGTGTCGTATCCCGTATCCTATCCGATATCCAGGCTTCATAGATTAGAACCAAAGAAAGGTGCAACAGGAATTTTTAGTTATACTTCCTTAATGGGCTGGTGCACTAAGCCCAACCCATAAAGCCCACGCCATTCAAAATACTCCCAGCTGAATAAAAGAGGGAGGCACATATGATTACAATTATTATTGTTTCTTTCCATTCAGCTCAAAAAAGATAGAAACTGAAACACTACTTCCTCTCTCCACTCCAAATCTTTTTATTTCCCAAACTTCAACATTCAGCAACTTTCCACCTCAATCTTACAACAAATCAGAATCAAAGAACCCAACCGAAAACAGCTTTAAACTACTTTTCTTCTTGAGAAAATCTAACTGTCGCATTTTCTTGAGGAGAAGGATTCAAGAGCTGAGTTGCTAATTCATGATAGAGGAAAACTTGACGGAGGAGACGGAAGCTGGAACTACAGTTTGGGAGTTCAATTTCGTGGTGTCCTTGGGTGTTAGAGGGTGCCAAACTGACCATCTCACAACCATAGCAAAAACCTTGGGAATCCCTCTTGCATGTGCATTCTCTAGCAACTAGGAAGCCATAGGAGAACATCTAAGCTTGAAATACTCATCAAAGAAGGATTTCATAACTCATTTTCTGAAATCTAGTGAATGTGGCTCACTCTTTACTTCCTCTTCATCTCTAATTCGAAACACACACAAAAAGAGAGCACTTGCACTACAACAAAGTATGAAACCGGCGGCGGACATTCTCTGGCGGTTCAGGGAAAACCGCCGCCGCTTATTGTGTGGCGGCGGTTAATGTAACACCCCAATTTAGAAAATTGATAAAATAAATACTATTTTTTTAGTAACTAATTTATATTGTTATCCCGATAAAAAGTAGTACTTATAAAAGATGATAAGTAGACTTGAATATAAATAGATGATATAAATATCTATAAGTAGGAATGCTTTTTGAAAAAAAAAAATATCTGAAGCTGTCACGTGAGGTCTAGATTATCTGATGATCTTACTTGGAGAGAAAGAATAACATATGTGGTGATGAATTAATGGAAGAAAAACTCACCACTATTTTATGCCACGTATAGTATCTGGACCCTTCCCTTAATTAATATAAATAGGATCACACACTTAACACTACAATCAAACAAAACCAATAAGTCCCCACCACAATCAGAAGTACTCTCTCCCGATCACTTTCATTCCTTTCCCCTTGCCCACCAATCATAACTTCACTTTCATTCTCTTTCTTTAACTTCTCCTCCAATCACAACCCACTTATATACCCCGCCATCCTCACTATACTACACTACCTTTTCCCTACAACTCTCAGAACTCTTTCTTGACAGAGTCCTTCAAAAGCAATGAAGAACTAAGGTAGGGGGTGAGAAGCTTCAACAATAGTAGTAGAGTAGTTACTAAATTATTGAGTCAAGGGTGACCCTAGCCCTTTTTATAATTGAACCCTTAATAATTAAGCTATTGATGTTGGGGAGTCCGGGGGAGCACCGGGAGCAACAACGAGCTAGCCAATGAACTGGACCACCAAGAGACTTGGACGCCACATCTCCACCCAAAACCTTAAGGTATTAGGTATATGGGTCCCCTCTCTTATATGTCCTTCATATAACTCATTCATAGCTGATGTGGGACTTATAACCACTCACACTTGAATTTCCAACATCTCCCCCCAAGTGTGAGTCACCCACATCACTATACTTGATCCAAACTACGATCCACTACCCGCTCCCCCACCAAGCCGAACCATTGCCATGAGTCTTGAAGGATCTTGAATGATCTTTAAAGCTCTGATACCAGTTTGTTGGGAAAGAACGGCGCAAGGGGGAGGGAAAGGAGCGGAAGCGCTAGAGAGAAGTTAAAGCTAGGGCAAAACAATGATGCAATAAAACTATATTAGGTAAAATCGTTCTACACAAGTGAAAATAACTGTACATGCTACTATGTATATATAGATAAGCCAGACCCATGATTTCGACCAGGCCCACACTTTCGACTAGGCCCATAAAAGGCTTACTTACTACACCTATCTATCTTTACAAGCAATTGAATTACAAAGAATATCTCAATAATTGATACTAATTTTGTCTCTATGATTATTATTCTAAACCGTTAATCATGTTACTAACCGTTATTTGGACTACTAACTATGACTCACTAACAGTGACTGAAACTAGCAAATGAACTACTGACTGTAACTTGAACTAACATTCGGACTACTAACTCTAATTTACTAACTTGAATTATTATTATCATTCCCTATGTTATTAATACTGTTATCATCATTTCTCTATAATTCTTAACTTTAATACTGCGTATTTCTATCTTATAATCCTTGTTACTTTTAAGTTTGTGTTATCATTTTAATACTGATACTATATTTCCTTACTATTATACTAAAAATTGATATAATCATTATGTTTACTATTATCAATATCATTATTACGAGCATTGTTCTCCTTTCAATATTAATCACCCTTTTATTAATCAATCTATAATATTGTGTGGACTTTAGTTTTTACTTTCCATGTTACCTAAATAAGTCTATCACATTTATATTTATTTGTTTAAAAGTTTACTTTGTATCGATATTACCGAATAATTCTACTAACAGACTCATCATTCTTGTTTCTATTATTAATAGTAATCCACTTATCATCATAAAGTATCATTTATTCATAAATCCTTATCTTTCCTTAGATATTTTATAAACAGATTTTGGGATTTCCCCCATTGTCAAATGGTTAACGTTTCACTTTATTATTGGTTTATAAATATATTAAATTTTAACTACTGGAATTGATTTTTTTTACTAAACTTTTATTCTACGCAAATTGATATTTGCTACTTGTTTAAGGATTCAATAGTAATGATTTTATATATTCTTAAAGTATTATGATTTTCTGGTGAAAGGTTTTATCAGTATTTCTACATTTTCTATCTAACCCACAGTGAGATTAATCTATCCGACCCCTAAGGAAAATATTTGGGTTGTTTCTAATCCTTATAAATCTCTATAGAAATTGTAAAAGAATCTGTTGAAAAAGATGCAGGAAAACAACTAACTAATAACGATAATTAAAAACTTAAAAATATTTATATGTGACTTTGGAGTGAGCTACGCTATTGGTACACGCGTGAGTGCGCAAGTGAAGGTTGAGTTAAACCTTGGGGGCATCACGGTGCGAGACTCCACAAGTGACCAGGTAGTAGCTCCCCTGTGTCGTGGTATTCGATACCCCACTGTGATGATCCTGACGAGACAGTGCAAGAACTCAGGATCGGTGGTAGAGTGTTCCGTTGAGATACTGTGATATGGGAACTGTACCAATGAGAAATTGAAACGGAACATGTCCTCCCGATCGCTCCTCTGAATTAGAATCTCTCCATGGAGTAGATATGGGCCTCATATGAATATTTCCGTGTTCAACTTTTAAAATGATAAAAATTAAAAATATTTATTTCTAACTACTCTTACTTTACTACATTGATTATTGTTGATGTGTACTCACCTCTTGTTTTTTTTCTTGTTTGGTTTTATATGTATATTATTTAAGATGGCGAATGTACCAAGGACTAGGATCGACGCCGAATTTGACAACGGATTTTGGACCCCTGATTATGCCAATTCAACCGTGACTTTTGACGGAGATGTGACTATTCTAATTACTACCGGGACCTACCCACACTTCAACACCCGAACCTATCATAGGAATCTTATAGTCTCTTTCTATGTCCCTCTAGAGGACATGTGGGTCGCGGCGGCTCTGGCACCCAACAATCAAAACAGGGCACCTCCTCCATACTTCCCAGGATACTAGAGGGTGTAGGACTAACTACGTTTTGCTGTGACTTAAATCAGTATAATTATTTTTGGATAGAGAAATATTGAAGGAACCGTAAAGATTAATTAAAAATTCAGAATCGACTTGTGGAATTCTAACTTCTGAAAATTTGTAGGAAGCCATGAACCGAGAAAGTAACGGAGAAATGACTGATGTGATCCAAGCGATCAGGAACATGGCTGAAGCAATACTACAACAGACTCAACAAAACCATGGACGAAATGAAGGAGCACCTGAATCTCGAGGCCTGACAGAATTCCGTCGTAATAAACCTTCCCAATTTAATGGAGAATATGATCCGGATAAAGCTGAATTATGGCTCCAAGAAATGGAAAAGATATTCGAAGCAATGATGTGCCCACCAGAGCGACGAGTTACTTATGCAACTTATATGCTCGTCGGAGAAGCTGAATATTGGTGGAAAGCTACCCGTCCATTTCTGGAGGCGGAAGGTCAAGAAATCACTTGGGAACTTTTCCGCAAGAAATTCCTGGAAAAATACTTTCCGCTAGATGTGAAACATACTAGAGAAATGGAATTTCTGCAGTTGAAGCAAGGAAGAATGTTTGTGGGAGAATATGCAGCAAAATTTGAAGCACTATCCAAATTTTCGATGTATTTCCAGCATCATCCAGATGAAAACTGGAAGTGCCGAAAATTTGAAGCGGGATTGCGGTATGAAATTCAAGAGGCAATAGCTCCTTTAAATTTACGGGAGTTTCCTGTGTTAGTGAATAGATGTAGGGTGATAGAGGATCTAAAGAAATCGAGGGACAGGAAATTTCAAAATTCAGAACCCTCTCGATTTAAAGGAAATGAGAAATTCAGGAAGAAACCTTATGCCCGTCCACAAGGAAATCAATATCATAATCCAAACCATGGAGGAAAAGGAGGATCTAGTCAAACGAAACCAACATTTCTGAGGTGTTTCAAGTGTGGAGGCTCCCACAATACCAAAGATTGTCGGAATAAGGAAGTGATTTACTTTAAATGTGGGAAACCAGGCCATTTCTCTCGAGACTGTCACCTGTTCAAAGCTGAAACCCCCACCAACAAGGAGGATACGTCAAGACCTAAGACAAAAGGAAGAGTGTACACTTTGAGTGGAGCTGAAGCTTCTCGGTCTGATGACCTCATACAAGGTAAGTGTCTCATAGCGAATAAACTTTTAAATGTACTGTATGATTCGGGCGCTACTCATTCTTTTATATCAGATGAATGTGCTAAACAACTGAACTTACCTATGTCACAACTCCCTTTTGATTTAATTGTCTCCACCCCTACTCATGATCCAGTAGTGACGGCCTTGGCATGCTTTGGTTGCCTTATCACTATTGAGAATAATAGCTTTTCCATAAACTTAGTTTGCTTACCTTTAACCCAAATAGATGTCATAATAGGCATGGATTGGTTATCAGCTAACCATATCTTATTAGATTATTCAAGCAAAACCTTAATCTTTCCCAACTCCAAGTGTTCTGGATTTCAATCTTCCAACCAAACAATTGCTTCTTTCGGAGAAGAGGCACAAGAGTATATGTCACTATCTTCTCTGGAAGTAAAAGGGGAGACGAATCTGGATGATATACCAATTGTTAGAGAATTCCAGAGATATTTAAAGAAATCCCAGGATTACCACCCGACCGAGAGATAGAATTCTCCATCGATCTGTTGCCCGGAACTGGTCCCATCTCGATAGCCCCATACCGGATGTCACCGTCCGAATTAGCTGAACTGAAGAAACAGTTGGAGGCCTTATTGGAGAAGAAATTTATCCGACCGAGTGTCTCACCTTGGGGAGCTCCTGTACTGCTGGTAAAGAAGAAGGATAGAACCATGAGATTATGTATCGACTACCGGCAGTTGAATAAGGTGACCATTAAGAATAGATACCCCTTACCTAGGATAGATGATTTGATGGATCAACTGAAGGGAGCGTCAATATTTTCAAAGATTGATCTGCAATCTGGATATCACCAGATACGAGTGAAGGCAGAAGATATACAAAAGACCGCTTTTCGAACTCGATACGGGCATTATGAATATCAAGTAATGCCGTTCGGAGTCACGAATGCCCCTGCAATTTTTATGGACTATATGAATAGGATATTCCGCCCATACTTGGATAAGTTTGTCGTAGTTTTTATAGATGATATTCTTATCTATTCGCGGAGTCCGGAAGAACCTACAGATCATCTTCGGTTAGTTCTCCAAATCCTAAGAGAAAAGCAGTTATATGCAAAGTTGTCTAAGTGTGAATTTTGGTTGGATGAAGTCAAATTTTTAGGACACGTAATTTCTAAATCAGGAATTAGTGTAGATCCATCCAAAGTAGAAGCCGTCCTACAATGGGATAAACCCAAGACTGTAACTGAAATTCGTAGTTTCCTAGGGTTAGCTGGTTATTACCGAAGATTTATAGAAGGATTTTCAAAAATTGCATTACCTTTAACCCGACTAACTCAAAAAGGACAGGTGTTCATATGGACTGATGAATGTGAAAGAAGTTTCCAGGAGTTGAAACGAAGACTAACAATGTCGCATGTTCTAGTACTCCCTGATCCTAGTAAGTGTTTTGAAGTGTATTGTGATGCATCGTTACAGGGATTAGGATGTGTTCTTATGCAAGATAGGAAAGTAGTTGCTTATGCTTCTAGGCAATTAAGACCACATGAGAGAAACTACCCAACCCATGATCTGGAATTAGCTTCAGTTGTCTTCGCTTTGAAAATATGGAGACATTATTTGTATGGGTCTCAATTTGATGGTTTTAGTGATCATAAGAGTTTGAAGTACTTGTTTGACCAAAAAGAATTAAATATGAGACAAAGGAGATGGATGGAGTTCATCAAGGACTATGAATTTGAACTCCAATATCATCCAGGAAAAGCAAATGTAGTGGCAGATGCCCTAAGTAGAAAGACTCTGCACATTTCCTTGATGATGATTAGGGAACTGGAACTCATAGAGAAATTTAGAAATTTAAACTTAGCCGTAGATATGACAGGAAACCGACTTCGGTTAAACATGGTTACCATTTCTAGTGGTTTGTTGACTCATATCAAGGCTAAACAAGAGGTTGATGAGTACCTTCAAGAAGTGATGGAATTAAGGAAACAAGGGAAGATGGTTGGGTTTGAAAAGGATTCCGATGGAATAATTAAATTCCAAAATCGGATCTGTGTGCCGAGTGATCAAGAGATCAAAAAGTTAATTTTGGAAGAAGCACATAAAAGCAAGTTGAGTATACATCCTGGAGCAACCAAGATGTATCAAGATCTTAAGAGGATGTATTGGTGGCCAAAAATGAAGAAGGAAATTGCTCATTATGTGGCTTGTTGTTTAATTTGCCAAAAAGCAAAAATCGAACACCAAAAACCCGCTGGAATGCTGCAACCATTGAATATCCCAGAATGGAAATGGGATAGTATAGCCATGGACTTTGTTTCAGGATTGCCATAAACCCCCAAAGGACATGACTCAATTAGGGTAATTATCGATAGGCTAACCAAATCGGCTCATTTTCTACCTATCGGAATTAGATACATTACAAAAAAAACGTTATTTGCGACGGACATTAGCGACGGAATATTATTCCCTCGCTAAAACTGACATTAGCGACGGAATTTGCGAGGGAATAAGGGTCTTCGTTTTTATGAAAATTAGCGACGGAAGTTAGTGCATTAGCGACGAAACAGTCCGTCGCTAATTGTAACACCCTAAATATTTAATTAAATTGTTTAATTAAGTATTTAGGAATTTAAATTAATTAAGTGGGTATAATTTAATTGTTAGGAATTATATTAAAATGTGTAGGGGGTATTAGAAGATGGAGGTGCCAAACCAAATGGACTTGGGCCTAAGTGAGAAGCCCAAGCCCATTATTCTTGTCATATGCGAAGTGGAGTAGTGTTTGGGGTTAGGGTTGTTAGCTTATGGTATGCGAAATTTCGAGAGAGAGCAAGGGAAGGAGAGAATAGCGTGAGAAAGAAAAGAGCAAGGCGGCCAAGGGAGGAAGGAGAAGAGGGTTCGAAGTTCAAAGGAAGGATCTTCGTTGTTGCTGTGGATCTGTAGGTGACTGCATCCTAGGCATCGAATTCTTCTTGAAAAAGGTTAGGGGAGCTCTATCACTCTATTTAATGAATTATATGATGGGTCCTAGATCTAAGGTTTCTACTAGATCCATGATGCTATTGATGCTCTTTTGCGTTCTTGATGTTCTTTTGCGTTCTTGATGTTCATTTGCGTTCTTGATGTTCTTTTGCGTTCTTGATGTTCTTGATATTCTGGGTTTGCCATGGTGATGATCTTTATATATACGTTTATGTGTTGCCATATGCGAATTGAATTGGTGATTGAACCTTGAGATAATGCGAATTATATATGTGTTGGATGATTTTGATATTTGTGCGTTCATGGACTTGTGATTGGTATGTTGGAATGATTGTGATTTTTCGCATTTTGGATGAATGGGTGTATAGGTGCTTAGGTGCCAAAGTGATGATGATGTTAGTGCTCCAAAGGGATTTTTATCGATTGATTAAATTAAGCGTTATTTTGGGTGTTGAAAATTATGAGGTTTTTATGATGTTAAATTGATAAAAATCAGTTTTTAGTGTTTTGAAACATTGCTGGAAAAATTGGAGATTTCATGCTTTAGAATTGTTAAGAAAAACCAATTTTTGTGTTAAAAAGGGTTGAACAGCAATTCTGGGCGTTGCTGCTAGTTCCTGGGCGCTGGGCGCCTATGCTGGGCGCTGGGCGCCTGATGTTGTGTTGTCCTGTGCGTGTTCCCTGCGTTGTTGTTCCCCTGGGCGCTAGGCGCCCGTGTCTTGTTCGTGTGCGCTGCGCTGTGCGCGCGCGTTGTTGCCCCTGGGCGCTAGGCGCCCATGCTGTGTTGCGTGCGTTGTTGATGTTGCCTGGGCGCTGGGCGCCTGTGCACTTGTTGCCTGGTTGCCTGGGCGCCTAAGGCGCCTGTTCCCCGGATGTTGCCTAATTTTTCCAAAATTGTTTTTATCATAACTTTCGACTCAGACGTCCGTTTTGAACGATTCAAAAAGTGTCGTGAAGCTTTTCACGTTGTCCATCTATGGGTCTAATTTTTAAAATGAAAAATTGTCATTTTCTGATTGTTTGTGGGCGCCCAAGTGGCCGTCCCTGGTGATCGTCCCAGTGACATTGAAAAATGATACGAAGTTCTTTAAAAATCTCTTTTGGTGTATAAACAACAGTGTTAGCAAAGTAATGTCAAAAACGATGATTTTGACGATGATGCTCTCGGGGCTAGTTAAAAGACTGTTTTGCCCTTAGTGGCTAATTATTATTAGTTATGATGTATAAAAGACTGTTTTGCCCTTAGTGGCTAATCATTATTAGTTATGATGTATAAAAGACTGTTTTGCCCCTAGTGGCCAAAGTTGTAGGTAATGATGTGTGAATGACGAGGATGCCCTTGGTGGTTAGTCAAATGACATTTTTGCCCTCAGTGGCTAATGTTTGAGTTGAATGATGTTTATGTGTAAGTGACATTTGGGGCCTGAGTGGCTAAGTGATGTTAAGGCCTAAAAGGCTAAGTGACGTTATTTGTGTGTGAATTATGAAATGACAGGTGCTGTGCCTTTATTCAGCAAACCGGTAAGTGACGGGTCACATAGTTGACCTTGAATTGAGTAATTGTGTATGTGTGTATTGTGAGTGGTGCATGTCGTAGTGTCTCATGCCCATATGCATAAACCCAGTGATGTTTTGAGGCCTGAGTGGCTAAGTGATGATAAGGCCTGAGTGGCTAAGCGACGTTTTGTGAAAAGGTACCTTCATGCATATACCCGCGAGTGGGTTGCATTTCATAAATCTACATGACATGAAATGAGTTATTGTAAATGATGTAAGAGATGACCATGATGTGAGTATTTGGTGTTTTGGATGCTGATTGTTCTAGTGCGTAGCCTATGATTAGTGCTTATCATATTCTCTATTATATAGACTGAAATGATGCTCACCCTTTCCTGTTTGAATGTTGCCCCCGTGTTGGTAACGTGCAGGTGATCCCCGGTGAAGGTCTTAGCTTCACTTTTGAGTCGAGTCGTCATGCTCTGATATGTAACACTAGGGAGGGGGATGAATGTTGTTTAAGTCATTTATGACATGTTGTGGTTATCGGATTTTAGTATTGTAAGCCTGGCATATTTGTAGTGTCTTTTATGATTAAACTGTTGGGTTTCGGATGCGAAGTCGTAATTTAATTGATAATGATGTTTTGCAGTTATTATAAGACTGTTTTCGAAAAGCGAGTTATTTGAAGTGTGACATCCCTTGAGGTGTAATTAATTTTTGAAAACTCTGATATTTTTATTAAACAAATTACCGGGTAAAAAAGGGGTGTTACATTAGTGGTATCAGAGCAGTTCGGTCTGTCCGGCCAAGTTGTCCAGTGTCGAGCCTAGCTATCTCTCGAGTCTTGGTACTCGTTCTAACCATAATTTGTGTTGCAGTGATTAGCTAAATTGGTCAGACGGTACGACTGCTATTGTTGTTACTGGCGCTGCTTAGTGTCTTATTGCTGCTATGTGTGTGTTTACTCTGAGTACTTTGTGTATGACTGTGATATGTTGCTTGGTGTGTTTTCTATGTCTCTCGTCGATTTTCGACGAAGACCTTGTGGTGAATTTTGCTTGTTTGCCGTTGGGTGTTTTTAGTATTGTTGTGATTTGACGAGTAGGTGTAAAATTGATGAGGAATTGAGTACATTGTGATGTTGATGTTGTCACGTGTAATTTCGTGCCTTGATGTTTGGTGATGATCGAGGTTGAATTAAGATGAGGAGTATGATGTGTTATAAATTTTAATAATTAATTCGTATGTCTTGACGTGTGAATACAATGAGTTGAGACGTTTTAAAAGAAAAATTAAATGTTTTGAAAGTATGTATTCTATACATCCCCACGGGTGTATAGGCGCAAAATTCTAATTGTGTGTGTGTGTTGCTGTTATGTTTTAAAAATAAATAGTGTGCTGTTTTTACACTGTTTCGGGTTGCCGTCTTGTTTAGAAACAATGGTGTGTTGTTTTTACATTGTTTAAAGTGCTGTTTGTTTTTGAAAAATAATAGTAAGCTGTTTTTATGTTGAAAAGGTGTTGCCGCTTCATTGTTTAAATTAGATATATGAGCTACTGTATTTACAAGTAAATGGGTTGCTGTTATTCACTCGGTTTTGCATGCTGTTCTATGCGCAGTTTTGTTTTAAACGCTGTTTCTGTAGGTACTGTTTTACCTCAGCTTAAAATGTGATGTTCTCTCCATTTAAAATGTGGTATTTCCTAAAAGAAAAGAGTGTATTTTTCTGAAATATAAAGTGATGATTTAATTGAATCGAATTGAATTGAATTGGTAATGGTTCGTAGAGTTGATAATTGGATCTGATGTTTTCAAAGAAATCAAAGTTACAATTGTATTTAAAATAAATGGTGTGCTGTTTGACAGTGTTTCAGGTCGCTGTTCTATCTTTTTTTAAAAAATGAATAGTGTGCTGTCTTATATTGTTCAGAGTTGTTATCCTGCTTTTGAAAATAAGAGGGGGCTGTTTTATGCTGTGAAGAGTTGCTGTCTTGCCGTTTTTCAAAATAAAATGCTGCTGTTTGCTACATAAGAATGCTGCGGTTTGCTTAACAATGAGTTGCTGTGTTGCGGTTTATTTCTATGAAAGGAGTTGCTGTTTTTATGAAATAATCGTATTGCTGTTTTACGATAATGAAGCGCTATTTTTATGTTGTAAACGTGTTGTTTCCACTGCCGTTGCGCGCTAAAAAGAAGTATCATTTTCGCTCCGTGTTTTGCTGTTGTTGCGCGCTAAAAGACCACTGTTTACACCTTATTGTTGTTGTTGTTGTTCTTCTTGGTCTTGCTGTTGCCGTTTTACTCAAACGATGTGGTTGTTTTCACATTGTTTACCCAAAAAATTTTACGAGGACGTTTACAAAAATTGACGTGCTTTTCCCAAAGTTAAAGAGTTGGTTATATTGTTTACAGTTGCTGTTTCGTTTTGAAAACAATAGTGCGCTGTTTTTATATGGTTTAAAGATGCTGTTTTGTTTTGAGATTAATAGTGTGCCATTTTTATGCCATTAATGTTGTCGTATTTGCTGCTGTTTTCGCACATTAAAGTGTACCGTTCTCTACAATCTAGAGTGTTGTTTTCTTCGACTTAAATGTGATGTTCACTCAAATATAACGTGTTGCTCTCTTAATAATTTAAGTGCCGAGTTCTTAAAATTAAAATGATGTTTTCTTGAATCAAGTGGGCCGTTCGAAAATTTTGAAAAGGGCTGTCTTCCTATTTTCCTTAGTACTGTTACGGTATTGTGAGGGGGTGCTGTCTCGATCTTTGTTATTTTATTATTATGTATTATTTTATTCTATGTGCTGTTTGATCCCTATGTACGTTGACTTAGTCCTTTATTGTCAAAGGAGTCGCGTAATTAATTGTGATTGACGTGGTGTGTGCTTCACTTTGGTGAAGTTATGATGTGTTGTTGATGAGTCGGTCCTATGAAGGACCTAGGGGGGAAATGGGAGTTGAGGAACTCTCAGCGAAAAGATGTCGTGGTTGGTGTTGTCACTTTCGTCGAAGTACTTTAATGGGTGTTGTAGTCGTAGCTAAGTTCGAGCATGGTGTGAGAGGACCAAAGAAGCAAGAAGGGATGAAGGTTAGATGTGTAGGGTGACATAAGAGCCGAGATGTGGTTACCTGACTATAAGTGGGTCGAAATGAATGGGAGTCGACGTGTGGTGTTGTCAAAGTATATGGAAATCGAAGTATAAATGGGACGAAGTGCAGTGTTGCAGTGTTATCAATGTATGTAGAGGTTAGTGTGGTTGAAGCATAAAGTGCCTAAGTGCAGCGTATGAGTGGCAAGGAGAATGATGGAGAACCGAAGTAGATGTAACCGAGGTAGTTGTAGAGGTGAGTGATGATGAGGTGTGGTTGCCTAAGTGAAGTGTCACGGTGTTTGAGTAGTTGAGTGTGACTTTGATGACCTTCGGATTAGAACATCTAATTAAGAATAACAATGTGGAGAAGGGTGATGGACGGGGATGTTTGGGAGTGTCAAGAGGATTGAGTTTCGTTTCGTGAGTGGGAGTAAATTTTCGAGGACGAAAATATTCTAAGTGGGGGAGAGTTGTAACACCCTAAATATTTAATTAAATTGTTTAATTAAGTATTTAGGAATTTAAATTAATTAAGTGGGTATAATTTAATTGTTAGGAATTATATTAAAATGTGTAGGGGGTATTAGAAGATGGAGGTGCCAAACCAAATGGACTTGGGCCTAAGTGAGAAGCCCAAGCCCATTATTCTTGTCATATGCGAAGTGGAGTAGTGTTTGGGGTTAGGGTTGTTAGCTTATGGTATGCGAAATTTCGAGAGAGAGCAAGGGAAGGAGAGAATAGCGTGAGAAAGAAAAGAGCAAGGCGGCCAAGGGAGGAAGGAGAAGAGGGTTCGAAGTTCAAAGGAAGGATCTTCGTTGTTGCTGTGGATCTGTAGGTGACTGCATCCTAGGCATCGAATTCTTCTTGAAAAATGTTAGGGGAGCTCTATCACTCTATTTAATGAATTATATGATGGGTCCTAGATCTAAGGTTTCTACTAGATCCATGATGCTATTGATGCTCTTTTGCGTTCTTGATGTTCTTTTGCGTTCTTGATGTTCATTTGCGTTCTTGATGTTCTTTTGCGTTCTTGATGTTCTTGATATTCTGGGTTTGCCATGGTGATGATCTTTATATATACGTTTATGTGTTGCCATATGCGAATTGAATTGGTGATTGAACCTTGAGATAATGCGAATTATATATGTGTTGGATGATTTTGATATTTGTGCGTTCATGGACTTGTGATTGGTATGTTGGAATGATTGTGATTTTTCGCATTTTGGATGAATGGGTGTATAGGTGCTTAGGTGCCAAAGTGATGATGATGTTAGTGCTCCAAAGGGATTTTTATCGATTGATTAAATTAAGCGTTATTTTGGGTGTTGAAAATTATGAGGTTTTTATGATGTTAAATTGATAAAAATCAGTTTTTAGTGTTTTGAAACATTGCTGGAAAAATTGGAGATTTCATGCTTTAGAATTGTTAAGAAAAACCAATTTTTGTGTTAAAAAGGGTTGAACAGCAATTCTGGGCGTTGCTGCTAGTTCCTGGGCGCTGGGCGCCTATGCTGGGCGCTGGGCGCCTGATGTTGTGTTGTCCTGTGCGTGTTCCCTGCGTTGTTGTTCCCCTGGGCGCTAGGCGCCCGTGTCTTGTTCGTGTGCGCTGCGCTGTGCGCGCGCGTTGTTGCCCCTGGGCGCTAGGCGCCCATGCTGTGTTGCGTGCGTTGTTGATGTTGCCTGGGCGCTGGGCGCCTGTGCACTTGTTGCCTGGTTGCCTGGGCGCCTAAGGCGCCTGTTCCCCGGATGTTGCCTAATTTTTCCAAAATTGTTTTTATCATAACTTTCGACTCAGACGTCCGTTTTGAACGATTCAAAAAGTGTCGTGAAGCTTTTCACGTTGTCCATCTATGGGTCTAATTTTTAAAATGAAAAATTGTCATTTTCTGATTGTTTGTGGGCGCCCAAGTGGCCGTCCCTGGTGATCGTCCCAGTGACATTGAAAAATGATACGAAGTTCTTTAAAAATCTCTTTTGGTGTATAAACAACAGTGTTAGCAAAGTAATGTCAAAAACGATGATTTTGACGATGATGCTCTCGGGGCTAGTTAAAAGACTGTTTTGCCCTTAGTGGCTAATTATTATTAGTTATGATGTATAAAAGACTGTTTTGCCCTTAGTGGCTAATCATTATTAGTTATGATGTATAAAAGACTGTTTTGCCCCTAGTGGCCAAAGTTGTAGGTAATGATGTGTGAATGACGAGGATGCCCTTGGTGGTTAGTCAAATGACGTTTTTGCCCTCAGTGGCTAATGTTTGAGTTGAATGATGTTTATGTGTAAGTGACATTTGGGGCCTGAGTGGCTAAGTGATGTTAAGGCCTAAAAGGCTAAGTGACGTTATTTGTGTGTGAATTATGAAATGACAGGTGCTGTGCCTTTATTCGGCAAACCGGTAAGTGACGGGTCACATAGTTGACCTTGAATTGAGTAATTGTGTATGTGTGTATTGTGAGTGGTGCATGTCGTAGTGTCTCATGCCCATATGCATAAACCCAGTGATGTTTTGAGGCCTGAGTGGCTAAGTGATGATAAGGCCTGAGTGGCTAAGCGACGTTTTGTGAAAAGGTACCTTCATGCATATACCCGCGAGTGGGTTGCATTTCATAAATCTACATGACATGAAATGAGTTATTGTAAATGATGTAAGAGATGACCATGATGTGAGTATTTGGTGTTTTGGATGCTGATTGTTCTAGTGCGTAGCCTATGATTAGTGCTTATCATATTCTCTATTATATAGACTGAAATGATGCTCACCCTTTCCTGTTTGAATGTTGCCCCCGTGTTGGTAACGTGCAGGTGATCCCCGGTGAAGGTCTTAGCTTCACTTTTGAGTCGAGTCGTCATGCTCTGATATGTAACACTAGGGAGGGGGATGAATGTTGTTTAAGTCATTTATGACATGTTGTGGTTATCGGATTTTAGTATTGTAAGCCTGGCATATTTGTAGTGTCTTTTATGATTAAACTGTTGGGTTTCGGATGCGAAGTCGTAATTTAATTGATAATGATGTTTTGCAGTTATTATAAGACTGTTTTCGAAAAGCGAGTTATTTGAAGTGTGACATCCCTTGAGGTGTAATTAATTTTTGAAAACTCTGATATTTTTATTAAACAAATTACCGGGTAAAAAAGGGGTGTTACACTAATTGTTTGGAGGGAAACTGAAATCTGAACAGCACGGAAACCGAAGCGATTAGCGACGGAAATACTGGTCCCTCGCTAATGTTTTTGACCGTTCCACCTTGGTTAGCGTGAAGGGATTAGCGACGGAATAGTCCTTCGCAAATTCCGTCGCTAACCCCAATTAAGTAGAATCAGATCCCTTTTCCTCTCTCTGTTTCCTCTTCTCTCTCACTCCCTCACTCTTCTCTCACGACCCCAACCCCACCACACCCTTTCCAACACCACCACCCCACGACCACCGCACCACCGCACCACCGCCACCACACCACCGCTCACCCGTCGCTCCTCTCTCTCTCCTACGCGACGTCGCTCTCTCTCCTCTCTCTCTCCTACGCGAACAATTCTCTCACCGGAGCTCTCCGTTTTCGCCACCACCGGAGCTCGCCCTCCTCACCACTGGAGCTCTCCCTCCTCACCACCGGAGCTCTACCTTTGGAGGTTTTTTTTTTACTGATTTTGATTTTTTTTTACCAACTGATTTTATTTGATATTGTTTTGTTAGGATTTGTAAAATTAATTTTGTGATATTGTTGTTTGGTAATTTTAGTGAATTTAGTTTTGTGATATTGTAAAATTAATTTTTGATATTGTTTTAGTGAAATTGTGTTTAGGATTAGAAATTGAAATTGGGTAGAAATTGAAATTGTGTTTTAGGTTTTAGGATTAAGTTTAGGATTTATAGAAATTGTGTAGGATAAAAATTGTTTGTTGAAATTGAAATTGTTTGTTGAAATTGAAGAAGTTGTTTTATTGAAATTGAAATTAATAGTGAATTGATTTATGTTTTTTGCTTGAAATTGAAATTAATAGTTGAAATTGAAGTTGATATTGAAGTTGTTGTTGAAATTAATAGTTGAAATGGAAGTTAGTTATTGAAATTGAAGTTGAAATGGTTTAGGATTGAAATTGTTGGTGTTTGAAGTCTCACAACCGCACCGGAGTGCGCACCGTCACCGAACCACGTACCGCACCGGACCTCAATCTCATAACGGTTAGTTTCCAAAATAAATTAATTGTTGTTTTCATGAACCCTAGGTTAGATGACTGTGTGTTGTTGATGGAAAAGGGTGAGGTGATGCCGTCCCTCACCCCCATATTTTGCTCGAAATCATCTCCATTGAGATAATTGCGAGGCGATACTAACAACAGTAAGGTTGGGAGTTATACGAAATAACTTCCTTCACTACTTGGATGGAAAAGGGTTTTGTGCTGTCCTTGACCCCCATACTCGGCTCGGAATCATCTCCACTGAGATCATATCGATGCCACTAACTTGATAGATTATTGGGAATGTTAAGGGAATCTAACACGTTTTTTTAAATGTGTGTAGATGAATTTGTATGAATTTAATCGTGAATGGGTGTATGATCGGTTATATCCGAGAAGAGCGGGTTTGAAGGAATCTTTTGTAATTGGGGTTGAACAGTTTCTTGTGGTAGCGTGGCGACATGAATTGGCTAAGCGGGAAAAGGGGGTTAGATGTCCATGCTTAAAATGCGACGGGGTACCTATTAGGACCGCTGGACATATGGGCCCATCAGCTGGGTTATCTATGCCTACACCAGAGCCCCACGATGATATTCAGCATGATGTTGGTGTTGGTAATGTTGAAGGTGATTCATCCACTGATGACGAGAGAGTGGAGGTGGTTGTTATTAATGGTATTAGACTCAAAGTCATTTATAGCCGTGGTAACGCGTAAGTATTATATTGTTTGTTTTTTTAAAGTTAATTATGCAACGACTTATATATATTTGATTGTTCGATATATCTTTCATTATGCAGGCTTCTTCCTGCAAAGGTAGCTTCATCAAGCATTACCTATGTCATCCGGAAAAAATATTTTCAAAAGTTCCATAAAAAGTGGAGCAAAGTCGAAGAAGATGACAGGAAGGATCTGCTTGACTTCTTTAGGGTAAGTGTCAATTATTTTGTCATTACTTATATTGTTTGTTTAAATTTTATGTTTAATAACGTTTAATATAATTACTAATAGATATTTTCATTTTACTTAATATAGACCAAAGTAACTTGGGACATAGAAGAAGATGACAATGTGCGGAGACTTTTTTTCAAAAGCATGGGCGCTCAGATTTCAGATTTGCTTTATAAGCTCCGCTGTAAAGATAAAAAGCCTGACTTCATGTGTGATGATATTTGGAATGCCTTCAAGAGCCATTGGGCTACCGAGACTTTCAAGAAAAATGCTGCAAGCGCCAAAAACAATAGAAACTCAGAAAAGGGTGGCTCGCTTCACTGCGGAGGGTCCATCAACCAGGCTCAGCATGCTGCTAGATTGGTAAATTATTTTACAAATCTGTGTGTTTTTTTACATTATTTAATTAGTTAGCAATTTTTGAAAATGTGTTTCATTTTACAGAGTAAAAAGGCAGGACGCCCTATCACTGCTCCTGAGCTGCATAGAGCCACCCATGTGAGGAAAGGCACTGGCGAGTATGTTGATGAGCGCTCCAAGATGACTCAGGTAAATATACAAATTGATTTGTATTATATATAATGTTGCTTTGTCAGAATGGAGCGCTAATTTGTGGTTATTCAAAACAGGAGCAAGTAAATGAGTTCATGACTCAGCTAACTCAGGGGAGCTGGGACCCTGAAGCACTTGGCCAACTTACTCCTGAGATGATAGATCTGGCAAATCAACATTGGGAGAAGACAGTTGGTTGGTCTAAGGGTCGCCTGTATGGTACGGGGCCCTTGGCTCCATGTATGGGCCAGTCTGGGGCCGGGAGCAGCTGAAGACGCAGTCGACCAGCTTCTACTCCTGCAGATACAGAGCATATGAGGCAGATGGAGCAGGAGCTGCAGTCTACTCGACAGGAGCTGCAGTCTTCTCGACAGGAGCTGCACGATACTCGACAGGAGGTCATGACCTCTTCTGAGGTAATGAAAAAGATGCCGCAAAACATTGAGAAGGTGAGCCGTAGGCAGGCGATTATGTTAAAGTATTTTAAGAATATGCAGCAAAATCAGCAGCAAGATGAGGAGGAAGATGAGGAGGAAGATGATGAGCAAGATGAGGAGCAAGCTGAGGAGTCTGATGGTGGCAGCTTTTAGTGTTGTTGATTAATGTTTTTGTTATAACATTTCAGATTAAGTGTTGTGGATTCAAATTTTATTCTCGTAATTTTTATTTATTGAAGAATTTTAATTTTAAACTGTTTTATATAGTTTAGATTTTATTATTTATTAATAAAATAAACAGGTATAAAAGCAGATTAATAAAAAAAATACAATCAGATGGGCATTAGCGAGGGAAATTGGACGCGTGGCTAGGCGTTAGCGAGGGAATTAGCGAGGGAAAGTGGACGCGTGGCTAGGCATTAGCGAGGGAATTAGCGAGGGAAAGTGGACGCGTGGCTAGGCATTAGCGAGGGAATTAGCGAGGGAACGTGGACGCGTGGCTGTCTGAATTTTCCCACGTGGCTGCCATTAGTGAGGGAATTAGCGACGGAATGTACTGTCGCTAATTAGCGACGGACTCGGATTCCCTCGCTAATCCCATTAGCGAGAATATTAGCGAGAAGAAATTTAGCGACGCAACAGGTCCCTCGCTAATTCCCTCGCTAACGGTCATTAGCGACAGAATTTGGTCATTTTGCGAGGGAAATTTCCGTCGCTAATAACCAATTTTTTTGTAGTGGTATTCCTTAGAAAAGTTCACCCAAATGTATATTAGAGAAATTGTGAGACTACATGGAGTACCCTTGAGTATAATTTCAGACAGAGATCCAAGGTTTACTTCAAGATTTTGGGATAGCTTACATAAAGCTCTTGGCACTAAATTGAGACTAAGTTCTGCAAATCATCTGCAGACAGACGGTCAATCTGAGCGGACAATTCAGTCTTTAGAAGATTTATTGAGGGCTTGTGTTTTGGAATATTCCGACAACTGGGATGAACTGTTGCCATTAATCGAATTTACTTACAACAACAGTTTCCATTCTAGTATAGGGATGGCCCCTTATGAAGCTTTGTATGGACGGATATGTAGGACACCATTATGCTGGTATGAGACAGGAGAGTTGCTCATTTTAGGACTAGAAATAGTGGAACAGACCACAGAGAAAATAAAGATGGTCCAGGAGAAGATAAAAACGGCACAAAGTAGACAGAAAAGTTACGCCGATAAAAGAAGAAGGCCCCTTGAATTCCAAGAAGGTGAACATGTATTCTTGAAGGTCACACCGGTGACTGGGGTTGGCAGAGTAATGAAATCTAGAAAACTTACACCCAGATTTATTGGACCCTATCAAATTCTCCGTCGGATCGGTCCCGTAGCTTACCAAATAGCTTTGCCACCTTTTCTTTCAAACCTTCACAGTGTTTTTCACGTGTCACAATTAAGAAAGTATATATCCGATCCTTCACACGTGTTAGAACCAGACACAGTACAGTTAAAAGAAAATTTGACATATGAGGCCCTACCTATTAAAGTCTCAGACAGGAGAATGAAACGGCTCAGAGGAAGAGAAATCCCACTGGTAAAAGTAATATGGAATGAGAATACCGGAGATGCTACTTGGGAATTAGAGGAAAAGATGATGGAACGATATCCGCATTTATTCGAAGGTGAGCAAATTTCGAGGACGAAATTTTTATAAGTAGGGGAGAATTGTAACACCCAAATTTAGAAAATTGATAAAATAAATACCGTTTTTTTAGTAACTAATTTATATTGTTATCCCGATAAAAAGTAGTACTTATAAAAGATGATAAGTAGACTTGAATATAAATAGATGATATAAATATCTATAAGTAGGAATGCTTTTTGCAAAAAAAAATATCTGAAGCTGTCACGTGAGGTCTAGATTATCTGATGATCTTACTTGGAGAGAAAGAATAATATATGTGGTGAGGAATTAATGGAAGAAAAACTCACCACTATTTTATGCCACGTATAGTATGTGGACCCTTCCCTTAATTAGTATAAATAGGATCACACACTTAACACTACAATCAAACAAAACCAATAAGCCCCCACCACAATCAGAAATACTCTCTCCCGGTCACTTTCATTCCTTTCCCCTTTCCCACCAATCATAACTTCACTTTCATTCTCTCTCTTTAACTTCTCCTCCAATCACAACCCACTTATATACCCCACCATCCTCACTATACTGCACTACCTTTTCCCTACAACTCTCAGAACTCTTTCTTGACAGAGTCCTTCAAAAGCAATGAAGAACTAAGGTAGGGGGGTGAGAAGCTTCAACAATAGTAGTAGAGTAGTTACTAAATTATTGAGTCAAGGGTGACCAACGCCCTTTTTATAATTGAACCCTTAATAATTAAGCTAATGATACTAAATTTGTCTCTATGATTATTATTCTAAACCATTAATCATGTTACTAACCGTTATTTGGACAACTAACTATGACTCACTAACAGTGACTGAAACTAGCAAACGAACTACTGACTGTAACTTGAACTAACATTCGGACTACTAACTCTAATTTACTAACTTGAATTATTATTATCATTCCCTATGTTATCAATACTGTTATCTTCATTTCTGTATAATTCTTAACTTTAATACTGCGTATTTCTATCTTATAATCCTTGTTACTTTTAAGTTTGTGTTATCATTTTAATACTGATACTATATTTCCTTACTATTATACTAAAAATTGATATAATCATTATGTTTACTATTATCAATAACATTATTACGAGCATTGTTCTCCTTTCAATATTCATCACCCTCTTATTAATCAATCTATAATATTGTGTGGACTTTAGTTTTTACTTTCCATGTTACCTAAATAAGTCTATCACATTTATATTTATTTGTTTAAAAGTTTACTCAGTATCGATATTACCGAATAATTCTACTAACAGACTCATCATTCTTGTTTCTATTATTAATAGTAATCCACTTATCATCATAAAGTATCATTTATTTATAAATCCTTATCTTTCCTTAGTTATTTTATAAACAGATTTTGCGATTTCCCCCATTGTCAAATGGTTAACGTTTCACTTTATTATTGGTTTATAAATATATTAAATTTTAACTACTGGAATTGATATTTTTTACTAAACTTTTATTCTACGCAAATTGATATTTGCTACTTGTTTAAGGATTCAATAGTAATGATTTTATATATTCTTAAAGTATTATGATTTTCTGGTGAAAGGTTTTATCAGTATTTCTACATTTTCTATCTAACCCACAGTGAGATTAATCTATCCGACCCCGAAGGAAAATATTTGGGGTGTTTCTAATCCTTATAAAGCTCTATAGAAATTGTAAAAGAATCTGTTGAAAAAGATGCAGGAAAACACCTAACTAATAACGATAATTAAAAACTTAAAAATATTTATATGTGACTTTGGAGTGAGCTACGCTATTGTTACACGCGTGAGTGCGCAAGTGAAGGTTGAGTTAAACCTTGGGGGCATCACGGTGCGAGACTCCACAAGTGACCAGGTAGTAGCGCCCCTGTGTCGTGGTATTCGATACCCCACTGTGATGATCCTGACGAGACACTGCAAGAACTCAGGATCGGTGGTAGAGTGTTCTGTTGAGAAACTGTGATATGGGAACTGTACCAATGAGAAATTAAAACGAAACATGTCCTCCCGATCGCTCCTCTGAATTAGAATCTCTCCATGGAGTAGATATGGGCCTCATATGAATATTTTCGTGTTCAACTTTTAAAATGATAAAAATTAAAAATATTTATTTCTAACTACTCTTACTTTACTAGATTGGTTATTGTTGATGTGTACTCACCTCTTGTTTTTTTTTTCTTGTTTGGTTTTATATGTATATTATTTAAGATGGCGAATGTACCAAGGACTAGGATTGACGTCGAATTTTACAACGGATTTTGGACCCCTGATTATGCCAATTCAACCGTAACTTTTGACGGAGATGTGACTATTCTAATTACTACCGGGACCTACCCACACTTCAACACCCGAATCTATCATAGGAATCTTATAGTCTCTTTCTATCTCCCTCTAGAGGACATGTGGGTCGCGGCGGCTCTGGCACCCAACAATCAAAACAGGGCACCTCCTCCATACTTCCCAGGATACTAGAGGGTGTAGGACCTTATGTGTAGAAACCAGTCAAGTGATGGATAAGTTGGTTGTCTGTTGTAGGTGTGTTTAATAAAGACCGGTTAGTCTAGGGTTTGTCAAGTGTGGATGACTAAGTATGACTGTATTGACTAATGAAAATGTTGTAACCATGTGAATGTACCGTACTGGAATATGGTTGTATTATAAGGAAGTTGTGTTTTAATGGTTATCTTAAGTAAAGAACTTATATATATATATATATATATATATATATATATATATATATATATATATATATATATAACCTGCTATCAGAGCCAGATGGTGGAAGTAGGAATGGGATATTAACTTTGAATTTTAACTTTGCTTACCTAAGTTATGCTTTACAGTTACTTATTTATGTTCTTAATTAATTAAGTGCCATAAATACGGGGTATTAATATTGAAAGTTTTATGAAATACAAAGTATATCATACCATAATAGCTAAACAGCCAAATGGGTACGTCAATACAGGCGTCAGGCAAGGGCAGTTTCACTGCTGTATTTTCTCAATTTACACCTCTTGGGGGGGCCTAATGTGGGTATGACCATGGGTTTTGAGAAATCCTATAGTCAATTTGTCTACTATTTTATGAATAAAAATTATTATTTATGTTTTTATTCATCTAGATCATATTTCTGCAGTTTAATTACAAAGTGTTCTTTACAAGGCTTTACGTACTCTTTATATATTTCCTTTTGAATCATAAATTATTCATCTATGTTTATACCTTGAAGGATTTGCCTATGTTCTTAATCAATTCACATAGTATTCTGCTATATATTTGCTTTGAAATATTAATTATGCATCTATATTATATTTTGTAAATTTAATTATCTATGTCTATGATCAAAATGGTTTAAAGCTCTTTTTCAAAAATACTTTTTATCTCTTTAACCTATAGGGATTTTATAAGAATATCTGGTAATCTCACTGTTGACGACTGGTAGTGTGTAAAGTCCCAAAAGGTGAAGGGCGATGAATCTACCACTATTTTTGAGATTATTATTCTTAACTATCCTTGGTCTAAAGAGGAATATTTGCAAAAACTCTTTGTTTTGATCATATGACAGACATAATTTAAATACAAGATATAATTTAGAAAATAACTGATAATTCAAGTCCAATATATATTTGTATTTACTTTAACATTGTTTACTGAACAAAGGTTATTTCCACTCCAAAGTATAAATTAGAAAATAACTTTTAATTCAAGTTTAAATATATTCTGAGGTAACTATTGCCTTGTCTTGTAACAATTATAATTAACTCCAAAATACGTTTTTAGAAAGTAATTACAATTTCAAGTTTAATACCCAAATAGTATGGTCTTAATCTGATGCATGAACAAGTACAAGTAACTCTAAGGTATGTTTTAGAAGGTAAGTTATTATGTTCAATTTTTAATACCTATATTCTTTTAAAACCAAGTGAAGGTGTTGATATCAATGGGTGAAGATATATCTATAAAAGCTTTTTACTCACATTCTCCGGTATGTCTTCTATCTTTTCACCTTCTTCTAGTTTCATACCTTCATTTTCTTTAAATCAAAATCAATCTTTTTCAAACCAAGTTTTCAAAAGACAAAGCTGTTTTGAAAAAATATCTTCTTTATCTAAGTTCACTATAGATAAAGAATCCCTTAGGAAAGAATTTTATTCTGAGGAATGGTCTCCTCACAGAGAATGGTTCTTCCAACATTACAAGGGAAACAAAAGACAAAAAATCCAAGAGGAATTTTATAAATTTCTCAATCAAGTAGAGTTCAATATTCCCTTGTTTGATTGGTTTCATGCTTATACCATCAAGAACACATTGACTACCCTTTCCAAATTGACATGGTTGGAAGAAAAACCCTAGACGTTATCAGTGTCGGCATCTTAAAGATGGTCAAATGGTTCAGTCTGAGCTTCCACCCAAAGTCCTCTTTACTCTTAACAGCAAAGATCAATCTACTCCTGTTATGGCCTCCCCTTTCAAAACCAAAACTGAGAAAGGACCTGTCTCTACCAAAGACATCAGAGACCTCATGGAGCAATCCAATTATCCCCAAAATTCAGGTGTTTCTACCCGGTTAGAGAACCTTGTTGTCAATCCTAACTAGCTACGTATTGGTCATAATAACCATGACAATACAAAGAAACTCTTAGCCAAAGTAAACAAACAACTTGACCTTCTTAAAGCAAAGGCTCTTGACAATCCTTTACCCAATAGCAGTAGCTCTGTAAACATGGTAAAAGAGACATCCTCTGATGAAGATAACCTGGCTAGCTTTGATGTTAAGGTTATCTGCTTCAAGTGTGGCATTCTTGGCCATATCAGCAAGAAATGTCCTAACCAACCCAAACCCGGTTACGAACCAAAGATCTACAAAAAGAAACAGGCCAATAAACTTGAGACCCAGGATAAGCCTCAAACTGATCCTAACACTTGCTGCACTTATGGTAAGAATCAACCCAAACCCAGGCCTCAGCATGATAGAAAACCTGTCACCTGCTTCGCCTGTGGCAAAACTAACCACAATTGGAGAACATGCTTTATCATCAGGAAGCTTAAAACCCTTAAGATTGATCCTGATGCCAAAAGTAAAATCATCAATTGCTTCAAAAGTGACAAACCCAGTCACATTAATGATAGGATCAAAGGGGAACTTAAAACCCTAGATTTAGATCCCAAAACTACATATAAGATTAAAAAATTGTTGATCCTATCTTCAAAAAATGGTTCTGACACTAGCTCAGAATCCACTAACCATTCTTCTAAAACCCTTATCCAAACCCAGAAGAATGTGTTAACCAATCAGCAGTTAATAATTGATCACCGTAATAACCATTGGTCTGGAAACAACTCATCTCTTGAGGATTCTGCTTCCAAGGATGTTAAAAAATCCACTAATGATTATCTAGGTCAAATTGATATTAATCTGCTCTCAGCTATTATTCAGTTCTTTAAAACTGATGCATCCTCTTTTCCTTTTCAAAAAACGGAGGATGATACAATAGCTGGCTACCCAGGGCAACCTACCAAAACTAAGTATATCCTTAGGAAAGGTCTCGCTGTAAATCTTTTCAATACGAATATCTTTTCTAACTCTGACCTGAGTTCTGGTTTTGAACAGAATCAAGTCAAAATAGGTAAGAATATCAATATTAATTTTAATGTGTTTTCTGATCACTATAACTGGAACGTTATCTTTGATCTTAAAATCACTTTTTCAGAATTCCAAAATACTCTGAAAAGGTTTATTAATCTTCATACCAATCCTTCCACTATTGACATTTTACCTCAAACAGGTTATGGTTTTCTTGATCCCAATATCCAAGAAACCTTTGTTTATGTCAATACTAATACCAGATCTTATGGTAAGTATCTTGGTCAAACTGGTAAAATCCAACTGCAAAGTCTCCTTGATTGTCCTTATATCTTAGAGTCTTTTTAGCAACACAACAATCACATTAAAACCTTTCTGGTTAAAAGAAAAGTTTTAAGAGATTTAGCTATCTCAAAATCTCAATCCAATTTAATTATTCAAAAGTTTCCTATTTGTATTACTTATGATTTTACAAGAGGAACTTTACAAAAGGAACATCATCCTAGAAATCCTATTGTCTGCTTTAAATGTGGTAAAACAAATCACATAAGCAGAAACTGCAGGGTCATAGGAAAACTCAAAGCTCTTAAGCTTGATCCTGTTATCAAGAACAAGATTAACAATTTGTTAGCCCAATCTTCAGAAGAATCCTCTGATCATTCTTCTGAAAACCTAAATCAAATCCAGGAGAATGATTTAACTGACTCCTCAAATCAAATTAGTATCCTCACCAGAGAATAGGATCTTCTCTTTGAGGCAAAGCCCCCTAAAAGTCCTCTCGTAACCAATAGGTTCAATCTTAGAAATACCTTTAAGAGGTTAGAGAGAACTAGTGTTAAACCTGTTACTTTTCAAAATCTTCAATTTGATATTAACAATTCAAATATCAAAATTAAAGATCTGAAGCAGAAACAGGCTAATCACTAGTCAATCATTGACCAGTGGAATAGTTATGGGACTAGCTCACCTTCTGAAAATCCTGATTCTGAGAAAGATGAAGAACCCATTGATGATTTCCTAGGTCTTATTAATTATGTCAAAATTCAAAAATTCTACCTAAACATCAATATTGTCATGGGTGATTTCATCCTTAAAACTGTCACTTTGTTTGACACTGGGATAGATTCAAATTGCATCTTAAAAGGTCTTATTCATACAAAATATTTTGAAAAGACTTCCAAAAAACTTAGTGCTGCTAATGGCTCTAAGTTAAAAATCAATTTTAAAATTGATACCCCCTTTCTTCTTAAGAATTTGAAAAAAGTGATTCTAGGAACTCCTTCCATAAGATCACTCTTCCCTTTTCAAATTACTAAGGAAGGTATAATAGCCCAGCATTTGGGTCAACCAATTATTTTTAAGTTTTTGAGAAAACCTTTTATCAGGAACTCAAACCCAATTTCTTATCAAATCAATTTTCTGAAAGAAAAAATCTTTTTTAGGAGTATTGACCATCAGTTGCAAAACCAGGATAGTCAACTCAAAATCAAAAGCCTCTTAGAACAAATCCAAACAAATCCAATCTACTATTTGTTCTAACCTACCCAATGCTTTCGGGGAAAGAAGCCATCATATAATTGAACTTCCTTATGAAAAGGGTTTTCAAGATAGGCAAATCCCTACCAAAGGCAGACTGATTTAAATGAATCATGAACTTCTCCTTATTTGTCAGGAGAAAGTTAAAGACCTTATGGGTAAGAAACTTATTCGCTAGAGTAAGGGTCCATGGTCTTGTTCTGCCATTTATGTCAATAAACAAGCTGAGATCAAAAAGGAAACTCCCAGACTTCTTGTTGTTTACAATCCTCTCAATCAAGCTCTTTGCTGGATTAGGCACCCTATTCCCGACAAGAAAAATCTCCTGAAGAAATTTCTTGATGCAAAGATCTTCTCTGATAAATTTCCCAATCAAGTCATTGGCAAAACCCAGTTGCAGAGGCTCTTTGAGTGCCTTAACTATGTCTCTGGTTTCTCCCCACAAATCAGCAAGAGAAATTCTTCAAAAGGTATGAACCCTAGTCTTTCTCTTAATCCTAATTTAATTGTTTTCCAAAACATTTTCATCAAAATTTCTTTGTTTTTACCAATTAATAGCGTCCCTGAACAAGACGATTGTAGTGCCCCAGGCATGAAAAACTGTTCTCACACCCTAGAACATGGTGATTGTGGTGCCCCAGGCATGAAAAACTGTTCTTACACCCTGGAACACGGTGATTGTAGTGCTTGCACAAAAAACTGTTCTAAAAACGCCCTTAATCAAGGCGATTGTAGTATCATCAGTGATATGAAAAACTGGTCTTGGTTCATCAATCATTCCTCTCTCAGCCATCATCAGCTGGAGAAGACAACTGTTCTGGGGCATACTCCCCTAACAGGTATCAATAATTTCATCAATTTCAAGATAATCATGCCAGTAAACAAGTGGCAGACAAAAGGCATCTTCATCATCACAAGAAACAAAGAAGTCAATCATGCCATCATCAAAGGCATCTTCAATCAAATCCTCCGTAAAGCAAATAGTGCCTTGTCACCAATTAGCACTATTTCTTGGATTCCAAATAGTCCAAGTCACCAAGCATTGGATTCCATACAGTTCAGGTCAACAACTCTAGGATTCCAAATAGTTCAAGCTTTCAAGTAAAAACCTTCGCGAAATACACAGTACAAGTCGTCAAAGTGCAAAGTGCATATATATATATATATATATATATATATATATATATATATATATATATATATATATATATATATATATATATATATATATATATATATATATATATATATATATGCGTGATCATATAAACTCAAGTTAATCAAAAGAATGAAATAAATAAATAAATAAATACATTATGGATCGCGATATTCGAGAGTGTCACAGTTAACCTAACTGCCTCAGTTAATAAGTAAATGGCGGCGGTTATTTGATATTCTGCGGCGGTTTATTATTTTTAACTCAAGCGGAGGCGGGTGGTTGCTAAAGCTGCGGCGGTTATTGAAAAATTTCGTCCATCCAAGTCTCCCTCTCTTTTTTTGGTCAAAAAAAAAACTCCCTCCCTCTTTTAAAATAACTCATTTTTATTATAAGTAAAAAATAAAAAATAAAATAAGAAAAGGGCGAAACCTCTCACTAAACCTAATCAGTCTCACTTTCGTTCCTCTCAGCCTCACTTTCGTTCCTCTCATCATCAAACGCCACCGCCAACCTCTCATCGTTCCACTCAAAATCTGTTACAGTATTGTCCCGATAGCTTACTGTTGCAAAATCTCTCCACCGTCAACCTCTCGAAATCTCTCGCCACTGCCACACCTACACCAGGTTCATCTTCTTTCTTCCTCTCTTTCTATTTCTCATGGTTAAATATTCCGAGTTCAATCCTTTGTTTTCTTCATACCCTATTTTAATCAATCTAAAGAAGAGATTGAGGTTGCAATTGCAAAGGTGTGTGTTAATGATGTGAAATTGTATTCATGTTAATTTTGCTTTATTCTGTCTTTCTTTTTCTTCATTTTTTTCCTTGTAGATATAAGGCTTCTCTCTCACGCAGCAGCTCAATTCGCTCTCTCTCTCTCTCTCTCTCTCTCTCTCACGAAGCACCTTCACTCTCTCTCATGAACACCAGGCGCGTCTTCTAACTCTATCTCGAACTCTCTCTTTCTCTCTCGAATTCTCTCTTTGTGAATCACATGTCAAATTCAGCTCAAGGTCTAAACTTATTTTTTCAATTTCAGTTCCGCTCTTTTAGTTCCTCGTATGCTTCTTGTTTGTATTGACATGGTCGGTTAATTACTATTTGATATTTTTGTATCTAAGGCTTAATTGGTTCATATGCTTCTTGTATGTCTGTGGCTTGTATTACAGTACTTGTATTACAGTATCTAAGGCTTAATTGGTTCATATGCTTAATTGGTTCATATGCTTCTTGTTTGTATCTAAGGCTTGTCATGATAAGTATCCTACATACACAACTTTGAGTCCTGTTATAATTGTTTTTTGTCATTATCTCCCATCAGATAAATTACCATATTACAGGTAATGATTTCCCACTAAACAAATGTATATTTCACATTGAAAAAAGTATACAACTAGAAGTACAAGTTTATGATGTGGGAAAGAGTTTACGCACCAATTGTTATAACTTATAAGCACCGGAGTAGACACTTCTCATCTTGTAGAAATTGGTTAAAAACCATGACAAGTAAAAAGAATATTATCTTCACTGCAGGCTACATAAAAGGTTTACATTTTGCACATACCTATGATGATGATCATTTAGGAGATGGATCCAATAAAGTTTTAATCTGACTTCGTACTCTGTCTCTAATAGAAGAATAAGGGAACTTATCAATTACTGAAGTGGCATTGTTGAAGTGGCATTGATGATTGAAGTACATTGGAAGGAGGTTCAGTAGCTTGAGACATTAGAGTTCGAATTTGGAGGCATTGGGGGATTGTTGGTGCCCTAGAAGCTTGATTTGGAGTTCTAGTGGATGCATGTTGGTGTTGGGAGGTGAGATAGGTTCATTGGAAGCTACATTGTGGTTAAGAGTGCTCAAAGAGTGGCTTTAGAGGCTGGATTCGAAGCTGAAGTTGTTGGTGAGCGAAATGGTGTCAAACTCGTGGAGATGAGGTCTTGATGAAGGACAAGGATTGCTGGAAATTTTGCAGCAAACTCAGATTGAGTAGTCTCTGGTAAATTCGATATCTCTCTCACCACAGACATCATTTGAAGCTGATTTCTGATTCTTTAGAAACTAGACACGAAACCCTTCAAAATAGGCACTAGAACCATTTGATTCCTTTAAGTATTGAGGGAGAAGCTTTAAGTACAAATTCCACTTTTGAATCAGTAACTGTTTTGAACTAACGACACTATTTTAACCATAACTCTCTAAATACTCACTGTATCAGTATGGGACTTGAAAAACAACTTATGCAAAATTGATTCTGATTCCCTTATTGTTTATTGGTCTGAAAATGATGATGGATTTTATTTGGGAAAAATTTGAAATTGAAAATTAATTGCGGAAGCATTGATCACATTTCCTTTTATTATGGCAATTAGCAATAAGTTGGGATGAATAATGTTTGTATCTTGTTGGTTTCAGTATCGGTGGAGACAATTTATAAATGGAAGTGACGGGCATTTTATATTTCAGTGTCATTGAGTTTGAGTCAGTGATATGGCACCACGTGCCTATGGGGTTCTCTTACAGCTAGAGATTCATTCCTATCGGAGATGAAGACTATAATGACCCGTTTGGTGGTTAGGATAAGGAGACAGGATATGATAATATCATATTCCGTGCCAGTTCAGTGTTTTGTTAAGTCAGCAGAATATGATATCATGTCTCTGTAGTTTAAATTTTATCCTTAGTTTGAGCTGAGTTAGAAACCAACAGTATAGAATAAGAAAAAAATTATTCATTTACCCTTCTAAAGTATATTTTGAAATATAAAAATATGAAATATATTAAAAAATAAATATATATTAAAAAAAACATAAATAAACAAAAATGATGTTAAATAAAAAATTAAAAATATTGGTCCTTAATTTAAATTAAAAATAATGTATGATTTATGATAAGGATAATTTTGTCTTTTTGTATAATGTTAAATTAAAAAAATCTATTGCTACTATTTGACTATCGATGTATGCGTTTTTTGTTATTACTACTATTTGACCATATATGTGAAGTTAATAACTAGCGTTTTGACCCGTGCGATGCACGGGGCCAATGCTCTAGTTAACACAAAATTATTTGGATACCAAAATTTGTCGTTTAGATTACAATATGAAAGAAGCTTTGAAAAAATACAAATAAATTAAAAGGACCTTTTGGAATGTATCTTAAAGTGACCATTTGAACATGTTGTGTGTTAATGTTGGTTTTTGAGAAATTTTAATATTAATTGAACCAGATTATTTAATGGAACAATACTGAGATATATAAGGAAAATTTGTTTATTGACTAATTACTTATGAACCTAAATATTTGCAAAGTAATAAAAAACATAAAAAAAACTAATGAAACACATCAAAGAAACATAAGTTTAATAAATTTGCCACAATTAAAATAAATAAAGTAGGTGCAAAAAACAAAATTAATAGTGAAATTTAAATAAGAACATTAAAAATCATAAATCATAGATACGAAAAACATTCAAATTCATAATCCATACATAATAGTAAGTAGAAGTAGAAATCTAAAGAGTCTTAATAGTGCAACGAAATTTCACATAATCTAATCAAAATCATAATTAGCTTCTAGGGATCCTTCAGCATCAATAACTTCAGTCTTCAGGTCTATGGAAAGTCGGAGTCCTGCTATGCATGTCTCGTATTCTGTCTGATTGTGTGAAGTTGGGAAACCAAAAGTGAGGGATACCTCGATTATAACGTCTGTCGGGCTTTCAAGCATTAGCCCTGCACCGCTCCCCTTTGGATTTGAGGATCCATCTACATGGAGCGTCGACAATTCGCCTTCAGGGTCGTCCGGGGTCATTTCAACGACAAAGTCGGTAAGTATCTGACAAATACCAAAAACTACATCTTATATTGTTGAAAGCCCCCATCTAGAAATTGTTGTCAACAATTCCATTTGACTAAGGACACTCCATTGGGTATCATTAAGTATTTCGGTGGGGCGCAATGACTATCAAGAGCGACGGCGACGTTCGAGAGATGTTTCGGGACCATGAGATGTTTCAACCTCATACTCGGAGTCCTATGGAATTGTGCGTCGAAACCAAAATTTTCGCTGATGAGATCATCCGTCGGGTTTTCCCTCCAGTGTAAAATGTTTGGTGGAATTAGTTTCAATCATGTTTTCCTCTCGTTTCGTTTTTTATTTTCTATTCTTGTATTTCTGCAAATTTTGTTGTTTATTTCAGTTTTTTTCTATATTATATTATGTTCCAATTTTTAATCTCTTAATATTTTTCGTAAATATTAACGTAATTAAATTATAAATAGGTATAATCATTTTTATAAATTTATTTATAGTTTATTTAGGTATTTATATTTTAATATATAATAAAACAAAAAAATAAAAAAAACACAGTTCAAAAGTCACCCTGGGGGGACTTCTGAACTGAATTTTAAAAAAAATTTGCAAAACACAGTACTGAAGTCGCTGCTGCAGGGGGTGACTTCTTTACTAAAAAAAATTTTGCCCTACTTTGGTATATAACTAACAATGTGTATTATTTTGGTATATAATTTTTTTTTTGCCCCCACAATGGTTTTTTTGCCGAAACAGGTCTCAAGTTCAAATGGTAATCTATTTGTGTGTGTATCGTTTGTGTCTTTGTGAGAGCAAGCACATGCATGATGGTGGTGACCACATCAATATTTCTTGTGTTTTATTATATATATACATTACAGTAGCCAGTAGCCAGTATGTGCGGAAATCAAAGTATTGTTCTCATGCAATTTGCTTTTCTAAGTTTTAAATAGCCGGTAACTATACAAAGTATGAAATTGATCACCCGCTCAAACATAGTTCCTTGATAGGAACATTGTTACACTTAGATAGCACAAATTCGTGATAGGAGCATTGTTCTACCTATTGATGTTACTGTTGTCAGGATAAGCTACATGCCAGCATCAATTTACACCAAAATCATAGTCATGAAGCATTACATAGGCAAGGAACATAAGGCTTGTTACAAAAAAAATTGTTCATTCTTTTTTTTTGGTACAAAAAAAAATTGTTAATTCTAATTGATCATATGTTGTGGATAAACTTCACTTATAGCAAGTCGAGATGTTGCTACTTCAACACCTTGCACTGCTGGTAAAACTAAGCAAACTGATATTGGCTTCTTCACAATCTTCATTCTCACCTTGTGGGTCATTTTCACACCAACAACAACATCAAATCCCCTAGTATTCACCCTTGGCTCTACACTGGAATATTGCACCTTTTCTTTTGCATTCCATCCCTGCTGAGACTTGAGAGTTCATAAGAGGCAGCCATATTCCATTTTGTGGCCATCCTGGTTGCAGCAGACCCTACCTCAGTTTCCAAGTCAAAACATCATCAAGGGACTCGTGGGAGCAAGCACCACATAGGCAGCATCACACTTCCTTTTTGAATTATCACAAAACGAATGCACAATTCTTTTAAACTCTACCTAAAACACCAGCTCACAGTAACACATAGATTTATGCAGCATGCAACTTTTACACAGGGAAGAACATCATTGAAGAAATCACAGATGAGGCCCAACAGTTGAGAAATATAGGTAAACACATAATAGATATAATAATTACCAAGGGTCACAAAGAGGAGACAAATCCATATTCAAGAGAAAATGCAAAGTTGTAGAAGGAAGAACATGTCAAGACTAATAAAGATGGAGCTTCCTCGAAATTCAAATCCCAAGCAAACATCTTTGCTGATTGGTAAATTAAGAAGTTATTCTACTGCTGATCTAAATGTGGAAAGACAGGAAAATTATGTCAAATCCAATCCTAAGGATTAACCAAAATAGGTGAAATCTCAGCAACAAAAGTAGTCAAAATAGACCAATTAAGATGAGGATGCAGACAAACAGCAGCAACAAATATTATATAAACATATTTGGGCATAATCTATGATAAGTGAATTGAGAATTCAGGCATTAGGAACCATTTGATGCAAGCTCAATGATTTTAATATTATTTCTAAAGATATCAAGTCTCCAACTAATACCACATCCCAAATTTCCTAAACTAAGCAAACTTGACAGAAAAAATGGAGAGCAAAAAGAAGAAAAACTGAAATAGAAACTACGCTCCTAAAAGTGGCAGAAACTTTATTATGAGAACCAAACTTCATTCCACCTTGACATTCCAGTTTGTAACAGAAAATAAATTATAACAAACTCAATAAGTCAGGGCATATGAAATATATAATAGCAAGCAAATGAAATATCAATTAAACACAATTAGATTAAGAAAACAAAGCCTTGATGCACATGTTGGCAAAAGAATATTGAACCATATTGCATGAAAGAACCAGTCAAAAGAGGGGTGTTAAGGTTGAAATAACTTGACAAAGCCTTACACCATACCTTTCTGAAAATTTCATTCAAACTAAGATCTTTCAAAGAAGGTCAATATATCCAATTGCTCTTCAAATATCAAAGTTTGCAAGACCCTTGGGTATATAAATCTGCAAAAAGGAGTGCAACAAAATGAGAGACACAACAGTGATGCTTCATGTCTAGCCACAATAGTGTTATATACCACAACAGTGAAGCAAATTAAGGACTAGCTAAACACATAAGAAGTTTGTAAATGACATTGCAGATAGGAAGACAACTAATTAAAGATAGGTTAAAAAATGCAAAATGCATTAAACAGCAGATTTTCAAATATAATACAATCAACAATCACAACGAAGAAATCGAAAACTCAAACTAAAAAGTAGGAACATACCACTAAAGTGAATCGCCGTCGCAATCACTGCGATTTCCGCGCTCTGTCACCTCAAAATAATATGAAGTATTATTTGAATCACTATTATATGAAATCTATCAGACAGATTTGCGGCAAAACCAATATTGAAAGGAAGTGGGAAAGAGCGAAACCAATACATCACACCTTTACTTGCTACTCAAATCTGTTTTACTTTTGCTTGGCTCAAGGTCTGCATGTGTGAGTGCCATTCTCTATGGCCTTTTTTTTCTTTCTTCTTTGATCACAAAGAGAGATACAATTCCTGAGGAAAAATAGAAGATTAGGGAATGGAGTTTCAAGTTCTAAAAGGATGACGAATTGGCTTGAACAACAAAATGAAAATTACTGCAATAGTTATATCATTTACAAATGTGACAACCAAATGATATCTACAAAACATTCATTATGTTGTAGTATCACTGTGTGTTGATCAAAATAAGTGAAGAATTTCTAAACTTTCAAACTTGAAGTTAAAACCAAGATTCATTAAAAAAAACAAATAAAGAAACCAAACCATTAAAGTAGCTATGATTTGATTTAGAATGTAATTCTATAAAAAAGGTAGACATCAAAATCGGAGGAAACATAAGTCAGATTAATCTGTTTATATCAGTAATCAATACAATAAAATTTGAATTTTAGAAATAAAAAGAAATATTAATCAAGGCCATAAGGCAAATTCTGGTCAAACTTCAATTATGAATGAAAAGTGTTGTATTAATTTGTTGTGTTTCTTGTAAAGCATATATATGGTAAGAGTCATAATCTAGCCTAAGAAACACAGATATATTTTATTGATAGAAAATAGTGATTTCGGAATCTGTATAAGGTAACTAAAGTGGAATTATGTGTAATCACAAGATCACTTTCAATCTCCATAACAGACTTTGGATCCCAACTCAAATAAATAAAAAGCATAATAGATAATTCAAGCCAATTGAATTGAATTGAAGAAACCCAATTGAAAGACAAAACAATCTAAAAACAAATATCACACTGACCTTGTTAGTAACAGATTGGAAATTTGTGATACATACGTCAGTTCAAAATGGATCTTTAGCAACCCTCATGCAACTGTTTCCAGCATGGATGCCACTGCATCAAACACTACATCTGGTCCAAATGGTGTTGACTTACCTGATGGAAGAGGAAGTGTGAGTTACTTTTACTTCTCAATTACTTTTGCTTATTATGATCGTTAGTGTTGTATAAAGTAGTTTGTGAAAGAGTAAAAACTATACGTGACGATTAGAATAAAAACTAACATGCAATCAAATAATTAACACCAAGCAATCATTAAATTAGCTTATCCCAAGTGAAACAATTCACCAAATTCTATCAATCATATGTCAGTTTCAACAGCATTATATAATACAAAAGACCAATGTATAGACTTTGGCTACCTTTTGACATTAAACTCTGCTCTCCATCTTCTTTCCTACACCAGCACAATGTTTATTAACACCAAGCAATCATTAAATTAGCTTATCCCAAGTGAAACAATTCACCAAATTCTGTCAATCATATGTCAGTTTCAACAGCATTATATAATACAAAAGACCAATGTATAGACTTTGGCTACCTTTTGACATTAAACTCTGCTCTCCATCTTCTTTCCTACACCAGCACAATGTTTCAGTAAGAGAACATTTTGGTGATATACAAATAGAAATTTCATCTTTGTACCCAACAACTTAAATGAAAGAGACTTATTAAATTTTTTTCCTCCATCAAAATATTTCCCTCGCCTTACATCTCTTCCTCTCCATCAAATATTTCATCCCAACACTAATTTTGTTTATTAAATATCCTCCGTCAAAAAAATTAAACTTTGATTCATAAATAAAATAATGTGTAAGGCTCAAACCAAAAACAGAAACAAAGAAGAGAATAGGGATTGCAATACCTTTCCCAAAACTTGTAACTTTGGAGTGTTTGTTTGTTGAAGGAAATGGGTTTGAAGCCATTGATAACCCATTGCATATTATTTAAAAACCTAAACTTGTCTTGGATGAGGGAGGAAGATGAAGTAAGTGTAGAAAAAGGAGAAAGAAGGAAGATGGGGCTAGTGGAGAAGAGAGAGTGCGAGACGTGAGTGAGGTCAGACAGGTTGAGGGAGAGATAAATTTAGAAGGAATTAAAGGAAGAAAACAGAGTGATCGATTGGGTCAAAAACAAAATATGAAGAGGAGAAAAAATTTGAGAAACTGTGAAGGAAACCAGAAGCAAATAGAAATGAGTTACCTTTTATGGACACCACACCGCCACCAGCCCCGCCGCATCGCCGCACCCTCGCCCCTGCATGCAGCACCTCTCTCTCATATTTGCACCCTTCGCCCTTTCTTTCCCAAATCCGCATCCTCTCTCTCCCCACAACGCCCGCCCTATCAGTCACACAAAATTTACAAATCACAAAATCAACAAAAAAAGTTAAATTTGATTAATGAATCGAAGGCAACAACAACTCTAGTAGTGTAATCAGAAGCCAACTTAATGGAAGATCATGAGACACAAATCCAGAACCTGAAAACAAAAACAACCCAGGAATGAATAAACCAAAAAGTCAAGACTTTAGATCTAAAGAAGAATCAGACAACCCTAGTGGAGCGATGGCGAGTACGGTGACGACGGACGAACGGCACCGACGAGCAGTTAGCACGGCGGCGGGAAGACGGAAGAGAGAACTGAGAGTGGAGAGGGAAGACCGAAGACGGAGGAAGAGAGTGTAGAGAAAATAGAAGAGAGAACCGAGAGAGTGAGATGTGAGTGGGAAGGGAGAAGAGTGACATGTGATTGCGAGAGAACCGAGAGAGAGAGAGAAGAGCAGATAATGCGTATAACTTTCAACTTTGCAGGTACAGAGCTGACAACATCACATGGGGTGGCAAGAAGCAGTCAACACTCAACATCACATGGGGTTGGCAGAAAACACATGGCAGCATTTTATTGGCTGGGGCTTTTGGGCGGGAAGTGGGAAATTTTGGCGCCAAAATGATGATGTCATGCTGACTGGAGAAGCCCTCAAGATGTAAATGTAGAGATTTGACTAATATTTTGGATTTCTTTTTTACGAACAATATTTTATGCATAAATTTATTAGATAATCAAGTTTTCTAGGTGGGTTGGTTTGTGGCATTCCTTTAGAAAAACTTCTCCCCAAAATACCCCTAAAAAATTTAAAACTTTTCGGAATTACCTCAAAAGAGGATAATTCTGGAAACCAAATTTTAGAACATTCCGGAATCACCTCAAAAGAGGTATTTTCGGAAGTCAATTTTGACTTCCGAAAATACCTCTTTTGAGGTGATTCCGGAAAGTTCTAAACTAAAGTTTTCCGGAATTATCCTCCTTTGAGGTAATTCTGGAACACATTTTTTTAAAAATTTCCAGAATTACCCCAAACGACATAATTCCGGAAGTCAAAAAATGTGTTCCAGAATTATGTGTTTCCAGAAATTTTTTGAGGAATCAGGGGTAAAATCGTTCGTTTGGTGAATTATGGGTACCAAAAAAAAAGGCTTTAATTTATTGATTTATATTGACCTATATGGTGTTCTGTATTTGTGTATGATAAGGATAAGGATAACGATGCTTAGGGATGAGTCTCTTTTGACTTATAGTCTTCATCTTCAATGGCAATGAATCTCTAGTTAGATGACTTGGGATGTCCTGTGGCAGCTGTAAGAGAACCCCATCATGAGTATACATACCTATTGGATATATCACCACCTCTAAAATGACAAAACCATGCCTGAAATGCATTGAAACCCAAAACCATCTATAAAAAAAAAACCTATCAATCATCTAAAAATTATATCAAATATTTATTTAATTTTAAGCATGGAACACTACAGTAAGTTTACTATCAATATAAGAAGTATGCCAATACTAATACCTCCCAAGCTTATATAGTTCAAGATATAGTTTAATGAAGAAAGAATGACTATGAGCCATATTTTTAAGTAATTTTCTACACAAATGTATCTCTTATTTATGTGTTCTAATGATATAACTTTTGTTGTGTATATATACTGTTTTTCATTGTTCATGTAAATTTGAGATTCTAGGATTAAAGAATTGTTGAACATGAATTCCAGAAAAATGAACACAACAAATACCGACCTCCATTAATACAACACAAAACCACCAATAAAAACAAAAACAATAAATCAGAAACACCCCAATAAAATCGAACGAAAAATCAAACAAATCATCAAATTTTCAACCCCAAATCAAACACATAAGTGTCTGATGAGATGTGATGGAGACGAGGTAGAGAGATGGGGTGAGATCAGATTCTATCCATATTTGAGCAACGGAGAGCGGACTATCAACCAGATCTGCCACCCATTGTTGCATGTACTATTTTTGTATAAATAATTATTTTATTTATTTTTATTTTATTTCTACAAATGTGGCAGTTGAGTTGAGTTGGACCAAAATGTGCCACATCTTTTTTAACCCAGATCGTGGAGTTCAGCGGTTGGGGCTGAACCTCCCTTAACCAAGGGTTGGGGGTTCGATCCCTGTATTGGGTACGGAGCAGCGTTAAAACTCTGGGCTAGCTGTCCTGCCCCTCGAGGCACCTACAATGAGCGAGGGATTAGTCACTACTATCCGTGCGGTGGATACTCGGGTTTACCCAAAAAAAAATGTGCCACATCATTTAAATTGAGAGTTAAATGCTCTTTTGGGCTAAATGCCTGAAAATTCTGAAATAAAGGGACTAAATGTCTGAGTTTTCAAATACGAAAACTAAATTTTAAAATTTTTATAAATAAGGAGACTAAAAATATAATTTAGCCTAATTTTTACTTATAGTAAAAATTATAAGTAAAAATTAATATTTGTATTGTATTAGATGATTTATATTACATCAATAGTTATTATTTTTTTAACATTTCAAAAACATTATGTATATCCGTGCATCGCGCACGGGTTCATACTAGTTAGATAAAAATTAATCGGTTGATATATGTGGAAATGGTTCCTAACGTTTGGCACATGAGGTAGAATCTAAAATTTGTGTGAAGCCATATTAAAAAAAAAAATCAAACACACGTCATTAATTTGCTTGAATAAGGAATGAGATGATTATTTTATTTTCAGGAATCGAAACAAGAGCATTCATTGATATTAGACCAATTTTAATACTTGACATGCAGAAACCTAATTGGAGATTGTATATACATTTTTTATTCCAATTACGTTACGGTATCATTTAGGCTAAATAGCACTTTTGGTCCTTTATGTTTGCTCCAGATTTCACTTTGGTCCTTTATCTTTTTTTTGGCCTGTTTTGGTCACTCATGTTTCGTTTTTGTTTCATTTTGGTCCCTCACGTCAGTTTTGACTAACGGACGCCACGCTGGCAGTTGACTGCTGACGTGGCGTCTTAAAATCATTAAATGACGTGGCAGAAATATATTATTTAATTGTTATTGAAATTACACATATGCATTTTTGTTTTTTAATTTAAATAAACAAAACTTAAATAAACAAATCAACAAATAAACAAAACAAAAAATCAAAATCTAAGAATCTTCTCCTCCCTTCAAGAACAACAAGAACATCACCCCTTTCAAACGAAGAGGTGCCTTCATTCAATCTTCAATCTTCGTTCAATCTTCGTTCAATCTCCCTTCATTCAATCTTCAATCTTCATTCAATCTTCGTTCTTCGTTCAACCCAAACGTTTTTGAAGAACAACCCAAACGAAGAGAAGAACGAAAATCTAAAACCATTTTCACAGAACAATCCAAACGAAGAACCCAAACAGAAAACAACCCAAACGAAGAACAACATATTGAAGAACCCATACGGAGTTGAATCAAAACGGATCTGGAAACCATTGTTTGTGTTCTCTGTTGATGCTCATTTGTTTCATTTTAGTCCTCTCTGTTTTTCCTTGGTTTCATTTTGGTCTCTCTCATTGTTTGTGTTGTTTCATTTTGGTCCCTTTCAGATCTGGAAAAACTAAACAATCAGAATCTTCATCCTCATCAACTTCAAAACGCGTTCAACAACAAAGGAACGATTGAAACGAAGAAACGATTGAAGAAATGAAAATGAAGAAACGAAGAAATGATTGAAACGAAGAACAAATTGAGAGAGAGAGAGAGAGAGAGAGAGAGAGAGAGAGAGAGAGAGCGATCAGTTTCGGATCATAACCCATAAAACACAAACCCTCATTTTGTTCTTATTTTTTGGATGAATCTGAGATGTTGTTGTTGTTGATGAATCAGTAGTTTTTCTAGAGATGTTGTTGTTGTTGAAGAATTGTTGTTATTGTTGAAGAATTGTTGCTTTTGTTATTGTTTTTTTTTTGGTGAAGAATTATTGTTGTTGAAGAAATAGATCTGGAACCAGAGGATATGTTGTTGTTGTTTTTTTAAAGAATTATGTTTTGTTTTCAGTTTTATTATATTTTGTTAATTTCATTTTTCAGTTTTGTTTTAAGTTAAAAATCTGAATTTAGAATTAAAAAATAATTTATTTGCCACGTCATACATGACACTTAAGGCGCCACGTCAGCAGTTAACTGCCAGCGTGGCGTCCGTTAGTCAAAACTAACGTGAGTGACCAAAATGAAACAAAAACGAAACATGAGGGACCAAAACGGACCAAAAAAAAGATAAATGACCAAAGTGAAATCTGGAGCAAACATAAAGGACCAAAAGTGCTATTTAGCCTATCATTTAATAAAGATCTTTTTTATATGCAATGTTAGTAGGGTGGGCGAATGTTAGTTTCTCGGGTTTGAACACAGGACCTCTTGCTTGCACTCTTTTAGTGCACTCCTTCAGTATCCCTTAGCTCGTCAACTGAGCTACCTACTTGGGATTTTATTAAGATCTTAAGTTTTGGAAATAACTTCATTGACTTTTATCCCCAATGAATTTAAAACTTGGGTCAAGCCATCCACAACATCAAACATACACCAATTTGGTTACTTTGAGAAAAACTGTGGACCAAAGCCATTTAGATTTTTGAACTGTTGGTTGGAGAACAACGACTTTATGGAAGTTGTGCGATTGGTGTGGAACGAGAGCACGGTGAGTGGTAAAGCGGCATATGTTGTAAAAGAGAAATTGAAGCAATTAAAAGTCCGGTTGAAAGCATGGAACAAAGAGGTGTATGACATAGTAGATCTTAACATTGAGAAAGTACTAGAAGAAATTAATGCAATAGAAGCAGTTGATAGAGATGACGTTGACTCACAAATGGGTCAGTTGAGGGTACTGACTAACGAATTTTGGCAAAAGATAAAAAAAGGACAGCATCCTGCACTAAAAATCGAAATCAAAATAGATACGGGAGGGTGATTGGAATACCCGTTTTTTTCAAGCTACGGTTAAAAGTAACAAGAGGAGAAACCAAATCAATGCCCTCGAAACCACGGATGGTTGGGTTGAAAAGGGGTGGTAAGGAATCATTTTGAGAATGGCTTCCAAGAGAATTTTGAGAGGAGACCAGAGCTGGACGACGTCCATTTTAAAAGGTTATCAGAGTAGGAAAGCGCTTCCCACACAATATAGTTTACAGTTGAGGAAATTAAAAAAGCGGGTTGGGAATGCGACGGAAACAAGAGTCTAGAACTGAATGACTTCAACTTTGCTTTCTTCAAATCCTGTTGGGATGTGGTTGAAAACTGTTGGAGTTGATTGGAATTGAGCATCAGTTATGTCAGTGGCTTTCGGCATGTAGAAATTCTTGGAGTGGGGTAATATCAATTGATGTAAATACACTAAACTGATAATTGTTAATAAGAATTTAAGTATAATTAGAAAGTCAAATAAAGTAATATAAAATGGACGAAAACATTAATAAAAGTAAGGAGTTTTGCATCTATACACATGGCTCCTTCCGCATCTATACATATATAACTTAAGGCATCTATCAAGTTCCTTCTCTTGACTCCTTCTGCATATATTACCTCTGGTACTTCATCACCTGCAGAATCTCTAAAATGTGTTTCCCTTTGATTATGAAACAATACATATGTCCCGTAAATATAAGTGAGTCCACATCTAAAAATTTATTTGTATAAAAAGCCAGCAACAATAAGAACATGCATTATTCCTTGCAAGCCCGGTCTGTGCGCCTCATTCTGGTACCCCATCTCGATTGGCTTCATTTCCCCTCTTTCTTGGCACCAATCCTTATCCAATATGACCCTTAACCTACCCTAAGTTATCCTAGAAACAATCGAATTACATTGATGTTTGTTTGACATGTTATTGAAGTTTTAATGTTATGGTTTATAGTTTGTGTTCTGAAGTCAACCAAGAGGTCCAATTAGCAATACCAGGGGGTGCGATTAGCAATGAGATATGGATCAGCCCAATCGATCCAGCCCATATCTACAACATGCAAGCCCATCACGCTTGGAGGGTCCAGATCACCTCCTCTGATCCGACGATCCACAATGAACACCAATTTCCTATAAATTCCGGCTCGCATAGCCATTCACGAGGTACACACTCTTCTTTTGCATATACACTGTCTTACTCTCATACTGACTTGAGCATCGGAGGTGGGGCCGTTTATGAGAAGGGTAGACGAATGCCAAATCCCAATGGCCTTGGAAAATCTGCCAAATCTCAAGATCTACGACGGGACTGGAGATCCGGACGGTCATCTGGCACACTTCTCCCCAATGATGCGCTACAGGGGTGCCAGGGAACCCGTCCATTGCAAAATCTTCCCCCTCACTCTCGAGGGTTCCGCATTAGAGTGGTTCCAAGAGCTGAGGCCGAACTCCATATCCTCATGGTGGCAGCTGGCGAGAATGTTCACGGCTCGTTTCACTGCCTCCCGGCTAAAGCCCAAATCCGAAGAAGTACTGAGAGCCGTCAGACAGCATAACCACGAGACACTGAGGGACTATATTGAGCGCTTCAATAAGGAAGCTTCGGGCGTTCGAAGTTTGGAGGACAGGCAAAGGTTGTTCTGGATGAAAGACGGGTTGAGAAAGGGAAGTTTGTTCCAGATCGATGTAGGCATCAACAAGCCTAGGAACTTGGGCGAGTTCCTTCGAAGATCCCAGAAATACATGAACTATGAGGAGGATGATATGACTTACCGCGAGGCAGCCAAGGCAGGGGGCGATAGAGAAGTCACCCACGAGGTACGCCGGCGAAAGGTAACATGAGGCGTACACCGTGAGGGACGCCCCCCAAGACCCTCAGGTCTTACTCCCCTCGTCACCTCAAGGGCGCAAATCCTGACTGAATGTGCCAACGCTGAATTCAAAGACATCAAGAGGCCAGAGTCTTTGGTGTTGAAAGAGGGCCAGAACCCCTCGAAGAAATGGTGCCGCTACCATCAAAGTAGAGGCCACGACACCAATGGCTGCCGAGCGCTGAAGGAAGATATTGAGGAGCTGATCCAGAAAGGAAAGTTGTCACAGTACGTGAAGAAGGAGGGGGAACTGAGTGGCTCGCGCAAAAGAGCCCGATCCCCCGAAGGTAGATACAGGTTCCCTAGGAAGGGGAAGGCCCCAGTCGGTGAGGGGGTCGAAAATGGCAATGATGAATCAACCGATAAAGAGGACACCCGGAGGCCCAAAAGAAGGCCAGTGGCCATGGTGATCCACGGGAGAAACCCCCATGATGACTGGGGGTCAAACAAATCAATGAAGAGGAAGTGAAAGGAGATCCTCAGCATTGCGTCAACCTCAGTCGCCAGGAAGGGGCCAACCAGACCGCCCCTATCCTTCGACGACAATGATCTGCTCGATGGGAAACCGAACAAACACGTCCTACTGATCGTCACTGCCATTATCGCCAACGTTGAGGTAAGAAGGATCCTGGTTGACTAGGGAAGTGCAGTAGATATCATCTTCGAAGACCTGCTGCAAGTGCTGAATATCTCCCTCGATGACCTGACTCCATACCGAGGAGGGGACCTAACCGGGTTTAATAGATCGAAGACTAAGCCACTCTGCCACCTAGAGCTAATGGTCACCTACGAAAACCCCGACGGTAAACCGCCATTGTTCAGAACTGTGAAAACACCCTTCCTGGTCCTCCCATGCAAGTCGGTCTACCAGTGCATCATTGGGAGGCCCACGTTGGGGAAGATGGAGGCGGTCACCTCAACGGTCCATCTGAAAATGAAGTTCTACACTCTGGAGAGTGAGGTGGTGACCCTCCAGGCGGACCTGGGAGCAGCACGCAGGTGTTTCTACAAGAACTTTAAAGATGAGAAGGAGACCGCCGAGCTAAGAAGCTCGGATAAGGGGTTCAGAGAAGAAGCTGAGGTGAATCTGACAGACTGGGATGCCAGAAGTGACTCAAGTGGTGAAGAAGAAGCGGAAAGCCAACCCAAAACCAAGGGGTCAAAAAAGGATGTGAAGAAGTTCAAACCGGATGGAGAATGTCCTCACCTCCTTGAGGAGGTTAAAAAGAAGCTCACCATCCACCCAAGGGAGAACGGGGACCTATTCCTCTATTCTGCATCTGGCTCATAGTTCCAATACTTAGAACGTTTTCTTTAAAGAAGTTGGTTGTTTAAGTTTAACACGTCTACTTTAAGAAGTTGGTTGTTTAAGTTTAACACGTCAAAACAATTTACAACACGCGTGCTAAGGAATTAAACCTTACTATTTACGGTTCAAGATATTGTTTCGCAAATCACAGTTTTTGCTCTAGCACCTTAGAAAAAACCAAGAGAAACTGGCGCCCAATACAGAAGCAGCCAGCGCCCAGGAGGGAGCCTGGCAGGGCGCCTATAAGGAGCAGTCAGCGCCCATGAGGGCGCCTGGAAAGAGGTGGTCTGAACGCCAAGTCCCGACTCAAACAACAGGGGACCAGGCAACCAGGCAGAACCAAGGCACGAGTCGACCTACTCGGTTCACGAAGCGGCTATCAAGAGACGTCGCAACCTCTGATGGGTGAGTTAAGTTCAGATCGATTCTGATAAACTCCTGTCAGAGTCCCTAGATGGGCGAAGCGGCATCGCAAATGTCGCAACCTCTAATGGGTGAGTTAAATTCGGATAGATTCTGATAAACTCCTGTTAGAGACCTAAGGCGCGAAGCGGCATATCGAAAAGGTCGCAACCTCTGATGGGTGAGTTAAGTTCGGATCGATTCTGATAAACTCCTGTCAGAGTCCCTAGATGGGCGAAGCGAAATCGCAAATGTTGTAACTTCTAGTGGGGAATTTAAATCGGATCGATTCTGATAAACTCCAGACAGAGATAACATTGCCACAAGGCGATAGGAGATGATACGTTCAGAAGCGTGAAAAATAAGCAAGACAAAGGAAACGTGGATATAACGTAAAATCATCAGTCAGGCTCCATAAAGCCAACGTACAACGAAATCCAACAGGACAAAAAGAAATTACAAGTCAAAAACAACTGAACTTCTAGAAGAAATAATCAGGGGGCAATGACGTCGAAATCAACCATGTTGGAACGATATCTAACAATCCTCCCATCTACAGCCTCATGGTCAAACTGGAAGATGCTCGACTCAAGAACTGCATCCGGGTACATGCACTGAACATGACCTATCGCTTTATCATAGGCAGCATAGGAGAAGTCCATGGCTTGCCCAGCCATCTCTCGCACCCTTTCCTCGGCTGCATCCTTCTGTTTCTTCATGCTGTCCAACTCAGATTGGAGCTCCTCCATTTGCTTCTGATAATGGACAGCACCGTCTCTTGCCCGACGAGCAGATTCCAGCGCTTCGTGTAAATCCACCTGAAGCCGGCTTTTATCCAAGAGAAGCCTATCCCTTTCCTCGATCACCCCTACGCAAAGAGAGAAACAAACACGACAAAGTTTAGAACCAACACCACCAGCGCCCATGAGGGCACCTAGCAAAGCACCTCTAAGAAAGCAGTCAGCGCCCATGAGGGCGCCAGACGGGGCACCAAGGTCAAAACAGGCGGCGCCCATGAGGGCGCCTGGCAGGGGTGGTGGCCCATGCAGGTTTGATGAATACCGTAAGAAATGACTCAAGAGGATTACCTGAATGAGATCCACACTTCTTTTCAGTTTCCCACTTCGCATGCAGGCCTTCCCCAATTTAGCCATGTGCGTGGCAAGTGCGAAAGGATGCTCACAGAAATGATCACGCTCTTTGGGAGAGAAGCTAATTTCACCCTCTTCGTCAGCAGGGGGAGGAAGCCCAACCGGGGAGGGACAATCAGCAGAAGGAGGTCCCTGGGCACAACTTCTCTGGCGCTTGGACTTACTCTGAGTCCCCTGGGTGCTGGAGTCGACTGGAACCTTCGGCACCCCGGAGATATCCCTTCGCGCAGGGGCAGATATAGCAGGAACCGGGCTCTTGACCTCGGTAGGTTCGGTATCCAAAGGTCTCCTCCGTCCGGCCAAAGAGGCCAATTCATTAAAAGAGAGTGGAGCGGCCATCTTATCTGCAAAACAACAAAGTAGGGAATCAGCAACATAAGTAAATAATTTATCAAAAGAGAAAACAAAGATACATCAAGACCGAACAAGTAACCTAAGAGCTTGGCAGCTTCAGGAACCGTGGAAGCCTTGGACAACTCACTACACAAAAACTTTTGTGGCACAGTGGACAAGCCACCGACGATCTTCTTCAGCATGCTCAAAGTCCTCTGCTCAGGATCAGATAACGCAGATAGGAGGACGCGATAAGACCGAGAGGTGCGGTTAGCATCGACATTACACCACCCAAGGCGAAACTTATCCCGAACCAGACGCCCTTGTTCATCAAAGAAGCCCATCTTGTCGACGGCCTTCTCACTAGAGGGAACGAGGTAAAAATACTTGAACCTCCAATCATGCCGGTTATCTGAGTACACCTGAAAGAAATCATAGTTTGTCCGACATTTCAAATGCACAAACTCGTAACGAATTACGCCATCCGAAGTATCTCGACGACGCTGCACCTCGAAGATAACCATAAAAACCCTCAAGCTACATCTTCTTTGAAGAACTCTCATCACCAGCTCGAAACACTTCACAAAACACCACGAATTTGGGTGGAGCTGAGAGGGAGCTATCTTAAGGTGATTCATAACCTCCCGTTGAAAGGGTGTAAAGAATGGGGAAACCCGCACATTGTAAACCACAATGTGAAACATCATGAATTTTCTACCGTCGGGGACTCTGCACACCCTATCTTGGGGGTCAACCACCTCCACCCGCCAGTCGCCTCCCAACGCATCTTGCAGACAGCGAGGAGGCTCTTCTCCTGGAAGGTAGAAGCTCCTGGCGGAACAAACAGCACGAGCCACCCAGTCATAACTAAAACAACCAATCTCCACCACTTCATTCTCAAGCGGCAGATCATCATCAGAAGAAGTATCAACAAAGCCAAGGGCACCAGTCCCCTCCGAAGGCACGGTATCACCAGTCCCCTCCGAAGGCACAGTACCACCCCCCTCCTGAAAGTCGTCAGCCTGACTCTTAGCAAGGTGAGCGGTAGGGTGCACTCGAGCCGTCTTCTTCGTCCTTGCCATCTCTCAACCTACGGGATAAGGGGCAAACAAGCAGTCACGAGACAGACAGGAAAACTTAGAGACAACCCCCTCCCCCGGTTGGAGACTTTGCAAGACAAGACATGCTCAAAAGAACAAAGAAGCTAGAAAGATAAACGGAAAGTCCGCCCGGAAGTTGCCTCAGTAAATTAGAAACGGCAAAGACTCGCGGGAACGTCAATGGATGATGGTAAGAGCAACTCCCCTCGGAACCAAGCAAGCCCTGAAAATTCATAAATAAGAAGGCAGGTTAAGAGTCAGGAGGAGCAGCAAAAATAAAGCGGAGTGCCAAGCACAGATCCACACAAAGCCAGCGCCCATGAGGGCGCCTGGCAGGGCGCCAAGGAACACAACCAGCGCCCATGAGGGCGCCTGGCAGGGCGCCGATGAGGACAGCCAGCGCCCCAGGAGGGCGCCTGGCAGGGCGCCTCTGAAGAGGCAACCAGCGCCAAGGAGGGCGCCTGGCAGGGCGCCCGTCAAGAGCAATCAGCGCCCAGGAGGGCGCTTGACAGGGCGCCTGTGAAGAGGCAGCCAGCGCCAATGAGGGCGCCTGGCAGGGCGCTAATATGAAGAAACCAGCGCCCATGAGGGTGCCTGGCAGGAGGGCAGTGTCAACAACGTAAATAAACGGTAACGAACAACAAATACTTACCAGGAAGAGAAGACGTTGAAACAAGTGGACTCTACTCCCTTCTCTCCTTTTTAAGGAGGCACTAGGTTGGTGACTTGGTCCCTACTCCTTCCTCCTCCTTGAAGTAGGCGCTAGGGTTAACAGTTACTTGGTCCCTACTCCTCTCCACCCTCCAAGAAAGCGCTCCAATGATGGATTGGTCCCTACTCCTCCACGAAATTTTAAAAAAAGAAAATGTGGACAACAAGACAAATACCCGCCTATTTATAGGAGGTAGCGTTTCACGCAACACCACGGATCTGGCAGATCAACTTGGCCCATATCCACTACGTACAAGCCCAATACGCTTGTCACCTTAAGACGTGCTCAAACACAAAAAAGCAAGAAATGTAAGCTGAAGGACAGCCCAAATCACCTGGGTAGTAATATAGAAGCGGTAAAACTCGTGGAAATATCAAGCAAGAAAAGCAGGCTAAAAGACAAGAGGAGCAGCAAAAAAATAAAGTAAAGTGCCAAGCACACGTCTACACAAGTCGGCACCCAAGAGGGCGCCTGGCAAGGAGGGCGCCCATGAGGACGCCTGCAAGGTAGCAACCAGCACCCATGAGGGCGCCTGGCATGAGCAGGGGGCGCCATTGGGGCGTCTGGTAGAAGCAACCAGCGCCCATGAGGGCGCCTGGCAGGAACAAGTAGCGCCCAGCAGAGGGGCGCCTGGCAGGGGGCAGTCTGAAAGCAAATCCTTCGCAACGGGGTAGTCAGCACTATGCAGTAAGACACCCACGAGAGCACCGAACCTTGTCTCGCAAAATCTGCTCCACGATAAGCCACCCAGCACACGCAAGCAGGGAACAACACCCAAGGCACCCAGGAGGGCGCCAACTCTCAAAAACAAACAAGCACCCGGGAAGGCGCCCACGAGGGCACCAGCATCAGGATGTCTTAGCACCTTGGCCCAAGGCGCCCAAGAGGGTACCAACATCAGGGGGCATGGCACAGGGCGCCCAAGAGGGCGCCAATCTCAGAGCATCCTGGCACAAGGCGCCCAAGAGGGCGCCAACCTCAGAGCACTTGGCACAAGGCGACGCCAACATCAGGATACGTCACCCTAGCTTGGTGCTGGGAACAAGGATTACATGGAAGGAGGTGTGAGTCACGGTCGCAAAAAAGTGATCTCATACGACCCGACAAGACAGACAAAGCAACACTTAGAAAAAATTTCTCCTTTTTACTCTAGAGAGTGAAAATGACGGAACACGGTTGTTACAAAGGCAGTGTCCCGCGTAACCTCACAGATCCGGCATACCGACGAAAATCCTTCAAGCCAAGACCATCCTTCGGAATAATCTCGGCTTGGGGGCAACTGTTCTGGAGTCAACCAAGAGGTCCAATTAGCAATACCAGGGGGTGCAATTAGCAATGAGATATGGATCAGCCCAATCGATCCTGCTCATATCCACAACATGCAAGCCCATCACGCTTGGAGGGTCCAGATCACCTCCTCTGATCCGACGATCCACAACGAACAGCAATTTCCTATAAATTCCGGTTCGCATAGCCATTCACGAGGCACACACTCTTCCTTTGCATATACACTGTCTTACTCTCATACTGACTTGAGCATCGGAGTGGCTTGCAGGTACCCCCCCCCCCCCACCCCCACCGGGCGCTCACTGATCTACAGTCACGACAGCAAAGGACCTACCAATAGCAGTCTACCAAAAAGCTGCTCGACACAGAACAGTTTGGTTAGTATAGATTGATTATCACACAATATTGTCACTTCGGTGTCGTTTGTAGAAAATTTTATACGGTCACCCAACACACATCTTATTGATTTTGAGCTAAGATATTTGTTGACAAACAAGTCTGTGTGCTTAAGAATGATGTTGCTGGTCTACTCAGACCAAGTTTTACTCCTAGAACAAGTAATTCCTGTTAATTTTACCATTTCCTGTGAGAATTGTCTGTCATAGAACTTGGATGCTCTTATAGTATACAACATTCTATGTATGATGTATTCAAGTTGGGGTGTCACGAATGACAAATTTTTCAGAACTGATGAATTATTTCTTAACTTTTACAGTCCGAAGACTAAATAAATTTGAAATAAATCTTCAAGAGTGATATCTTGGGTTATGTTGAAAATTTAAGGGAACATCTCCAATTTACAAATTTTTATTGTTTTGAATCACTTCTAGGTCTATGTCCTTGATTGTCGTTGTTTTGAGACTTTATTTGAACCATTATCTTTGTTAAGTCTCTTTCCTATATCTCAACTTTGAAAATATTTCAAATAATGCCTTTTCATCCTATCCGATGTCAATCATTGGATCGTGATGGGACGGCGCTTAGGACCAATCTTTTAATTGGTCAAGATATGTTTACTCTCAATAGAATAAATTAAGAGTAAAGGAAAGGAATTGATTTGTCCATAGCAACCCGTACGGTTATGTCATGTTGGTTGGTTAACTTTGTTTGAATATGAAGGAATCATTCTCCTTCGTGTGTTTTAAAAATAGTACTTGAATAATTTTTTAGGATAAATTTTTTCAAGTTGGGGTGAAACGTAGCACCCAAAATAATTTTTAATTATTTTGATTGCTAAGTAAAAGTAATTTTTAATCATTTTCATTGCTAAGTGATTTAGTCATTGGTTGATTTATTGATGGAGATATTTTTATGTGAATTATTGTGATGATTGGGTCAAAGCTCTGAATCCCATTAGAGTACTAAGTAGCAATTATTTTGTCTTAAGTCAACCCCAAAGTAATTGTTTTAGGTGAAATTGCTTGTTGTGAGATTGTGTGCTTAATGATAAATGATTAGGTGACCTTGGGTGATTAATTGTAATACCCAAAGTAAAATTTTACTTCTTTGGATATTATAGATTGTTGTTTAAATAATTGAATTGTTAAATGATTGACAATTCTATGATTTATTAGAGTCTTAAGGGTAAAGAAAGTTATTTAAGGGAGTTTTGTGTTAGTAAAATAGAATAAGGGCATAAAATGGATTTCCTACCTTTTAAATAATCTTCATTAGACCAAAATGCCCTTCCCTCTTAAAGTATCCAGCTGAACCCAAACACACACACACTCATTAAAAACACTCTCATTCTCACTTACATTAGAAAGGAGAGAAACCTAGAGGGAAAGAGAGAGGGAGTCGAAGCTAGAGGAAAAGAAGAGAGGAAAAAAAATAAGACCCAATGTAGGGTTCCAAACCACCATCTCACTTCCTATTTTTCTTCATTTAACACTCTCTAGTCTTTATTCATCCCATCTCACTCAAAACAGAAACCCTCTCCAATCTACTCCCAACTTGTCACCTTGAGGTGCATGTAGAGGTTTAGGGTTGAAGAACCAAGTTAGGGGTTTGCATGTCTATTTGGGAGCTTGCATTGGGTGTTGGAGTTACTACATTGCGATTTCAAGGGTCAAGGGAGAAGAGATAAGAGGTGGGCTTGAGTTTAGACACTAGGGGAAGCTTGATGGTGAACCTTGGAGATGAAATTCCAAGTTTGTACCAAATACCATTGTTGGAGCAACAAAGTGAGTTGCAAGGAGCTCTTGGACTCTATGGGGGTCGATTTTGGTTTTGCATGTGCCTTGGGGTCATTGTTTTGGGGATTTAAGAGAAGACTCAGCTAGGTGATAAAGGTTGAGAGGCCAAATCGAGAGCTAGGAAGAGTTTGGTGCTTGTTGGTGTTTTTGTGTTTCATTGTGTGCCACCTACTTTAATTGGAAGTCCAAGTGAGTTCTTTACCTTGCTTTGTGATTGTATGAAATTGTGTGCTAGGGAGTTAGTTTTTAGTGAGTTAAATGATTTGCATGTGACTGAAACTGTTTTTTTGTGCTTTATTGAGAAATAGTTATGAGTGTGAATACATGTTGAATGGACTATAATTGTACATTAATGCTTGATTGAAATCATAAGTGATGTATCATTGTTGATTGTAATTGTTGTTTGAGAAAAGTTTTGGACTGAATTAAAAGGTAATAATGTTGCATTGTGAGTTGGAAATGTGATTGGGTCGAGTTGGTACTAAAGGAGCCAACAAATACTGATTAAAAAACAGAGATTTTATGACCTACAGACTGGGCCCTGTCTGTGCGCCCTAGAGGCCCGGTCCGTGCGCCCAGGCCCTGTGTGTGTGCCCTAGAGGTCCTGTCTTTGCAGAAGTTTCTGCCACCTTTTTTAAAAACTTAAGATTTTAATTCCTTTTGATACCAAACCCCCTCCTTTTCCTATCGCTGAATCATAGTGAACTAGGATCTCTCTAGCTCCTTTTGTAACTATCAAGAATGTCAAAATGCAGTTGATATTGACTGAGAAACAGAGATAAGAAGAGTAAAGTTATCATTTCAAATGAATAATAAGAATGAATGAACTGAACTAAATTGTTACACTGTACAGATAAGCTTAATATACAACAGTTACTTCTCTAACTAATTGTAAAAAAGAAATGTAACTATAATGGTTACAAACTAACTCTAAGCTTTACAAACTAACTTTAAGCTAACTATGGTTTATTTTACAATAGCTAACATAATATCAAGTAACTTTGATACCCCCCCTCAAGTTGGGAGGTATATGTCTTTGATTCCCAACTTGGAAATGAGTTCTTCAAACTTTGCCTTGGGTAAAGCCTTGGTCAGCAGGTCTGCCAATTGTTTGTCTGTCCCAACATGTATCAATTTCAGAAACTTTGTTTGCACATGTTCTCTAATGAAGTGGCAGTCAATGTCAATGTGCTTCGTTCTCTCATGACCCATGAGATTTTCTGCTAGTTGTATAGCAGATTTGCTATCAGATAACACCATGGTGGAAGTTATGTTTACCCCAAAGGCTCACAAAAATTGTTGCAGCCACATCAACTCAGTGGTTACCGCTGCCAGTGCTCTATATTCTGCTTCTGCAGAGGAACGTGCCACAGTTGCTTGCTTCTTTGATCTCCAGGTGATTAAGGAGTCACCCAAATAGACACAAAACCCAGTGGTGGATCTCCAACTGATTTGGCCACTACCCCAGTCAACATCCACATAAGCTGTCAAGTTTAGAGAGGACTTGGTGGGAAACAGAATACCAAGTCCAGCGGTGGCTTTCAAGTACTGCAGGAGAGAATATGCAGCCTGAAGGTGAGTTGTTCTAGGCTTAGCCATAAACTGACTAAGCTTGTTCACTGTGAAGGTTATGTCTGGCCTTGAAATTGTCAAGTAAATTAACCGGCCAATTAACCTACGGTAGTCAGAAATATCTTGAAGAGGTTCACCATCAGTTTCATTCAACTGTGCACCAGGATCCATTGGAATTTTGTGGCTTAGCAGATGTGAATCCTGTATCAGACAGCAGCTGTAGAGTGTACTTTCTTTGGCATAGATGTATACCAGAAGCAGACATAGCTATTTCCAATCCCAACAAATACTTCAAGTCTCCAATTATTTTTAATTTGAAGTGCTACTCAGGTGAAGATTGAACCTATGTGCACAATGTCTTGTTTGGTCCTGCTATCACAATGTCATCTACATATACCAGCAGTGCCACAAAGGTTGCTCATGAACCCTTTGTGAAAATAGAGTGGTCAGCAGAATTTTTATGTAAACCCAAGGCAAGGATGATTGAGTTGAATTTTTGAAACCATTGCCTTGAGTCTTGTCTAAGTCCATGTAGTGACTTGTTCAATTTACACACCAAATTCTCCCCTTGACTTGGATAACCAAGAGGCAAATTCATATAGACCTCCTCTTGAAGTTCCCCATTGAGAAAGGCATTATTTATGTCCAATTGGAGAAGATGCCAATTGAACTGAGAAGCCAAAGAGAGGAGTATTCTGACTGAGGTGAGTTTAGCCACGGGAGAAAAGGTATCTAAGAAATCTATTCCTGCCTACTGAGTATAGCCTTGAGCCACCAAACGGGCTTTGCACTTATCCAAAGTGCCATCAGCATGGTACGTCACTTTGTAAACCCAGTTGCAGCCAACTGATTTTTTGGTAGCAGGAAGGGGCATAATGGTCCAAGTGTGATTGGCTTCCAATGTAGCCAACTCTGTTGCCATGACAGCCTTCCATTCAGGGTGTTGGACAACTTGGTGATAGGTTTGTGGCTCAAAAACAGAGGAGACATTTAGGACAAAGGCCTTATATGGTGAGGATAGATGTTCATATGTGAGGTGGAATTGAATGGGGTATTGTACAGAGTTGCACTCCTAAGCTTGTAGGTGTATATGTGCTCTATGAGGTCTAGTGGATCTACGGATTGTAGGTGGTTCAAGGTTGACAACAGGGATGTCCTGTGAGAGAGTATCTATAGGTGTTGTGTCTATAGGTGTCTCAATGATGGGAATGAGAATAATAGGTGTATCTGGTTCAGTATCTGTGATGAGTGGTGTAGGTGAAAGGTTAGTTTTGGTAGGTAAGAGAGATGCAGGGAATAATTGGTCAATAGAGGATGCCTCATGAATGTTGTTGTAAGGAAAGGTAGTTTTATGGAAAACAATATCCCTAGAGGTGATGAATTTGTTGGTTTAAGGATCAAAAACCTTATAGCCCTTTACACCTAGAGGGTAACCTATGAAAATGCAAGGTGTGGCTCTAGGGGTGAATTTGTGACGTTGGGATGGTATGGTGGATACAAATGTTAGGCAACTAAATACTCTCAAAAACCAGAATAATCAGGTAATTTACCATAGATGAGTTCATAGGGTGATTTACCTTTGAGAGCATGAGAGGGGGTCATGTTGATTAAGTGAGCAGAAGTGGCAATGCAGTTTCCCCAAAAGTGAATAGGAACTCTAGACTAAAAAAACAGGGCACGGGCAACATTTAACAGGTGTTGGTGCTTCCTCTCTACCACAGAATTCTGCTGAGGTCTGTGAGGGCAGGAAAATTGGTGGAAAGTCCCCTCTTCTTGAAGAAATGAATGAAGAGCGAGCTCACGGGCATTATCAGTGCAAAAGGCCTTGATCTTCTTATTAAATTGTGTCTCAACATACTTGAAAAAGAATTTGATGAGGTGAGGAGCTTTTGATTTTCATTTCATGAGATGAACCCAAGTGAACCTTGTTGAATCATCAACAAGGGTAAGGAAATAACGCTTCCCATCATGTGTTGGTTTGTGAAAGGTGTTGCGCCCGAAAAAGTCCCTGAGGGAATCTTTCTTCGTTTACAACTTTTTTTTTTTTAAAATCAATGAAGTCGCCACCAATATTTTTTTTATAAGGAAAATATTGAAGAAAAACCTTTTTGGAAAGCGGATGGCCTTTTGGAAAACCGGAAGATTTGGGTTCGGGGGTCGGTTAGGCATGGGGAAGGTATTAGCACCCCACATCTCCTTTCTATCGAAAGGGAACCTTTAATTAAACGTGTGGTTTTAAGTGCTGATTTGGAAAATACTTAAATTTGCCCTTTTTCGAAGAGAGAATGAAAAGACTTAATGAAAATTTTATTTTTGGCGAGAAAGGAGGAAAAGGGGTTTTTAGAAAGAAGGGCTTGACGGGACATGGCCCGCTCCTACGTATCTCCCGGTGCGATGGAGAATTCAAAGCTACGTAGTTCTTGTTTGTTTGGAAAACGGTTTTTGTTTTTTATTCTTTTTGGAGTTTTTCGCAAAGGGGTTGAGCGTTCGCAGTGACCAAACAACAACGGTTTAGAGTAGTCGCACTACTAACTCTTGTGAAAATGAATTATCATTAACGACCAAACGGCAACGGCGCGAGTGATGATTAATGATAATCGGTTTTTATTTTGAGCATTGAAAAGGTTTTCGCAATTGAGGGAGAGCGTTTGTGAGGACCAAACAACAACGGTTTAGAGTGGCCACACTACTAGCTCCCACGGGAATGAAATCATCACCCACAATCAAACGGCAACGGCGCGAGTGATCATTAGTGATGATTAGTTTTGATTTCGACGTTTGAAAAGATTTGTTTTTGAAAAGTGTCTTCGTGGGTTTTAATTGGAGAGAACGTCGTGATGAAAGGAATTTGCAATTGGATTGATTTTCGTTCGGGGAAACATTTATCCATCATTTAAAAAAAGGTTTGAGAAAAAAATAAGTTCGTTTAGGGAAAAGAAAATTTATTATTTGGGAAAAAAGGGTTTGTAAAAAAAACGTTTATCCAGGGGAAAGAAATAAAATTTAAAAAGAAAGATAGGGGGTGAAATAGTAAAATGGGGGTGCAAATAAAAGGAAGGCTGTATTATTAAAAGGGGGTGCAGATAGTGAGCCCAGCTCGTTTTTGGTGAGCTGGGCTGCGTTTCAAAAAAAAGCCGTGGGCTTCAGAAGGGGGCGTACGAGGTAAACAGGGGGGTGTTAATAGGAATCTGAAAAAAAAAAGAGTGAAAGGACGAAAATGCCCTTGGATTCCTAATATAAAAACCTAAACTAAAATGGAAACCCTAATTTTTCCACCTTCTCCACGGCGCCCCCTTTCCCCAAATGCCAAAAACCTAATCTTCTCTCTCTCTCACCTTGCTGCGGCCGCGCGCACCCCCCTCCCTCTCTGAACCCATTTTCTCCTTTCTTCTCTCCACGGCTCCTCCGCCCAAAAATCACGAACCGTATTTTCGTTCTCCCCACTTCACGCAGCGTCTCACACCTCCTTCTCTCTCCCTACGCCGTTTCTCACTTCTCTCCCTCTCTCTCTCCTTACTTTCGTTCTTTTTTCTGGATCTATGGTGGCGGTGATTGTTGGCCGACGGTGGTTAAGGTGACCGTGGTGTGGCTTTGTTGCTGGGCGGTCGTTCGGTGGAGGGAGATGGTTGTGGATGGTTGTTCGTGGTGGCTGTTCGAGAGGTGAGCGGTGATGCGGCGGTGCGTTTTCTTTGGACGGTGGTGGAGGTGGTCGTACGGTAGTATGGGTGGCGAAGAGAGGTTATTGACGGTGGAGCACGGTGGTTGGGGGTTATGGGTCGCTTTGGCTGCGGTGGGCAAAATGGACGACGACGGCGCGGGATGGCAACGACCACCGTCTACGGTGGTCGGGAATGGTACGGTTCCGATTCCCCTTTTTTTATACCCTTTTTTTTACTGTTTCTGTTCCTTTTTTTTTGATCTCGTTTTCTCCTCCTCTTTAAAAGCAAAACCCTAATTTGTTTTTGTGGTCAAACCTAATTTTTTTATTTGTATTTTATTCCTAATCTGTCCCTAATCTGTTATCTTAATCTATTAATAGCCCTAACTTACCATTATCAGTGTTTCTAAAAAACAGAATATAAACTAAACCTAATTATTTTCTTTGGTTCATACACACAGTTTGATGTTGATCTCAGAATAATAACAACTACATTTTTTTTGCAAAGTGACTTATTATATACCAAATTTGACAAAAAAAACCAACCTCAACTCCAGCTTCTGTATAACCCCTTTATTTGCCCTGTTATCGTTTTTGCTGCTTGCTGCTTCCTACTGCTTCTCGCTTAAGAATTTTGAGGATTTTATTGATTAGGGTTTCAGTGTGAAAACCCCTAATCCTTTATCTGATTTCTGAGTTTTTTGTGTATCTTGTTCTCCCCCCTTTTACTGTTGGTGTTCACTGGTATTTATAGGCTGATTGTATGAACAGATGCACTGATGGGTCAATTACACTTTAAAAGAGATGGTTTTGCATCTTTCCAAAATATCACGTTTTGATGCTTAAAGCATTTCTTCAGAAAAAAAAACTTTCTCCCCAAGCTCTGTTGCATCACAAAAATAGCCTTGTTTGACTCTTATATGTTTGCCTAATCTCTTCCCTTGGTGTATGTGTGCAGAGAACAATTTACAAGGGAAAAAGAGACCTCCTCTTTAGAGCTTTGGAGCCTAAACCTACTGCTGCTACATATTTGGCTGCTTCCTCTTGTCCATTCTGCTGTTTCTCTGACTTTTGGGTTGCTGTGATGCAGCAGGGGGATGGCAGCAGGGCTGCTGCCACTGCAGCAATGCTTTGCTGAAAATGGCAGGCAAGACCAAAGGGACAAGAAGAAAGAACTTGGGCCTTTAGCTTCATGAAGGGAGGAGGGCAGCAAGTCGCATATTGCTGTCTTGATTTTGCTTTATTATATTTTTTGTACTCTTTTTCTTGTTTTTTTTAAATAATTTTGTACCATTTGTATTTAATTTTTTTGTCTATATGTAAATAAAACAGCTGACCTTTTTTGTACAATTCTGCTTCTTTTTTTTTTTTAATGTTGTTTATATGTAAAAGGGGACAGCTAAGAAACTGATTTTATTTTACCATTTATTTATTATTATTATATTTTCTTTTTTTTTTTTTGACAATAAAAGCGGTAAAAACAATGCACACCGACATAACGACTCGCGCACAACTCGAAACGAAACGCGCGCTCGCCTTAGGACTAGGAACTCGTACGCGATTTGAATACGCACGCGCGCACGTTTTTAAAACCGATTTCAATCTATTCTCACTTTTCTAAAAACGGTAAAAATAAATGCGCACCGACGCAATTACTCACGACTCGAGACGAAATGCGCGCTCGCGTTATTCATTATTTCATTATTATTTAATTTTGGATTCTTTTTTCTCTTTTTTTTTTTTGAAAACAACGAGCGCCAAACAAAATCGTTGCACGAGAGTGCCAAATACACCCGCATTTAGAACAATATGCGAAGCGATAAAATTTTTGGGATTTTTCAATTAGGCGGACAAAATTGGGGTATTACAGCTGCCCCTCTTTATTTCACATCTCGCCAAGAAATATGAAGTGGCCATTTCATATTTGTTGGTGAAATGGAAATAAAGATATAGGAATAATACTAATTTTGTTCGCTCCAGAAAAGCTCAAATTTCCTTTTTGTTATCTTCCTTTTGAGGAAGCGGGTCAACACTTGTCGCATTAACGGGAAAGCAGTAAATTGGGAAAAGCGGTAAATTGGGAATTCGGAGGTTGCCTAAAAACCTTCTAACGAAACTCTGGTCGAGTCCGAGCTTTGGGGGTGGCCTTTTCGAGCGGCCGATCAACATCAGGTCCGGAACTGATTTGATCAATGGATTTACACTATGCCTTAGGCTGACACAACTAATCCGAAGGACTTAACGAAGTCTGATGGATCCATCGCGTGCTCGTACACGATGTTGTGATCTGTGGAAGGAGTTCACTAACTCTGGGAGTTCACTAACTCTGGGTTGATGGAGTTTACTAACTCTGGGTTGATGGAGTTTACTAACTCGGTGCTGATGGTGATTTTCTAAAAAATGAGATTTTTGGGACTCTCTGGTCCGAAGTAACTTCCCTCTTGGATGGTGCATGAAATGTATGCCCTTGGGCATTTGGATGCTCCTGGATGCAATGATTGATTTATGCGCATTTGAAAGTGTAATGCACTACCGTTCGATGCCATGGAGTGACGAATGGTATGGATGATATGAGAATGATGAATGATATGAAGATGTTGTGTTCTTTTTATGTTCTGTCTTCTGTAATTTTTTACTTCTTGTTTATTCTGTTTGTTTTCGTTAAGCAGCTTTCTTTTTTCTGCTTATTCGTTTTTTTTCTCTTTGGCACTCTTTTTTTTGCTGGTTAAATCGATCCGCTGGACGGAGGCTGTTCCAGGACGATGATCCCGCAAGGATTGTACACTGGTTCGTCACGACAGTTGTTTTTTTTTCGCAATTTTATTCACTTGGGAAATCACCTCTTTCTGTATTTTTTCAAAGATTTCGCAATGATCCTGTAATGCTCTGAATGTGCACATGTTTTGCAGTTCAATTTCATCAATCATAAAAGTTATTATTTTGAAAGAAACTGAACAAATGAAAGCAGAGACACGAAAAGCACATATATGAAAGAAAAGTTGGACTTTTATTGATATAGAAAATGGACGTGCAGAAAGTCACGCCAATTGAAAGTACATTGCAATCTTTCTTTTAACCTAAGAAATACAAGAAAAAGGAACAAATCTCGTGATTTCGTCTCTGAAGTAACGGTGCCCACCGTCCATACTCATAATACTGATCACCCCCTTATCCGAACCTTTGGAATGCTGATTGCCTTTTTCTTTTCTCAAGCCCAAGTTTTCTGACCCTAATTTTTGCCTGGATCGCCCTTTGCGGGTTTTCAATCCACCGGGCCACTCTGATTTTGCCTAGGTCGCCCTTTGCGGGTTTTCAACCTAGCGAGCTGATTTTTCCTTGGCTCATCTTTCTCTTTTTTCGTCTATTTTTCTAGGCATAATACTTCTTGACCACATCTGAGTTCACTGGATTTGGGATCTCATCTCCGTCCATGTTTGCCAGAATTAAAGCTCCTCCCGAGAATGCCTTCTTCACCACATAAGGTCCTTCATATTTGGGAGCCCATTTGCCCCTAGAGTCTGTCTGAATCGGCAAGATCTGCTTGAGCACAAGATCTCCTTCTTGGAATTCACGAAGACGGACTTTCTTGTCAAAAGCCATCCTCATCCTCTGTTGGTACAACTGTCCATGACACATTGCGGCCACTCGTTTTTCATCAATGAGATTCAACTGGTCAAGACGAGACCGAACCCATTCTGCTTCATCAAGTTTTGTCTCCATTAACACCCGCAGGGATGGTATTTCAACCTCAATGGGGAGGACTGCCTCTGACCCATAAACCAGGGAGTAAGGGGTTGCCCCTGTTGAGGTGCGTACTGAGGTTCTGTAACCATGCAGGGCAAATGGGAGCATCTCATGCCAATCCTTGTAGGTTACCACCATCTTTTGCACAATCTTCTTGATGTTCTTGTTGGCTGCCTCAACTGCCCCATTCATCTTTGGACGGTAGGGAGAAGAGTTGTGATGTTGTATTTTGAAGTCTTTACACAAATCCTTCATCATTCTGCTGTTCAAATTACTACCGTTGTCTGTGATAATCTTGTTTGGAAGGCCGTAGCGGCAAACCAAGTCCTTCTTGATGAACTTAGCAATCACTGAGCTCGTTACATTGGGATAAGAAGCAGCCTCCACCCACTTAGTGAAGTAGTCAATAGCAACCAGAATGAAACGGTGACCATTGGAAGCTTTGGGTTCAATGGGACCAATGATGTCCATGCCCCACATTGAGAATGGCCATGGTGCGCTCAAGACATTCAAAGAAGTTGGAGGTACATGGGTGTGATCTGCATAGATTTGGCATTTATGGCATCTTCTCACAAAACTGTAACAGTCTGATTTCATCTGCAACCAGTAGTATCCAGCTCTCAGGATTGTTCTAGCCATTGCGTGTCCGTTGGAATGAACCCCAAATGAGCCTTCATGAACATCTCGCATAATCTTTACTGATTCTTCTCCTGTTACACACCTGAGGAGTACCAAGTCATGGTTTCTCTTGTAAAGGACGTCTCCACTCAAGAAGAAACCTGTTGACAGCCTCCTGAGGGTTCTCTTGTCATTCTCTGTAGCTCCGGGAGGATACTCCCTGTTTGTGATATACTGCTTGATGTCATGGTACCAAGGCTTGCTATCTGATCCCTCTTCGACTGCCATACAGTAGTGATAAGCAGGCTGTTCTCTGTGCTGGATTCTGACGGTCGTCAGACTTTTGTCACAACTGATGTTGAACATAGAAGACAAAGTTGCCAAGGCATCTGCCAACTGATTCTCGCTGCGGGGTATGTGCTGGAAAGTGATTTCCTCAAAGGGCTTGATTAATTCTTGAATATAGTCACGGTAAGGAATCAAATCAGAATTTCTTGTTTCCCAATCTCCTTTTACTTGATGGAAAACTAGCGCTGAATCTCCGTACACGTCGAGCCTCTTGACTTTTCGATCGAGAGCTGCCTGGATACCCAAGATACATGCTTCATACTCTGCAATATTGTTTGTGACATAGAAGCTTAGTCTGGCAGTGACTGGTATGAAGCGGTTGTCTGGGGAGATCAGCACTGCTCCAATCCCATGCCCCCACATGTTAGAGGCACCGTCAAACAACACTCTCCACCTTTCATCATCTTGAGATTTCCCTGCGTCAAATAATGCCATAATGTCCTCATCCGGGAATTCACATTGCATTGATTGGTAATCCTCAACCGGTTGATGTGCCAGGTAGTCCGCCAGTGTGCTACCTTTAATCGCCTTCTGGGTTACGTACACGAGGTCATACTCTGACAGAAGCATTTGCCAACGAGCAATTCTACCTGTGAGCGCAGGTTTTTCAAATATGTACTTGATTGGATCCATTTTGGACACCAACCAGGTAGTGTGACTCAGCATATATTGTCTCAGTCGATGCGCAGCCCAGGCTAGAGCACAACAAGTCTTCTCCAATGATGAATACCTTGCCTCACAGTCTGTGAACTTCTTGCTTATGTAGTAGATCGCGTGTTCTTTCTTTCCCGACTCATCGTGTTGCCCCAGCACGCAGCCCATAGAATTGTCTAGCACCGTGAGGTATAGGATGAGAGGCCTGCCAGACACGGGTGGCATTAGGACGGGTGGATTTTGAAGATACACCTTGATTTTCTCAAATGCTTCTTGACATTTATCATTCCACTTCATCTCTTGGTTTTTGCACAGCAGTTTGAAAATTGGTTCGCAAGTTGCAGTCAACTGGAAGATGAATCGAGAGATGTAATTTAGTCTTCCCAGGAAACCACGAACCTCTTTCTCTGTTTTGGGTGCTGGCATCTCCAGGATTGCTCGTACCTTGTCCGGGTCTACCTCAATTCCCTTCTGGCTAACAATGAAACCCAACAACTTCCCTGACCTAACCCCAAAGGTGCACTTAGCGGGGTTCAACCTGAGTTTGTACTTTCTGAGACGCTCGAACAGCTTCTGCAGGTTAACCACGTGCTCTTCATCAGTCTTTGATTTGGCAATCATGTCATCCACATAAACTTCGATCTCCTTATGCATCATGTCATGGAATAGGGTTACCATCGCTCTTTGGTAGGTTGCCCCGGCATTCCTCAACCCGAAAGGCATGACCTTGTAACAGAAAGTTCCCCAAAGGGTTATGAAGGTGGTTTTCTCCATATCTTCTGGAGCCATTTTGATCTGGTTATAGCCTGAGTACCCATCCATGAAGGAGAACGTCGAATGCTGAGCAGTACTGTCCACCAAAACGTCAATATGGGGTAGAGGGAAATCATCTTTAGGGCTTGCTCTGTTCAAGTCGCGGTAGTCAACACACATTCGGACCTTTCCATCTTTCTTAGGGACTGGAACAATGTTTTCTACCCACTCAGGATATTTTGCCACAGCTAAGAACCCTGCATCAAACTGTTTCTTGACCTCATCCCTGATCTTCAAAGACATTTCAGGCTTCATCCGCCTTAACTTCTGTTTCACAGGGGGACACTCTGATTTCACTGGCAATTTATGTTCAACAATATTTGTGCTCAACCCTGGCATGTCCCGATATGTCCATGCGAATACGTCAGCGTAGTCGAACAGGAGCTGAATCAACTTTTTGCGCTCTTTATCCTCCATTGCGGTACCAACCTTGATCTCTTTTCTGTCTTCCTCAGTACCCAAATTGACCATTTCTGTAGACTCCTCATGGGGTTCGATGACCTTTTCTTCTTGTTCTACCATTCTCATGATTTCTGGAGGAGTATCCCAATCATTCTCAACGTCTTCCTCGGCTTGATTAACCGGGTAATCAAAATCACAGTATGAGTTATGGGCATTATTATTTTCAGAGTTTATTTTCGATCTGCATTAGAATAGAGCGGCGAATAAAAACAAAGAAAAAGCAACACAGATAAAAGATGAAGACAGAAATTTTATTGAAAATTCAAAATAACACTTTATTGATTGATGATTTTCGACGAAAACATGTGTGCCCGAATGAAATATCCCAAGGCCTTGGGCAGAGCCGAGGGATCTGCATTACAATGATAATTACTTTAAATTGGAAAATACGGGGAAATCCATGATCTCCCAGTTTTGTAGCTTCTCTCCAACCGCACAGCAGCACACCAGACTTTCAGCACGGCCACTTGAGCTTGATCCTTCTTCAACCATATTAACCTGGTCAGGGTTCAGCATACCAGCACTCCGGAAGTTGTCCTTAAGATTAGCGATGACTATTCTCCCCTGATTGGGTGCCCTTCCTCTGAGTTTGGCCAGCCATTTCTCCCTCCTGTCAGATGTCAGCCTCTCTCGATCAGCAAGACTTGGGATGTACCCAACACCGAACCTCTCAATATTACCCCTCAACTGGATAGGCATTACAATTCCTTGAGCAGCTTTTCCTAAGCCCTTACCAATCTGATACCCATGTCCCAGCATCACCTTTGCAGTCATCATGTCAGCCCTGGACCACTTAGGCTTCCACCGAGGCTCCCCTTCGACGAAGACAGCGTTTGAAATCTCCAATCCCTGGAAAGCAGTCTCAAAGGACTCTTCTGCTGCTTCCACATAATATTCAGGTGGTGATCGATTTATCAATATTTCTTCCTCTCCGGAGATCACTATCAACTTTCCCCTAGCCACAAACTTGAGTTTCTGATGGAGCGAGGATGGCACTGCCCCAGCCGCATGTATCCAGGGACGTCCTAGCAGGCAACTGTAGGATGAATTGATGTCCATCACTTGAAAGACGACATAAAATACTTCAGGGCCTACCTGCAGCGGCATTTCCACTTCTCCAAAAACTTCCTTCACTGACCCATCAAACGCCCTGACCAAGGTGGAGCTCGGTGTCAGATATGAACAGTCTACATCCAGCTTATCCATTGTAGACTTAGGCAGCACATTCAAGGATGAACCGTTATCAATAAGTACCCTGGCAACTATATGGTCCCCACACTTGACTGAGATGTGAAGAGCTTGATTATGGCTCTTTCCTGCCGGAGGCAGCTCAGTGTCTGAGAAGGTCAAGTAATTGGAGGCTACAATGCTGCCAACAATACCATCAAGCTGGTTTACTGTAATGTCATGAGAGACGTGAGCTTCATTCAGGACCTTTAGCAGTGCAGCACGATGTGCCTCTGAACTAAGCAGCAAAGAGAGCATTGAGATCTTGGATGGAGTTTGATTCAGCTGGTCTACCACCCGATATTCACTCTGTCTCATTACCCTCAGGAATTCTTGAGCTTCTTTGTCCGACACATCCCTGACTTCTACAGCTTCCTTGTCTTTTCCTTTACGGGCCCTTTCTTCAGTTCCCTTGGATTGCTCTCTTCTAAGGTTTTCAGGAGTATACAACCTTCCACTCCTTGTGATACAACTACCTCCAGCAATGTTTGTTATATCCAGGGTGCCTTTAGGGACCTCCGCTTGCATTTGCACGTTGCAGCTCCATGGAGTCATCCTAGTCTCCCCACTAGGGGCAGCAGCAGGTACTGGAATAACAACAGTCGAGGGTCTCGTCACAGCTAGGCTGGAATTCAGATTGCAGGGAATTTCAATTGGTCTCCTAAAGCCTCCATTGCCTGATTGCAAGGTAAATACACCTTCTTCTTTCTCCTGGATTCCCACTTGGACTAGGTGTCTGTCTAAGAGATCTTGGAGAATTGGTTTAAAGCCTTCACATGCCCCGATGCAGCGAGGATTATCACAGGCGTCTTTCCTAGCACAACCTTCTTTGATGACACCAAAACGGCATAGTTCAGCATGGATAAAATTCAAAGGCATCTGAATGCAATCAACTTTTCTAACCAAACACTGACCCTCCTGATGGCCAACGGCATTAATAGCAGATCCTCCATGCCCTGGCAACGGATTGGTGGCTACATTGGGTTGTTGAAATGATATGCTTTTCTTATCAAGTAATTCTTGCACCACGTATTTGAACGCTTTACAATCCTCCACCACATGTCCTACTGCCCCAGAGTGAAAGGCGCAGGTGGAATTTGCGTTGTACCCTCTGGGATAGGGAGGCTGATATGGCTTCATTTGACGAGTACTGATTATTTTGTTGGTGATGAGATAATTAAACAAGTCCGTGTAGGACATGGGAATGGGATCAAAGACAACAGGCTTCCTTTCATTATAGTTCCGGTACTGATAATTTGATTGAAAAGGGTGTGCCAGTGGTGCCTGAGGAGGAACCGAAATAGCTTGCGATGGGTTGCTGTGCGACGGACCACTGGCTCCGATGACTGCATTAGTTTCACCTTCTTTCTTCTTATGAGACCCGAAAAACGGCTTTTTTTGACCAGCAGGAGGTGTCGGGCCCTGAGCTATTCTTCCGCTCCGCATACCATTCTCTACTCTTTCCCCTGTGACCACCATCTCAGAGAAGTTTGAGGCTACGCTGCCAACCAACCTATCATAATACACCGCAGGAAGGGTTTCCATAAACATGTGGACCATTTCTTTGTCCAGCAGAGGGGGTTTTACTTGAGCCGCAAGGTTCCGCCATCTCTGAGCATACTCTTTGAATGACTCGTTATCCCTCTTAGACATGCATTGTAGCTGAGTTCTATCTGGAGCCAAATCATTGTTATACTGGTATTGACGCATGAAGGCATCCGCCATGTCTTTCCAGCAACGGATATTAGTTGGCTCTAATTGCATGTACCAGTCAAGGGGAGCTCCAGCTAAACTTTCTTGGAAGCAATGCATCATTAAATTATCATCACGGGCATAGGCAGTCATCTTTCGGCAGTACATTGTGACATGGCTGACTGGGCAAGTTGTCCCTCTGTATTTGTCAAAAGTTGGTGCTTTGAACTTGGGCGGCAGGACTAGATCAGGAACCAAGCACAACTCATGGGCATTCCTGGCTCGGGAACCTGCCCCTTCAACAGCTCTTAACCTTTCTTCCAGCATCTGATACTGACTTCTAGCTTCGGCAGGGTAACTCTGTGGGAAACCGCCGGCACCATAGTGAGGGTTATTCATCGACGCCACGACCGGGGTCATGTGTCGGTGAGCAATATTCTGAGGGACTGGGCCCTGTACGTGTGGATGAACCATTATTGGTGAATTGAAACCCGCCGGAGTTCCTGGAGTAATAACAGGAATTGGGATCTGAATCTGGGCTTGATGCGTCCCTGTTCCAACTTCGTTCACAATGGTGTTAGGCTGAGCGTGCCCCGTGGTTCCCGAAGGATATCTTCCAGGGTTTGCATCAGCGGCAGGAGGTGTATAGCCCAGTGGGAGACCATAGGGAGGCCATTGCGCAGCTTGAAGGGTTTGAGAGATCCCAGACCCAGGAAGGGGAGGAGGATTGTTCGTCTCAGCGACAGCAGCTTCAGTTGTGCCAACATCTCTTAAGGCACTTAGCACTCTTATGACCTCCGCCATTTGAGCCTTTAGGACTTCCATCTCAGCTTGAATGACTTGATTCCCCTGATTCTGACCATGCTGACCCTGATCATTAGGATCCAGGACCTCCTGGGATTCCGTCATCCTGGTGTGGCTGCGGATCGTTCTGATCAGAGTTGGCTTGATTGTTTTCCATGCTTCTTGCTTGCAGACGCGTCCAATAGCGATGATTAACCAGCTTGCCTAATTTTCTGTTGACGGAACACGCTTATGAACACAAGAACGAATAAATGAATGCAATGCGAATGAATGCGTGTTTAGTTTTTCTTGCCGAGAATCGCAGCGTATTATGTCTTGTCATAGATACGCAGGTAAATCTTTGATTATTTTTGTTATATCACTTTCTTTGGATCATACTGAAATTGGAATCTGGAAGCGAAACGGGTGTATTTAAACAAAATACTTCAAAATCTGACGAGTACGATATTCTGATACAATGATTGAAAAAGGAAAGGTACAATAAAACAAAATGGAAAATTACAATAAAGAAGCTCAAATACAAAGAGCTTTGATATTTCCACTCCTTTTCCTTTTGTTGTTGGTAGAGGTACTTCCGGCTTTTCCTTTGGCTTCCTCAACTAGGGCTCTGCAGTACTCCACAAATTTGTACACCTCAAGCGGGGTGTTGAGGGGATGCATCTCAGTTTCAGCTTTTCTTAATTTCTTGGGCACGTCCGCAAGAGCCTGGTTGACCGACTCTGATAGCTTGGAGAACCTATCCTTCCAGTGTTGAACTTCATCCCTCAGCTCAATGATGACTGCCTGCTCTTCAATCCTACCGAGCAGCTCAACATAGCGATGTTCCCAATACTGACTTTCATCCCTCACCTGTAGGTATGCATTGCTGATGTGACAAAGGCGCTTCTTCAACTCATCAGAATCCTCTTGCTCTGCTTTTAGGGCCCGCTGATATTCTCTGAGGATGTTCTCGAATGAGTCTCTTTCTTGCACAACACTGTCTAACTTACTCTCCCATTCAGCTCGTAACATGCGGGATTCTCTTTTTGACTTGGCAAGCAGGCTTTTCGCAGCTCTCTCTTCCATTTTTGCTTCATCCCACAATTCTTTCCACTGATTGGCTTCTTCCAGGGCCTTCTTCTCTTTCAAGCTTCGCCTCTTGATTTCCTCCTTGGCTCCTTGCAGATACCTTTGAACTTCTAACTTGCTCTCCTCTTCCCCTTTTAGTTTCTGACTGAAACTCTCAATGGTAGCAGACTTCAGGGCATTTTCTTCTTTCAACCTCTTGTTCTTCAGAGCCATCTTCTCTATCTCAGCTTGCAAAGATTTCTTCTCTTCCTCTGCCTTCATCAGAGCCAACTTAACTTCGCCTAATTCTTCGACAACAGGGGCACTGGCGTCTACTACTTCCCGTCTCGACTTGCAACTCTTTTTGGTAAGGCAGTTGAACATTCTGGATCCTTTTTCCGAGCCACTGAGCGAAGGTGATACCACTAGTCCTCTGAGCGAGCTCTACTTTTCCCATGCGAACCACCGTACTCCAGGCTTGCAAGACCTTTCTAAGCAAACTGTCATCTTTTGGTCCTCCTTCATAGATGTAAAGCGGGAATATCATCTCTTCAGTAGGCGAATTCCTCATCGGATACCCTAATTGCCTCAGAGTCAGATACGGGTTGTAGTTGATGCATCCCTTAGTGCCCATTAGCGGGACATTTTGGAAACCGCCACAGCGGAAGACTACCTTAGGCCTATCTTCCCAGCAAGATGAGAGATACCAACGGATTGAGTGCTCATCTAGACCCCCTAGAAACTGGATCCACTCTTGAATGCTCATAGCTTTCACCTCACAAGTTACAGCGTAACTAATCAACTTTTCCACTCGTGTTGGGTTGGTGAAGGCATGGATGAGAAGCCATGCATACAACAGGTGAGAAGAGCAAGAGATTTTCTTCCTTCTTAAGTCACAATGATGGGTGAAAAGCAGAATAAGTGTCGGCAAGGATGGCGGGAATTGGATTAATGGGGCTCCTCTTGTTCTGAAAAGCTAGGAAAATACCAATAACAGTCACATCCACATACCTCTCAATCTGCGGAAAGAGAACAACCCCAAAAATTGCTAAGGCCAAGACTCGCTTGAAGACAACCCAATTTTTACTTCTAGCATAGGCTCCCATTAAACCTTCGAGGTAGCTCTGCGGGAAACCTATCACATTGTTTCTCTTCTGCTTTTGGAGCTTCAGATCCTCTACACTCACTTGCAATAATGCAGCGAACCCCTCATCTGTGTAGTACTGTTCTTGATACCGGTAGGGGACAGCTTCTGTCTGAGTGAAACCCAAAATCTGCTGATATTCCTCCAATGTGGGGGCCATTTGAAAATTTTTGAAAAGAAAGCACCTGATTTCTGGGTCATAGAATCTACTCAAAGCCGCGATAGCCTCAGTCTGCACCTCTAGCAACAACAACTTCCGGAGGTTCCCATAAGCATTGTCAAACGATCCCCTTTCAATAGGTCCCATCAGGTCAACACATTTTTTCAGACTAGTCACATCTACCTTGTTTACAGCGGGGTACCTTGGAGTATACACTGTTTCCCTTCTAGATTCCATGCCGTATCTATGACAAAAATTTCTCATTACTTGGGGTTCTCGGCAAGCAAACCATGATGAAATGCAAAGATGCATGCGAAAATTATCGAAAACGTATGTTTTATGCAAAGGATGATGTGTAAATGATGATGATGTTCTATGTCTATGTAACTCAGAGACCAGTCCTTATTGGCAGTGATTCAAGTTTTTTTTTGGAAAATGCGGGTCGTACGTTATTTCATATGGACCGGTATGAGAAAGGCTACAGCGGTAACTCTTTCACTCCCTCTTTTTTTTTTTTTAAAATAAAGTGGTTCATATGTCACTTCGTACAGACCGGCGAAAGAAAGGTTACAACGGCAACTCTTTCTCTATTTTCTCTTTTTTCGAAAAGATCTCCTTTTCTTTTTGAAAACGTGCCTAGTTTACAATGCAGCACACAATTTGGAAAGCCCTTGTGACCTAAAAAGGGGTGAGACCTACGATCTAGGGCAATTTAAAGGGTAATCCTCCCATGTGGCTCTATTCACTCCCTCGCAAAGGCTACCAGAGCTAAATCTCTTTTATGATAACACCCACAACGATGGAATGCCATCTGGTGTGAGGTACCATAAAGAGCATACTCTGGCTGAAACTTTCGTGAGAGCAGAAGGACATCGGTCCAATTGGCAGTCACTACTCGTTTCCACTCTCCTAGGTGTTTTTCAGACCTTGGGTTTTAGGCCTCTCTCAAAGCTCATAATCATAAGGGGGTGAGTGTGTGTAGCGGGGACATACCGCCTAAAACTACCCACATATATCCCCACCTGCGAAGGAAAACCCAGAACAGTCCAAACAATAGCAAGCGATAACATGTTGTCTACACTAGGGTTCAATATCAAATTAGCTAGCCTAGGGTTTCAACAATAATCAAGTGCTTTGCTTTCCTCGAGAAAGGGGGCCAAGAAGAGAGGAACATAACAAGATGGGGAGGAAAAGCATGAGGGTACTAAGCACATAAGCAAAGACGAGGAAAAGTAAACATGAAAGGAGAAAAAATAAATGCACATGCACGCAACATGACAAGAAGAGCAAACCGAAAAGGGATATAAGTAACAAAGTATCCAAATCACGTCGATAGCACGCTAAACCACACATTTAATTAGTTAGGCTTGACCCACTTAAAAAAGAAAAGTCCCCAGTGGAGTCGCCAGCTGTTGCGCCCGAAAAAGTCCCTGAGGGAATCTTTCTTCGTTTACAACTTTTTTTTTTTAAAATCAATGAAGTCGCCACCAATATTTTTTTTATAAGGAAAATATTGAAGAAAAACCTTTTTGGAAAGCGGATGGCCTTTTGGAAAACCGGAAGATTTGGGTTCGGGGGTCAGTTAGGCATGGGGAAGGTATTAGCACCCCACATCTCCTTTCTATCGAAAGGGAACCTTTAATTAAACGTGTGGTTTTAAGTGCTGATTTGGAAAATACTTAAATTTGCCCTTTTTCGAAGAGAGAATGAAAAGACTTAATGAAAATTTTATTTTTGGCGAGAAAGGAGGAAAAGGGGTTTTTAGAAAGAAGGGATTGACGGGACATGGCCCGCTCCTACGTATCTCCCGGTGCGATGGAGAATTCAAAGCTACGTAGTTCTTGTTTGTTCTGGAAAACGGTTTTTGTTTTTTATTCTTTTTGGAGTTTTTCGCAAAGGGGTTGAGCGTTCGCAGTGACCAAACAACAACGGTTTAGAGTAGTCGCACTACTAACTCTTGTGAAAATGAATTATCATTAACGACCAAACGGCAATGGCGCGAGTGATGATTAATGATAATCGGTTTTTATTTTGAGCATTGAAAAGGTTTTCGCAATTGAGGGAGAGCGTTTGTGAGGACCAAACAACAACGGTTTAGAGTGGCCACACTACTAGCTCCCACGGGAATGAAATCATCACCCACAATCAAACGGCAACGGCGCGAGTGATCATTAGTGATGATTAGTTTTGATTTCGACGTTTGAAAAGATTTGTTTTTGAAATGTGTCTTTGTGGGTTTTAATTGGAGAGAACGTCGTGATGAAAGGAATTTGCAATTGGATTGATTTTCGTTCGGGGAAACATTTATCCATCATTTAAAAAAAGGTTTGAGAAAAAAAATAAGTTCGTTTAGGGAAAAGAAAATTTATTATTTGGGAAAAAAGGGTTTGTAAAAAAAACGTTTATCCAGGGGAAAGAAATAAAATTTAAAAAGAAAGATAGGGGTGAAATAGTAAAATGGGGGGTGCAAATAAAAGGAAGGCTGTATTATTAAAAGGGGGTGCAGATAGTGAGCCCAGCTCGTTTTTGGTTAGCTGGGCTGCGTTTCAAAAAAAAAGCCGTGGGCTTCAGAAGGGGGCGTACGAGGTAAACAGGGGGGTGTTAATAGGAATCTGAAAAAAAAAAAGAGTGAAAGGACGAAAATGCCCTTGGATTCCTAATATAAAAACCTAAACTAAAATGGAAACCCTAATTTTTCCACCTTCTCCACGGCGCCCCCTTTTCCCCAAATGCCAAAAACCTAATCTTCTCTCTCTCTCACCTTGCTGCGGCCGCGCGCACCCCCCTCCCTCTCTGAACCCATTTTCTCCTTTCTTCTCTCCACGGCTCCTCCGCCCAAAAATCACGAACCGTATTTTCGTTCTCCCCACTTCACGCAGCGTCTCACACCTCCTTCTCTCTCCCTACGCCATTTCTCACTTCTCTCCCTCTCTCTCTCCTTACTTTCGTTCTTTTTTCTGGATCTATGGTGGCGGTGATTGTTGGCCGACGGTGGTTAAGGTGACCGTGGTGTGGCTTTGTTGCTAGGGCGGTCGTTCGGTGGAGGGAGATGGTTGTGGATGGTTGTTCGTGGTGGCTGTTCGAGAGGTGAGCGGTGATGCGGCGGTGCGTTTTCTTTGGACGGTGGTGGAGGTGGTCGTACGGTAGTATGGGTGGCGAAGAGAGGTTATTGACGGTGGAGCACGGTGGTTGGGGGTTATGGGTCGCTTTGGCTGCGGTGGGCAAAATGGACGACGACGGCGCGGGATGGCAACGACCACCGTCTACGGTGGTCGGGAATGGTACGGTTCCGATTCCCCTTTTTTTATACCCTTTTTTTTACTGTTTCTGTTCCTTTTTTTTTGATCTCGTTTTCTCCTCCTCTTTAAAAGCAAAACCCTAATTTGTTTTTGTGGTCAAACCTATTTTTTTTATTTGTATTTTATTCCTAATCTGTCCCTAATCTGTTATCTTAATCTATTAATAGCCCTAACTTACCATTATCAGTGTTTCTAAAAAACAGAATATAAACTAAACCTAATTATTTTCTTTGGTTCATACACACAGTTTGATGTTGATCTCAGAATAATAACAACTACATTTTTTTTGCAAAGTGACTTATTATATACCAAATTTGACAAAAAAAACCAACCTCAACTCCAGCTTCTGTATAACCCCTTTATTTGCCCTGTTATCGTTTTTGCTGCTTGCTGCTTCCTACTGCTTCTCGCTTAAGAATTTTGAGGATTTTATTGATTAGGGTTTCAGTGTGAAAACCCCTAATCCTTTATCTGATTTCTGAGTTTTTTGTGTATCTTGTTCTCCCCCCTTTTACTGTTGGTGTTCACTGGTATTTATAGGCTGATTGTATGAACAGATGCACTGATGGGTCAATTACACTTTAAAAGAGATGGTTTTGCATCTTTCCAAAATATCACGTTTTGATGCTTAAAGCATTTCTTCAGAAAAAAAACTTTCTCCCCAAGCTCTGTTGCATCACAAAAATAGCCTTGTTTGACTCTTATATGTTTGCCTAATCTCTTCCCTTGGTGTATGTGTGCAGAGAACAATTTACAAGGGAAAAAGAGACCTCCTCTTTAGAGCTTTGGAGCCTAAACCTACTGCTGCTACATATTTGGCTGCTTCCTCTTGTCCATTCTGCTGTTTCTCTGACTTTTGGGTTGCTGTGATGCAGCAGGGGGATGGCAGCAGGGCTGCTGCCACTGCAGCAATGCTTTGCTGAAAATGGAAGGCAAGACCAAAGGGACAAGAAGAAAGAACTTGGGCCTTTAGCTTCATGAAGGGAGGAGGGCAGCAAGTCGCATATTGCTGTCTTGATTTTGCTTTATTATATTTTTTGTACTCTTTTTCTTGTTTTTTTTAAATAATTTTGTACCATTTGTATTTAATTTTTTTGTCTATATGTAAATAAAACAGCTGACCTTTTTTGTACAATTCTGCTTCTTTTTTTTTTTAATGTTGTTTATATGTAAAAGGGGACAGCTAAGAAACTGATTTTATTTTACCATTTATTTATTATTATTATATTTTCTTTTTTTTTTTTTGACAATAAAAGCGGTAAAAACAATGCACACCGACATAACGACTCGCGCACAACTCGAAACGAAACGCGCGCTCGCCTTAGGACTAGGAACTCGTACGCGATTTGAATACGCACGCGCGCACGTTTTTAAAACCGATTTCAATCTATTCTCACTTTTCTAAAAACGGTAAAAATAAATGCGCACCGACGCAATTACTCACGACTCGAGACGAAATGCGCGCTCGCGTTATTCATTATTTCATTATTATTTAATTTTGGATTCTTTTTTCTCTTTTTTTTTTTTTGAAAACAACGAGCGCCAAACAAAATCGTTGCACGAGAGTGCCAAATACACCCGCATTTAGAACAATATGCGAAGCGATAAAATTTTTGGGATTTTTCAATTAGGCGGACAAAATTGGGGTATTACAAAAGGGCCCCCACACATCACAATGTACCAAATCAAAAGAAGAATCAGAGAAATTATTATTACTAGTAAATGGTAAACGATGCATTTTGGATAAAGGGCAAACAGAACTAGCCTTTGTATTACATGGTGATTGAGTGTGTAATGACAATGTATGTGACAACAATTTCAACACATTATCAGATAAATGGCCTAACCTAGAGTGCCACAAATGAAAAGAATCAGTAGCAACACTATTACAGTGAGGAATTGATTGAAGTAAAGGAAGTTTAGTACAAGAGGGAGTGTAAAAATAAAGGTCATGCGTGAAATCACTCATGCCACTCACATTCTGTTGGGTGTTGTCCTAGATCAAGAACACAATATCAGTGAGTGTAATGTCATAGTTAGGATCTAGGTGAAGACAACTAACTGAAATGATGCTAACATGAAATTGGGGAATGCATAACACATTGGTGAGTGTTAAAGTCGAGCTTATGGTGACTATGCCTACAACTATAACAGGGACTTGGTGGCCATTTGGGAGTGTGACAAAAGTGTTTTGTAAGGCAGTGTGTGAAGTAAACCATAACAGTGCAGTGCATATATGAGCTGTTGCACCAGAATCAATCAACCATTGTCCTAAATTGAAGAAACTAAGTGCAAAGAATAGGGAACAAATCATACCAAGACAAGGAGCATCAGTGTGAGTTGAGCCCGTGGTGGATGTCATGGTCATTTGTGCTTGCATATACTCAATTAGTTGTTGATATTGATGATGATCCACTTGAGGTTCATTTGTGGAGGGCACGCCCGCAGTTACTTGCAAGATAATCTTGGGAGGTCCATCAGACTTCTTCATGTAACTGGGAGGAAAGCCATGGAGCCTAAAACACTTCTCCTTGAGATGCCCAAGAACACCACAGTGGGAACATTGGGGACGATCACGCCGCACACCTTTGGTGTTGTTTGCTACAGCGAAGGCAAGCTGAGTAGGTGACTTAGTGGTAGTGAGACCTATTTCCCTCTGCTTCTCATCTTGAATAACCAGATAGAATACACTGTTGATGTCGGGCAAGGGTTTCATAGGGAGAATTTGACCACGAATGTGGCTGAAGAACTCATTCAACCCCATAAGGAAGATCATCACATGCTGCCATTTCAAATAGGCAACAAGAGCATCCGAACCACCACAATTACAGGTCTTTTCGGGATTGTGCTTTGCTAAGGCATCCTAAAGCCCTTTGAACTTGCTAAAATAGGCATTCACAGAGAGCGTACCTTGAGTGCAGTTCTAGATTTCCTTGTTGAGTTGAAAAATGTGAGGACCGTTGTTCTGAGCAAACCGAGTCTTGAGTTCTTTCCACATTGCGGCGGCGGAGTCGGAGTATATGATGCTCTGGTGAAGTTCTTTTGCAATCGAGTTCAAGATCCAAGATGTAGTCATATGATTGTTGCGAATCCAAGAAGCATGATCAGGAGAAGTGGGATCCGGTTTGGCAATCGTTCCGTCAACAAACCCTAGTTTGTTCTTGGCCCCCAACGCGATGGTCATTGCGCGGTGCCAGGATCCAAAATTGGTACCTGAATCGGAGAGAACATTGGAAACGAGCACAACACCGGGATTATTGGATGGATGTAGGTAGTAAGAACTGGAAGTCGAGTTGGAATCTGCCATCGCAGAGATGAGATGACGAAGAAGCGAAGAACAGATGTTGAATTAGGGATTCGAAAACAAGATGATAGAATCGAATCAAAGAATCGAAGGATGATTCAGAAGAGGAAAATGAATCAAGAAATCGAGGCAAATGCGAAAAACGAATTCAGATGGAAACGAATCACGAAATCGAAGCAAGTGTGAAAATGAATTCAGAAGGAACTCACAGAAGTGAAGAAACGATTCACAGAAAATGGAAGCAAAGATGGAATTGCGACTGATACCATATCAAGAATATCAAAGTGCAGTTGATATTCACTAAGAAACAGAGAGAAGAGGAGTAAAGTTCTCATTTCAAATGAATAATAAGAATGAATGAACTGAACTAAACTGTTACACTATACAGATAAGCTTAATATACAACATTTACTTCTCTAACTAACTGTAAAACAGAAATGTAACTATAATGGTTACAAACTAACTCTAAGCTTTACAAACTAACTTTAAGCTAACTATGGTTTATTTTACAATAGCTAACATAATATCAAGTAACTTTGATAGTAACACCCCAATTTTCATGTTAATATGTGTGTCTGTATATGTGTGCATAAATTAGTAAATTTGTGATGTTGTTTTTTGTATGATTACTTTGTAAATTAATATTTTTCGTGTTGATTTATTTTTGAAGAGATTATTTTGTTGGTATAAAATATTAGTCTTGATTTATTTTTGACACAAAAATATTAGTCTTGATAGAATAACAATATTATTATAATTATATTTTTGGCTAAAGTGCTCCCGGGGTCCCTTATCTTTATTTAAAGTAACGATTTGGTCCTTTATCTTTTTTTTGTCCCAAATCAGTCCTTTATGTTTTAAATTTTTGACACATAAATCCTTTTCTGTCCCAAATCAGTCCTTTATGTTTCAAATTTATAACACATAAATCCTTTTTTTTGACACATAAATCAGCACTGTTAACAGAAAAGGATTTATGTGTCAAAAATTTGAAAGATAAAGGACTTATTTGGGACAAAAAAAACATGAAGGACTAATTCGTTACTTTAAATAAAGTTAAGGGACCCCGGGAGCACTTTAGCCTATATTTTTTTTATAAGCAATGATTCCATTAACAAGCACTAGGTGTGCTCAAAAAACCACGATTACAAATCTACTATAGATTTATACAATTTCAGCACATATGATTTTACCAATACCCTCATTCTATTTAAATGACACCTCAAATTTTTGAGGGTAAAAATGTCATTACACTCTATTTCTTCTTTTTTTTTCTCTTTATTCTTACACTCTCTTTCTTACTTTTCACTTTTCTCTTACACTCTCTTTCTTCCTTTTTTCTCTTTCTTCTTACACTCTCTTTCCTCATTTTCACTTTTCTTTTACACTCTCTTTCTTCCTTTTTTTCTTTTTAATTTACTTTTCCCATAAATAATTATTCTCTTTCTCTTATCACTTCACTTTAATTCTTTTAACTAAATTTCTAAATTTATACAAACACTACTTTAATTAAAAAAATTGAAGACTGCTACTATAAACCTACTATCTAAAAAACAAGAAGACTTGATGACTATTTAAATTAGTAATTAATATTTAAAACAAATATCTCTTATTGATAATCTAATATCTAACTTTTATTATCTACTATAATCTACTAATCAACTAAAATAATCAATTGAAACTACGAGATAACTGCATTGATAAATAAAAAACACGGGATAACTGCAGTGATATATAAAAAAAAACACGAGATTAATATTTACCATTGATATTTATAATTTTTTTTGAAAATTTATAATTAATATTTACCATTGATAATTATAATTTTGGAAAACTACTATAAAACTACTATCTAAAAAAACACGTGATAACTGCAATAATCTACTATAATCTACTAATCAACTTAAATAATCTAATATAAAAATATGGGATAACTGCAATAATCTATTAATCAACTCAAATAATCAATTGAAACTATGAGATAACTGCAATGATATATAAAAACTCACGGGATAACTACACAAATATATAAAAAGACAAAAGATTAATATTTGTCATTGATAATTAAGTTTTTTGAAGACTACTATAAACCTACTATCTAAAAATAATAATATTTAATGACTATTTAAACTACTGATTAATATTTAAAATAAATATTTCTTATTCATAATCTACTATCTCTCTTTTACTATTTACTATAATCTATTAGTCAACTAAAATAATTAATTGAAACTACGAGATATATAAAAAAACACGAGATTAATATTTGTCATTGATACTTAAATTTTTTGAAACCTACTACTACAAACCTACTATCCAAAAAATAAGCAGACTTAATGACTATTTAAATTACTAATTAATATTTAAAAAATTATTTCTTATTGATAATCTACTATCTAACAAATTTACTATCTACTATAATCTACTATCAACTAAAATAATCAATTGAAACTACTAGATAACTGCACGTACGGATATATAAAAAACACGGGATAACTGCAGTGATATATCAAAAAACACGGGATTAATATTTGTCATTGATAATTATAGTTTTGAAAACTACTATCTAAAAAAACAGGAAGGCTTAATGACTATTTAAACTGATTAATATTTAAAACACACGCGACAAATATTTGTCACTAATACCTAAAAAGGACAAATAATTGTTACTGATATATAAAAAAAACACGGGATAAATATTTGTTATTGATAATCTACTATCTATCTTTCACTATCTTCAATAATCTACTAATCAACTCAAATAATCAATTGAAACTATGAGATAACTGCACTGACATAAAAAAAATACTGGACAACTGCACTGATATATAAAAAATACGGGGATAATTGCAATGATATATATAAAAACACGGGATAGTTGCACTGATATATAAAAAAACATGGGATAACAACACTGATATATAAAAAAACACTGCACTGATATATAAAAACACACGGGATAAATGCACATATTGTTTTTAAATGATACTTTTACATTTTTAGTTTTAATATTTATCAATTTTTTATTTGAAACTCCTTTTTTATCTACTTTAAATTTTTCTTTATTTTCACGGGGTAATGTTCAGACTATTTAAATACTATGTAAATTCATTCCTAAAAAGAACACGACAGCACCTGTCCGTATGCAAGTCATCCTCTATATTTTACGATTGATTTTAGATTAATGAGATTTCAAACTAACGTTTCTATTTGAGGTAATCGTATGACGTGACGCGATCGGCCCGTGCGGATGCACGGGTACGGTACTAGTTGTTAATACAAAGCAATGCATTAGTCCACCAAGCCGAAGCGGAATAACCGGAATGACTACCCGCCGCATATATAAACCAACTCCAAGAAGTGCATTTTATGTGGTTAACAATGGAATCTAACATAGGAACCACCCCTTTGAAAACTAAATTGTCTATAAAATTAGTTCACTGCTCCTTGGTGAGCAAGTCACCAAACCCTAAACCTGAAACAAAACAGGAAACAAAATCATCCAGAATTAAAAATTTATTGCAAAAAACCTAAAATTTGCCTATAAAAGAAGGCTAATTCAGTCAGAAAAGGGGACAAGAATACACACAGAAATTCAAAGAAAAAATACACAGAGAGATTCAGAGCAAAAAGATTAGGATTTCATGCTGAAACCCTAATCACGAAATAGAAGCAGTAGCAGTCAAAGCGGTCAAAGCAGAGGAGCAGCAGTAGCATATCAAACAATAAGAGAACATTCAGAAGCTGGAAAAGAGGTTGGTTAAATAAGTCATTTTAGGAACTTAACAGGTTATTCAGTTTAGGTTTTTGCTATGAATGTTATGTTGATACTGTAAATATGTAGGTAGCTTGAACAGATTAGTGTACATATTATTGTTTTAATATTGTGTTCTCTTATAAAGAAACGAAATTGGTAATAAAATGAAATAGGTTTGAAATATCTGTTAGTTAGAACATTAGTAGCAAATAATTGTTAGTTTGAAATAGTTGTTAGCTAGAAAAATTAGTTATTTTAGAGAACAAGCAAATAATAACAGAAAACAATAAAAACAATAGCAAAAGAATCAGTAGATGAAAATAGGCATAGAGGAGGAAAAAAGAAATAGACATAAGAAGTAAGATCAGAATGGGAGTAGAAGAAAAGAGAAAAAACGAAAATAAAAAAATCAGAATCATACCTATCAATTCCGACCACCGTAGAAGGTGGTCGTCTCCCCCAAAGTGCATTGTCGCTGTTGTTCGACACACCGTTGCCGTTGTTCGACACACCGTCGCCGTCGTCACCATCGGACGCCGTCATTGACTCCACACCGCCGCAAAACCTCCACCGGAGCTGTCACGAACCCATCCCTTTGCGTCGTCATCACCGCCGTGGCACCCTCCATGGATTTCGTCCACCACCTCCTTTGTTCTCTCTCTCAGTTTTTCCCTCTCGTTTACTCTCCCTCTTGCCGGCATCTTCTCACCGTCAAACCACCGGCGCACCAACGCCCTTTCGAGTCCATCTCCGGCGAAAAATCACCGTTGTGGACAAACCACCACCATCGCACCACCACTCCTCTTCCCTCTCTCTCTCTCTCTCTCTCTCTCTCTCGGTCTTGCAGGAGTCCACCTCTCTCCGGTGAGAATCATGCGAAATTCCTCCCTCTCCGGCGCAAGTTTCGCGTCTTCTCTCCCTCCTTCCGTTTTGGGTGTTGCGGTTGAGAGAAGTGGGGAAATGAAAATTAGGGTTAGGTTAAAATGAGAATTCCTTATATTACCTGATGTTTTTTTTTTTGTTTTTGATTTTTAAATTCCGATTACTACTTGCACCCCGTTTTTAAATTCACGCACCCCCCTGTTTTTAAGCCCAGCGCTGCCAGACGTTTGAACAACAAAAAAACGAGTTGGGCTCTGCTAAGCGCACCCCCTTTTAATAATACAGCATCCTGCTGTTAAGTGCACCTATCTTATTACTGTTTGTACCCTTCCCTATTTTTAAATTATTCCTCATTGTTTATTTTTACTACTCATCGAAAATGATTTTTCTTTTCATCAAAAAAAATATTAATAAAAAGAACACCGAACTCACAAATTTTCTCTACAAGAACTACGTAGCATTTGATTCTCTACCAGGAGATACGTACGAGCAGTGGGGGGCCCACCTCTGTCAAGTGCATTAATAAAAAACCTTTTTCTGTTATTTTATTTCTCTCTTATTTCTCAAAAAAGTATAAAAAATAATTAACCATTTATCAAGTCTTTTTTATTTGTAAATAAGGGTAAATGAAATATATTGGATTAATAATTTTTACACGTTTAGTTAAAAGGTAGCCTTCCTTAGGAAGGATTCTGTAGGGTGCTAATACCTTCCCTATGCATAAACGACTCCCGAGCGTAAACCTGGTCCGCAAAACCCCCTTATCATTTTAAAAGATTTTTTCAATGTTTTTCCTAAAAATAAATATTGGTGACGGCTTCATTGTAATTCCTCGAAGAATCCTCTTTCGGATTTTTCGGTCGCTACACTTAGTACCTGTGAACTCTGAACTGAAGCCAATAAAATGATCCATAATGCACGAGGAAGGAACAAGCTGCAGCCGAATCCATACACCAATCTCTTCCCAAATTTGTTTTGCCAACACACAATCACACAACAAGTGAAACAGATCTTCATTAGCTTTCTTACAGAACAGACATAGCGAGGCTTCACCGGATTCAATGACGTGACGGTTGACCAACAACTCGCGGGTAGGAACAGCATTAGAAAAGATTCTCCAACCAAACATATTAATTTTCGATGGCACTTGTGATTTCCAAAAATCTGGCCAGAAAGTATCACCTACATTACCTGTCAAAGTTTCAGGCCGAATACCGTTAGAAACAGCTTGCATCATTGGTAACATGGCTTCACCGTAAACGAATTATGCACTTCCAAAAACCAGACCCAGCCATCAATAACATCCATCCTAGGTGCGAATTCTTGCAAAATGACTGACAAGTTTGAAGCTTCCTCGGACACAAGAGGTTCCGTAAATCTACCAGCAGGATACCGCCACTGCCAATGCCCCAATTGCCCCTGACCAGTTGCTGCCACAGAGAAATTTTTATTCAAACAACTTGCAAATAAATTAGGAAATACAAGACGCAATGGTTGATGACCAAGCCAATGATGATTCCAAAAGTTCACCCCTTCTCCGTTCCCTAAAACACATCTCACATTAGCGTTAAACCAGCCATTATGAACAACATTATCGCCAGCATAAACAATATCCCGCCACCATAACGAGTCATTCCTCCCTCCCCTACGATTATCATTGAGCAAGAAAGATGATAAATCACCATATCTATGCACTAAGAGACCTTTCCAACTAGTATTTTCCTCCACCAAGAAGTGCCATTTTCACTTAGCTAGGAGGGCTATATTGAAAATCTCAATATTTTTAATCCCAAGTCCTCCCTCCTTCTTTGGTCGTCTAACTTTTTCCCACGCCACCCAATACATACCCCTCCTATCCTCCTTTACACCCCACAAAAAATCCCATTTGATCTTAATCAAGGAATTAATCACCAATTTCGAGGCCTTATAAAAGGAGAAAAAGTAAAGCGGGATGCTACTTAAGACAGAGTTAATAAGAGTTACCCGGCATCCAATCGACAAGTTACGGTCTTTCCATGACGCTAGCCTCGACCGGAGCATATCAATCACCGGTTTCCAAGTGGCACTCCGTCTAAAATTGGCTCCAACCGGAATTCCTAGGAATTTAAAAGGGATATTCTCCGTCCGACAATGAAGAAACACCGAGCCTTGATCACTAAAATACTCCGCTACATTCACGCCAATTAATTTGCTTTTGTGGAAATTGACCTTCAAACCGAAAACTAATTCAAAGCTTTTAATTAAGAATAGATTTAATACACCACAATTTTTCCCAATTAGCTTGACTAATAAACACTGTATCATCCGCGAATTGAACTATAGAGAATTGAAGATTAACATCCACCTTGTGATCGGCAAAAACTCACTAGTGCAAAAAAGGCTTTTAGAATCGGTTGTTTGGCACATTTAGAATCGGTTATTTGCCGATTCCAAATCTACCGATTCTAAATGTAGGTACATTTTGAATCGGTTAAATAAACAACCGATTCAAACGGTTATATAAACAACCGATTCAAAATGTCACCTTTTTAAAAAAAAAATTCAAACTGAATTCACAGCAGCTATCCCACCACTAGTAGAACACAGGCACTATGATTTAATTATTGTTGTCTACTATACAAATATAATGTTTCAAATGTTTGCCCCATTGATTCATTTCCAGACTCATACATAATGAATAAGATACTCCAAGGATATCATAATGATATCCAATGTTCTATCATACATAATGCGATCCCAGCAACCTCAACTGCACAAATTCCTATGAAGTCATGTTTGATACCAAAAAGTCTTCAAGGAACATCTTGACATTCTTTCCACCTTCAGTCGACATTTCAGTAGTTATATCTCCAAATTGAGATACAACCAATCCATAGAGGGTCCAGGCAACTGGACATGCCCAAGAAAATAAAAAGAGATTGGTTAGCATGCATTATGTATCATAATCATGGTTCTACATTCCGTATCAATAGAGACTGTACTTACAGGTCTTGGGACGACAAATCCTGAAAAGAGGTTCCAAATAGCATAAAATGCAGCAGCCACAATGGAAGCAACATGGTGATTTGGTGTCACTGCCACAACCATCATGCCATAGAAGGTGAAGTAGAGCAATGTGAAGTACATGAAAAATAGATACCAAAAGAATTTGTGTCCAGTCAAATCCAATCATGGCGCATAAACTATGAGACCATATGTCACAGACTGAATAAAAACATAAGGTAGCTCCACCAGAATCTGTAACAAGAAGGGAGGGAGTTGTGTTAACATGGGTATTTCTAGTTAGCAAACAAAATTAAGTAAATATAATGTCAGTAGAACCAACAATGATTATAGTTACCTGTGCAAATGCATAGGGTAAGGCAGAATGCATTCCAGCAGCTTTTTCTCTATAAAATACAGTTCTTTCAACACCCAAAAGGCCTAACACCACTACCAAGACAAAAAAAATCAGAATTCAAAAGATAATAAACCGGGAAAATTGGAAGAAAATGGGGTAGCTATGTATATACAAAAATAGGGTCCATTTCAGTTCACGGCTTTTTAGGCTTGTGGATTCTTATGGAATTCCAAAGGGAATCAAAATGCTTATCTAACATATACCTTAAGAAGCAAAGGAAAACAATTAGAGCCCCTAATAGTTGCATCAAAATAAGTCATGTGACATTGGATCCACAAGTATTGGTTCTTTCAAAATGATAAATGCCCTAGTTTCATACAATTTTTAGACTCATTCCAAACCAATACACATAGGGGATGACAAGGAAGACAACTTTTTTTTACAAAAAATAAACAGGTAGAAGTCCCTCATTTGAGGGATCAATTTACAAAAAACTTTACTAAAGGGATGAATTTGAATTCTACCTCATTCATAAATTGCTGGTTCCCATGGCTGGATGAATCTGTCATACTTTTTACTGCCACCTCTTTTCCATCTCTCATTTTCCCAGAGTACACAGATCCAAAACTTCCTTTGTCAATGTTCTTTGAAAAATTGTCAGTAAGCAAGTTGCCATCTAACCACCTAAGGAAAAAAGAATGAATTAAAAAAAAGAAGTCATAAAAGAAAAATTAAAAGCATTATTTATTCCGAGGAATGATGTACTTACAACTCTGTCAATGCATCCATGTTCTTGAGCTCAGGTGGTATTTCTCCCTTCACATTCCTTCTTGAAAGAACTCTAATACAAGCAATGGCAGTCAGTAAAATTTAATTAAGCTTCCAGTCCACAATGATTTTCATCATGCTGCTGCCTATTCTCATTTCAAATATGAACAAATAAACATAGCATTATTGCACAATCTAAAACTTCAACTGTCCTTTGAGTTTTGATGCTTTTTTGGAGTTCAATATTCATAGATGTTCAAAATCAGCTGTAAGATGAATCATTCATATAACTGCAATTCAATTTACTAGATGGTTGCATGAACAAAATGATTGAAGACATTACATTTTTGTAATTCTTGGTGGTGTAGTGGTGCTACAATTTACCCATTCCCAAGGAGTTGGAACACAAGGATCACCTTCATTGGCTTGGAAACTTTCAGCAGACAATAATCTAAATGCGTTTACTGAAGTTACCGCAAAATGAAAATATGGTTAGAAATTAGTTTCATTTGCTTCAGCTTCAGTTGTGTAATGTTTAATAAAGATGCACCAAAAGATCAATTTTCACAAAAACTGAAATTAAGAACTTACAATCTTGCCTATCAGTCTTTGAAGCAATCTGCATATATTGAATCAAGTATCACATAATTGTCCTTCTATTCAAAATCAGGAATTAAGCTCATTTAATAAAGCAATTAGCCACGACAGATATTATACCATTAGCATCTTGTAGTCAATAAAGAAAGGAAATCCCACATCAATTATTTTGGACTACAGCAGCCACCATCTCACAATTCTTTCAACTAAACTATCAATATAATGGACTTACTTGTACAAACATCAAAGTTTTTGAGTCACCTCCTGCAATATGATGCAAAAAAACATATGCAGCAAATGTTACCAACATATTTTTTCTACAGAAACTAGATCTTACTCCTAAAAAATGAACACAAACAAAGCTGAAATAACTAGACATACCTAGTGAGTCTTGGAGTAAAGCTTACTTCATTGCAGCTTACTTTATTCCAATCCGGTAACCATTACAAGAGAATTCATTGCGGCTTACTTCAGTTTCCTTCTTTGACTAATGCTACTGCATGTTCAAGCAGGCTTGGCAAAGCTTTACTATATATGCAAAGATGCAGACATTGTAGCCATCCAACACAGAGATTACCATTGATGATGCATCAGCAAAAACATCAACTGGTAAAATACAACAAACATCGTCTGTTAGAAAACTTCTAATTGTGTTAATCATCTAGTTTAATCTAATTTTGTACCAAGTATAACAACAATAATGGTCAAGCAAACAGTTATTGTATTGCACTTAGCTCTTACCCTGATCATCTTTTGGTGTATAAACTCTATCAAATCTAAATGTCTTCTTGGTGGAGCCAGTTGTCATAACAGAAGACAGCGGCAGAAAACTCTTATTCAATGGATGACAGCGGCAGAAAACCCTGATGTTCCCTAGGTATTCATAACAGAAGCGCAATAGTATTTAGTGCCTTTTACTTGTAATAATTCTCCTCAAATAGGAATAAAGTTTACTTATACTAGGTAGAATAAATAAACATGAGAACATACCTTTAGCCTCTTGAACTTCATTGAAGAGTTTTTTTCTCTGTGTCATCTCTTCATTGCACTTCACTTTGAGATCTTCACACTGCTTAACTGCAGAAAAGAATGTAAATCCCTTAAGATGATTTGTACTATTTCACAACCAAAATTAAGTCAACTCAACAGTCTTTAATTAAGGAAAATGAAGATTGAATAATGTAACTAAAGCATACCCAATTCCTGGACTGCAAAAATCATATTACTTATTTCAGGGATTGAATCAATACATTCATGTGCTTCAAAGGAAAGTTGAGATTGTTCACTCTTCATTAACTGCAAAACAAATTTAGTTGGAATTTAGCCGACTCCGTCAGTGTTGTCAATGGCGGATGGCGGTTTATGGCGGAGCCCGAAAAAACCGCCATAAACATATGGCGGATGGCGTAACGGCATATGGCGGACGCCATGGCGGACCAATTTTTTTAAAAAATTAAAAAATATATATACTAATACATATGCAAAAAACACTATAAAAATCAAAAACATAATCCAAAAGCCTATCAATAAATGTCAAAAACCATAGACTTAATTGGTATCTGCAGGACAAAACTTGCAAGAAGCAACATTGCCATTTTTTCCTGCTAAATGTTGTTTAGCTCTTGTTATTCCCCCCTTCATGATTTTATTACAATAGTTACAAGAACAGAAAATAAATAAACACATTAAGAACATAATTCTGACTAGAAATTTAGAACAGAAAAAAATAAATAAACACATTACTGGCAATAAAACAAGAACAGAAAATAAAATAAACAGTAACAGCTGCAAACAGAAAAAACAGCTACGTACATATGCAAACAGAAAAAACAGCTACAGATGCAAACAGAAAAATAAACAGTAACAGATGAAAAAAAAATAAAAAAAAAATAGAGGACCTCAGCTACGAAGAACAGTAACAGATGCAAACAGAAAAAAAAGAAGAGAATAACAAAATAAAACAAGAACAGATAAAAAAAAGAACAGAGGTACTAAAACAGAGGTTAAAACAGAGGACTGCGAAGAGAGAAGAGAGGAACCCGTGCGAACTGCGAAGAGAGAAGAGAGGGCTGCAGAGGTCACAGTCGCTGCTGGTGGTGGTCGCGACGCTGCTGGTGGAGGTCGCCGTCGTCGTCGCTGGAGAGAGAAGAAGCTGCGAAGGTTGTAACGCAGAAACAGAGTGTTGTGCGAAGGAGAAGAAGCTGCGAAGGTACTGTTGCGAAGTGAGAAGAAACAGAGTGTGAGAATTAGGGTTTTTTGATTTTAACCCTGGGCTGATTCGGGTCGGGTTCATGGCCCAAGTCCTTTTTTTTTTTTAAAATTCCGTTAAATCCGATATACGCCGTTACGCCGTTACGCCCGCCATGCGATTAACGTCCGCCATGGCGCCGCCTTTGGCATTCCGTTACATATCCGTTTTTGTATGGCGGCGCCGCCAATTTCCGCCACGCCATACCGCCATGGCGCCGCCATAACCGGTAATTGACAACACTGGACTCCGTACAATGCAGGGGTAACAAATTTAGTTGGAATTTAGTTAAGAAAGTGCTGAATATGCTGCCTCACCAGTTACCATCTCCCAAATTATCATCCCATAACTATAAACGTTACTCATCCATGTCTCTGTCACACTTTCTGGGTCCCCTGCAATTATCTGTTTTCAGCAGAAAATGAGAGGGGAAAAAAGTCAGCATGGGAATTAGGTAATTACTAATTATTGTCATGTTGATATTTCTGAGTAGCTTCATCAATAGGACAAATGACTAGAATACTAGGATAAAGATCATGTTAAACTGTTGAAACATGTGGGCTCCATTGATGGATTAATTCTGGTATAATTGGCATCAAACAAGCATACTTAGTTTTTAATGATACACACGAGTGCTTAAATAAAGATATACAAACTATAAAGTGAAAGAAGAAAAACAATTATCAAGACATGTTAGGCATGCTCAAACAATGATGCCAGGACAAGTGACATAAAGTTATATTTAAATGTAGGCAAGTTCGACAATCTTCACATACAATGAATATAAACAACAGCTTTTGAGACAATAAAACTCATAAAAGTTACTGTAACTTGCCCTTCAGTTCAATATCTAGTTTGTCATTTTCATTAAGGGAGAAAAAAAGATAATGTAGCCAAAACACTTCATACTGGAATTTGTCGTTGAACTAGCTGGGGTATACAAGGACAAACATTGTGAAAGTGAAGGGAGAGAGATTCCTAGATATTTCTTGCGGAAGCAATATGTAGGAAGATAAAACATAACCAGCCAAAGGCAATTAGTAAGAACATATCTGCAATTCCTCCTTGAACAGATGCTGAATAAAATGAATTGTTCTATGAAACTGTCAGTGATAGATAGCAACACTGGACACAGTATGGTAAATTAGTAAGTTCTGATATTCGTTGAGGAGCACACCAATTTGGCTAAATAAGCATCTCAAGCAGAAAACACCAAGCAACACCAAGATAACACCTGACCAAACCAAGTAGCTGACACCAATCTCTTCTTCAGACTTGCAGATTCACAAACACAAGACAATCACGCCTTCAAGAAACACAACGTGTTGCTTACAGAAACGAAACGAGAAAAGCCCAAGAACAGGAACCCCCCATCGAACAGCTTTGCCCAGAAACGCGTTCCTTACTGAAACGAAGCGCGACGCACACCAACAGCCTCAACCCTAAGAGCGGTCGTCGAGTCGACGGGGTTGGGGATTACGACGGCAACGAACAGGGGTAGGACTCCACCGGCGACTCCCAAACTACTTGACACTGGAGAGACCGAATCGAGAACCTTAGAGACCAAATCCAGACAAGAGAAACACCAGAGACCAAGAAATAGACACCAAGCATTGAAAACCAGAAGATGGAGAGGAGGCGGAGTGAATGAAAGGTTGAGACGCAAGGAGGGGATAAATGGTGAGGGAGGAGACAGAGGGAGTGGGGGAGAAGGAAACGTAATGGTGAGGGAGGAGACAGAGAGCCCAAATGTCTGAAACCCTAGCGCTCTGCTCTCTACACTAACAGGGGGGAGAGGGAGAAACGTAAATGTTAGAGAGGAAAAAGAAAACAAGGGATTGTGAAAATTTTACTAATGAAACGGTTATTCAAACAACCGATTCCAAATAGTGTTTCTTAAAGCTAATTTTGCACTAGTGACTTCCAATGCCACAGCTCTATCAACAAGAGCGGACAGCCCCTCTGCGACTATCAAGAAAAGGAACTGAGACAACAGATCCCACAGACAAAGACCTCTAGATCTGCACCAAAAATATTTGGGTTGGACTTCCGTTCACTAAAACCGATAAAGAACTAGAGCACACACAAGCTTTTCATCCACTGAATCCAACCTGAATTAAAACCAAGTCTTTCCATCATATAAAATAAGAAAGACCAAGATATAGTATCATACGCCTTCTCGAAATCAACCTTGAAAAGCATACACTTATGTTTCTTTCTCTTTGCTTTTGCTAGATCAACCAACTCGTTCACTACAACAACACCATCTAAATTATTTCTACCACCCAAGAATTATATTGTTTATGTAAATAGTTATGTAATAGTTTAAAAGAAAAATTATATAAAAAGAAGAAAAGAAAAAGATAGACAAAACTAGCGTGTGAGTTGCTTGGTTTCTTTTTATGTAGAAATAAAAAGGAAGGATAAGGATTGAAAAAAAAATGCAGGAAACCTATCAAATATTAGACCCTAGGTGAAACGGCAATTATCCTATTTCACGTTTACTTCACCGTCGACGTTTTTTTTTATAAACAAAATTTTATTACCGTAGAGCATGGTAATCAAAACCGGACCGGATATTGAACCGGAAGAGGTAGCGGTTCAGGGGTTCTTGGGTTCAACCGGTTGAACCGGGGTTCAACCGGAATTAATTAAATATATTATTTAATATTTTTATTACAATATATAAAGGATAAAAAACCATAATACCCAAAATTTCACACCACAAACAATTAATGAAACAGGGTGCTGAGGATGTTGGGGATAAAGACGTGAAAGAGAGAAGAAAAGGAAGTGGCGGCGCTAAAGGACAAGAGGAATAAGTAGGGCAATATAATATTAGGTAAAAGCTGCACTGAATTTCATAAAGATAGGTTCCAAAATTGCATGCTATTGACGTCTATATTTATATACAATAAAACAGGCCCAAGCCCATGATTTCGACTAGCCCATTCAACTGGCCCATTTCGACTAGGTTTCTAACTACACCTACTATAATTACAAGCAATAGAATTACAAGGCATATCTCAATATTCCCTCCTAATTCACATTGCTGAGCGACATCATCCCAAGCATTGTTCTCAGTTCTTCGAATCTTCCCTTTTGCAATGGCTTGGTCATTGCATCAGCTACTTGAAGTTCCGAACAGCAATATTCCAGATTCAGCTTCTCATTGTTTACTTGGTCACGCAGGAAGTGATATCTGGTCTCTATGTGCTTCGACCTACCATGTGCAACAGGATTCTTGGCAAGATCTATCGCAGACTTGTTGTCGATCAACAACTTCATTGCTTCGACCCTGTGCACTCCAATTTCGACCAGTAGCATGCTTAGCCATGATACTTGACATGCTGCAAAGGAAGCAGCCACATACTCTGCTTCACAAGAGGATAACGCAACTATACTTTGCTTCTTCGAGCACCAAGAGATGGGTGTCGATCCATACATGAAGACATACCCACTTGTGCTTTTTCGATCACTCTTGTCTCCACTCCAGTCGGAGTCAGTGTAGCCAAACACTTCATTATCATTCTTCGACACACTCTTGCTAGGGAACAGAATACCATAACTTTGTGTTCCCTTTAGATACCTTAGTACTCTTTTTGCAGCTACCATGTGAGAGCTTTTCGGCTTCTCCATGAATCTGCTGATCATTCCGACACTAAACATAATGTCAGGTCGAGTGTTGCACAGGTACCTTAGGGAGCCCACGATCTGTTTGAACAAGGTGGCATCTACTTCAATCCCTTCGTCGTCTTTCGACAGCTTGCTGCTAGTGTCTGATGGTGTCGAAACTTCCTTGCAGTTGCTCATGTCGAATCTTTTCAGGATATCAGCTGCATACTTCGACTGGTGCAGGAGTATACCCTTACTTGTCTTGGTAAACTCCATCCCCAAGAAATATGATAGATGTCCCAGATCACTCATTTCAAATTCTGACATCATCACTTTCTTGAAGGATTCGACTTCGACTTCATTGCTGCCAGTTACGAGTAGATCATCTATGTACAGGCACAACAACAACTGAGTCGAAGTTCCATTCTTCTTCACATATACTCCATGTTCATTAGTGCATCTAGTGAACTTCTGAGCCAAGAGAAATCCATCAATTCTCTTGTTCCACGCTCTTGGAGCTTGCTTGAGCCCATACAGGGCCTTCTCCAGCTTGTAGACTTTGTCTTCTTTACCCTTCGACTCAAAACCAGGTGGTTGACAAACATAGACTTCCTCCTCCAGAGGTCCATTCAGAAATGCTGACTTTACATCTAGTTGATGTAGGGGCCATCCTCTATGACTTGCCAATGCTACTACCAATCTTATGGTTTCGATCCTGGCTACTGGGGCAAAGACCTCATTGAAATCCAAACCAGGTTTCTGCAGGAACCCTTTGGCTACTAGCCTGGCCTTGTACTTGGCCACTTCTCCATTTGGCTTGACTTTGGTCTTGAAGACCCACTTCACCCCTATGGCTTTCTTTTCTTTTGGAAGTTCGACTAGCTTCCAAGTATCATTCTTCTCGATTGACTTCAACTCGTCAATCATTGCTTCCTTCCACTGCTTGTGACTAAGGGCTTGCTCCAGGCTCACTGGTTCTGCTTCTGCCATTAGTGCAAAGTGTGTCAGGTCTCCCTCTGCTGTAATAGCAGAATCTGGGTAAGTGTCGAATCCTTCTAGTCTTACTGATCTCTGCCTTTCCCTTTGCGACCTTCTTAAAGGTTCGACAGCAATGGGTTCTTCTGGCTCTTCAGTTTCGACCTCTTCATTCTGATCATCTCGATCAGAGACTTCGTCGAAGTCCATCATTGTAGGTTTCTCACATCCTTCTTCCCAGTTCCAATATTTCGACTCATCTACTACGACATCTCTGCTTTTCACTATTTTCTTCTGCACAGGATCATACAGTTTGTATGCTCCTGTCGAATGATAGCCAACAAGAATCATTTGTTGTGCTCTATCATCCAGCTTGCTTCTTAGTTGCTCAGGGACATGTCTATAGCATACTGAGCCAATTATTCTGAGATGCTTGACACTTGGCTTTCTTCCTAGCCAAGCTTCTTCAGGTGTCTTTCCAGTCAATCTCTTTGTGGGACATTTGTTCAGAATGTACACTGCTGTGGCTACAAGTTCTCCCCATAAACTATGAGGTAGCTTCTTTTCCTTCAACATACTTCTTACCATGTTGAGGATGGTCCTGTTTTTCCTCTCAGCAGTACCATTATGATGAGGCGTGTAAGGTGCAGTGACTTCATGCACAATTCCTTCTTTCTCACAGAATTCGACAAATCCATGAGAATTGTACTCACCACCTCCATCGCTTCTAAGGGTTTTGATTTCACACTCACCCTGCTTTTCAATCATTACCTTAAACTTCTTGAATATTTCTAGTACTTCACTCTTCCTTTTGATCAAATACACCCAGGACATTCTAGTGTATTCGTCAATGAAGGTGACAAAGTACTTATTCCCTCCTAAGGAACATACTTCGAAAGGACCACAGACATCAGAAAATATCACCTCTAGCTTCTTCTCTTCTCTGCTAGGTACTTCTGATTTAAATGAGTTTCTTGGTTGCTTCGACTTGCAACAACCCTCGCAAACTTCGACAGGTACTTTTACTGCAGGCAACCCATGAACCATCTTCTTTTCATGTAGTTGACTCAAGCTCTTGAAGTTGAGGTGGCCAAATCTCCTGTGCCATCTCCAGTGCTCCTCTTCGACAGTACTCTTGAGGCAATGTTCTTCGACTACTTGCAGTTTGATCTTGAAGGTTCTGTTATTCTGCATTAACACCTTCAGGATCAACTTCTTGGTCGAATCAAACAGGCTGAGACTGTTATCACCCATTTCGACGGTGAATTTCTTCTCGATCATCTGCCCAATACTTAGCAGATTGCTCTTCATAGCCGGTACATAAAATACCCCTTGGATGTAGCACCACTTACCATCTTTCGACAGGAACTTTATGGTACCTACTCCTTCAGCAGTAACTCTACTGTTATCTGCAAACCTTATCTTTTTGCTTATCTGCTCCAGTTCGACAAACCACTCCTTGTGTCGAGGTACCATTCGACAGACTTCTCTTCAGTCGAATTTGTATCAGCCTTCAACAACAGTAATTCTGGGTCAGTAGCTGTCATGAATGACAATTCTTCATTATCATTGCTGGCAATTGATCGTACCTGATCAATACGATGGGTTGCTGCTGTTTGATGATGTTGCTCGGTCGCTGGGATGAAGGACCGAGTGGTAGGCCGCACGCGGGTGGTACCTGCAAAGGCACTCCAACGCTCAAGTCAGAGGTGCTTCAACGGGCAGGGTCACAAGGTGAGTAAAAAGTACCTGAAGCCACATGCTGGTGTGGTATATATAACGTTGGCGTTCTGGCCGTTGCGGCTTTTGCGGGGCCGGCCGCATCTTGCGGAGCAAGCTAGATATTGGGCTGCGATGGGCCTACTGCACGAAAGTGGCCTTCGAGCCCACTCCAGAACAGTTGCCCCCAAGCCTAGGTCGCCTGGGGGCGGGCTAAGGCTTGATTCCTTGCCCCCCAGCGTGGTCCCAAACGACCGTTCTGGACTGGTCGAACACAAGGTGGCCTTGCTCGCTAATTAGCTGATTGCGTGGTCGCTGCCACGCGACCTGGTCACACGGGGCCAGGTGCCGTCTCGGAGGTGACGCCTGACAACCAGTCGTCATGAATGCTGAGGCGACAGTTACTTTAATGAGGTGACGTTTGGAGACTCGAGGAGTTTAAGCAATGATGGCACGCGAAGAGTGGCGCCTCTTCGCCTCCGGCCCATGATGACGGTTGGCCCATTATATATAGGGTTCAAGGGGTGCCTCATTTGCACGTTTATCCGATTTCTCCGCTCTCGCTGATCGCTCGCTTTTACCAAAGCTCGCTCGCTCCTGCCAAAGCTCGCTCGCTCTTGCAAAAGCTCGCCCGTTTTCGACTCGCTCTAATTCCAGGTAACTACGATCGCCCTGTCTTTATTTCCATTTCTGTTTCACCTGGTGGAGGGGGTGTCAGGTCTGGGGACGACCACGTCGCCCCTTCCCACGCGCGAGCAGGACCTTGACTGTTATTCCCCTCCACAGGTTCATTCTGGCGCGGACTAAACAAACCCGCCGTATCTTTGGAACCCCGGCCATTTCTCTTGCGCACAACATGACCAGACCAGTGGAGCAAGGTTCTGCGAGTGTCCGGTCGTCTTCTTCTACTGACGAATCTTCCTCTGGGTCTTCGACTCAGAACTGGTCTTCCTCAAGGGAATCCGGGACTCGGCCGGACAGAAGCAGGGCGCCATTGACCGAGGCTGTGGTTGACACTGCAGAAAGCAACGCGCGGGTTGCCAGCGATGAGGGTATTGGCCAGGCAGCGGCCGACGCTACAACGACCGACAGAGGCCAAGGAAGCGACCAAAGAGGAGATCCTGAGGTCGCAGCTGCGAAGGAGATGTCTTGGGTTTCTCTTAACCTGAGAAGTCAACGCAGCAAGATTCAACAGGGAAGCCAGGAACTAGAGTATCTGGCGACCGGGTTGAATGAAGGTTGGAGAGTCGAGGGTATGGCAAAAGGGGAAGATGTAGCGACCTGGACTGATGTGCTAAAATTTACAATGTACCGCATCGTTTTCGAACGTATGGGTATCATTCTGCCGTTCACCAGGTTTCAGCGCCAAGTTCTACGCTATCTTCAGGTCGCCCCTTCTCAATTGAACCCGAACGCTTGGGCGTTCCTGCAGGCCTACGAGGATGTGCTCGCGGTTCTGAGACGACCGGTCTCCATACGGCTGTTCTTCATTTTGTTTGAAATGAGCTATGTCTATGAAAAAGGCTCCAAGGGCGCCCGCAAGGAGGCGGTCTCATTCAAAAACCGGTCGACATACAACTTTTTCAAGCCCTACCTGGAATCGTTGACGACCGGGTGGAAGAGGGAATTCTTTTGGGTTGTTCCTGAGTCGGCCGAAGCCCATCGAGGGATCGCCCAAATGTCCAATGATGAGGAAGGAACGCCCCTGTTTCCCACAGTGTGGAGTTTCAACCATTTCTCAAAGAAACCAGGCCAATATGCTTTCAAAGACACTGATCTTGACGACCTGGACAGGGGGACGATCCACAGGCTGAGAAAGATTGCGTCCCTGGTCCCTGAGGGTCGCATCAAGGTCAAGAACGTTGTGGATGCTCGGGGCAAGAAAAGAGTCAAGGCCGCTCTTGGTCGGTGGCCGCTCGCCTACTTTATTTTCTGTCACTTAGTAGTTTTGTTTGTTTCTAACCATCTTCTTTGTCCTTTGCAGCTGCTATGACGACCATGAATGACTTTGACCTTTTGGAGCAATGGGCGGCCGAGGATGGCGATGCCTCGCCCGTGCGCGGCATTCCTGAAGCTCAACCCCAAGGCACGCCCCTACCTGTCGGAACTGGGTCTCAGCCCGGTCGCCATACTCCTCGGGCGGGCACACCAGCACAAGCCATTGACCTAAGCAGCCCACCCAAAAATCAAGGAAAGTCCAAAAGGAATAGGTCGGTCGATGACGGGGGCGAGAAAAAGAAGCACAAGAGTGGGAAAAGCCACGGGCACAACCGGTCGCCCAAAATCGACCTGCTTGGGCTGGTGTTGCGCCCGAAAAAGTCCCCGAGGGAATCTTTCTTCGTTTACAACTTTTTTTTTAAAAAATCAATGAAGTCGCCACCAATATTTTTTTTATAAGGAAAATATTGAAGAAAAACCTTTTTGGAAAGCGGATGGCCCTTTGGAAAACCGGAAGATTTGGGTTCGGGGGTCGGTTAGGCATGGGGAAGGTATTAGCACCTCACGTCTCCTTTCTATCGAAAGGGAACCTTTAATTAAACGTGTGGTTTTAAGTGCTGATTTGGAAAATACTTAAATTTGCCCTTTTTTGAAGAGAGAATGAAAAGACTTAATGAAAATTTTATTTTTGGCGAGAAAGGAGGAAAAAGGGTTTTTAGAAAGAAGTGCTTGACGGGACATGGTCCGCTCCTACGTATCTCCCGGTGCGATGGAGAATTCAAAGCTACGTAGTTCTTGTTTGTCCTGAAAAGGGTTTTTGTTTTTTAATCTTTTTGGAGTTTTTCGCAAAGGGGTTGAGTGTTCGTAGTGACCAAACAACAACGGTTTAGAGTGGTCGCGCTACTAACTCTTATGAAAATGAATTATCATTAACGACCAAACGGCAACGGCGCGAGTGATGATTAATGATAGTCGGTTTTTATTTTGAGCATTGAAAAGGTTTTCGCAATTGAAGGAGAGCGTTTGTGAGGACCAAACAACAACGGTTTAGAGTGGCCACACTACTAGCTCCCACAGGAATGAAATCATCACCCACAATCAAACGGCAACGGCGCGAGTGATCATTAGTGATGATTAGTTTTGATTTCGACGTTTGAAAAGATTTGTTTTTGAAAAGTGTCTTCGTTGGTTTTAATTGGAGAGAACGTCGTGATAGAAGGAATTTGCAATTGGATTGATTTTCGTTCGGGGAAACGTTTATCCATCATTTAAAAAAAAGGTTTGAGAAAAAAATAAGTTCGTTTAGGGGAAAGAAAATTTATTATTTGGGAAAAAAGGGTTTGTAAAAAAAAACGCTCGCTTAGGGAAAAGAAACGAAATTTAAAAAAAGAAATAGGGGGCGTGGTAGTAAAATAAAGGTGTAAATAAAAGGAGGGTTGTATTATTAAAATCTGGGGTGTAAACAGTGAGCAGCAGCCCAGCCCACGAAATTGTGGGCTTTCATAGGGGGTTGCAGAATGGAATTGGAGGGGGTGCGAAACCTAATCTAATTAAAATTAAAACTAATTAAAATCACACATATAAAAAGCAAACTTAAAAAAAAATCCTAACCCTAATTCACACCCTCCCTCAGCGCCGCGCCCTCCACCCCCAAATCGCCCAACCCTAAAAAACTTCTCTCTCTCTCTCCTTGCTGCGTATCTCAGCCTCACTTCTCCTCATCTCCATTCTCTCCCTCTCTCACCACCGCGGTCCCCTTCCCTCTCTCACCCTATCCTTCGCTTTCTCACCGCCGTTTTTCCTCCTCACCGAACCACCCCCCTTCTTCTCTCTTCTCCGTCGCCTCTCTCTCCTCACGAACCGATCTTCCCCCCCTTTTCTCAGTAAACCGTGGCTTCGTCCGATCTTGGGTTTGGTGGTTTTACGGTTGAAGGCTTGGGTGGTGGCGTTTTGCGATAGCGCGTGGCGTGGTGCGGTTGTTCGTGGTGGTCGGCGCGAGAGAGAGGCGTGAGGGTGGCTGTTGGCGGTGGCTCGGTGGTGACGTGGTGCGCTGGTTGTTGGGTGACAGTGGTTGGGCGGATCTGTTTTATGGTGATTCACGGCGGTGGGAGGAGTTCTTGGTGGTGGTTGTTTTGGTGCGAGGCGGTGGTGGTTAAAGGAGGTGAGGAGTGGTGTTTGTGTTGGGTTGGAGGCGAAGCGGTTTCTGATCCGTGGAGGGAGAGGGGGCTCGGTTTGCTAAGTAAGGGCGAGGTTACGGCGGTGCTTGGGGCGGTGGCGACCACCACACACGGTGGCCGGAGTGGAGGTACACTGTCTTCTCTTTCTCTCTCTCATTCTACTGTTTCTGTTTTGGCCTAATAAACGTGAGATGCATTTTATGTTTTGCTGAGAAGAATTTTAGTGGCTTGTGTTTGGCCTAGTAAACATGGGAAGGGTTGAAAACTGAAGGCATCAGCCACTTGTTTCAAAGTACCAATTACCTATCCTTTGATGTTTTCTTTTTTTTTAACTTTATTTTGGTTTTAAGCAAAATGACCAACTGAAGCTTCTGTTTATGTATTACAGCTTAATTAATATTAGTGGCAACCACAGGACCTGACCATTTCTTTCAAAACAAGACTGACCATTTCTTTCAAAACAAGACTCGCCTAATATTAACCCAAATGCAACAGAATGAAAGAAAAAAAAAGAAAAGGGAGGGTCGACCTTTATTCCAGCTTCAGATATTGTCTCCTTTTGCTTTGCTTACTGCTTGCTTCAGAAAAAATTTGATGTGTTTGCACTGCTTGCTCTGAATTTTCTCTATTTGTGTTTTCAATCACTGTCTGTGTGTATCTTCTCCCCCTAACATTGTTTCTGCTCATGGTATTTATAGGCAAGAGATGTGGTGTAGGTGGGTGCTGAGCAGGGGATCAAAACTCATGGGGGACAAAGCTGTTGGCAGCAGTGGAGCAGCAAAGGGGGCAGCAAGGGAATGGCAACAAGGTTGCTGCCACTGCAGCAATGTTTTTGCTGAGAATGGGAGGTGAGCAAAGGGACAAGAAGAAATAGGTTTGGGCTTGGCTCTCCAAATAGAGGAGCACCTATGCGCTGCTGCTGCTGTCCTCTCCCTCTCTTTTCAGTTTTTTTGTTATTCATTTTATTATTTTGTATAATTTTTGCTTTTGTTTTGACCTTTGTACTATTTGTATTAATTAATTTTGTTTGTATATGTAACAAAACCAATAGAAGGGACAGCTGAATAAAAATTCATTTTATTTTACTATTACTATTTATTATTATTATTTTTTTATTTTTCTTTATGATAATAAAAGCGGTAAAAACAACGCGCGCCGACGCAACAACTCACACGACTCGAAATGAAATACAAGCGCCTTAAGACTAGGAACGCGTACGCGATTTGAATACGCGCTTTGAATACGCACGCGCGTATGTTATTAAAACCGATTTTATTTTATCCTCACTTCTCTAAAAAGAAAACGGTAAAAATAAACGCGCACTGACGCAATTACTCACACGATCCGAAACGAAACGCGCGCTCGCGCTATTTATTATTTCATTATTTATTTTTGGATTCTTTTTTCTTTTTTGAAAACAACGAGCGCCAAACAAAATCGTTGCACGAGAGTGCCAAATACACCCGCATTTAGAACGATATGCGAAGCGATAAGATTTTTGGGATTTTTGAAAAACAAGAAAAATACCCATTAAAATTGGGCATTCACAAAAATACAATTTTTCAATTTGGCGGACAAAATTGGGGTATTACAGCTGGGTGATGAAGACTGTGCTCGTTTCAAGGAGGAACCTTTCGAGGTGATGGCCGAGGCAATGAAGGCCGCTGGTATTCTCTTCAAGAAGTGCCAAGATGAAGAATCAGATCGCCTGGAAGGTAGGCGCCTTGCCCATAGATATTCATTGCTTGAAGACGACCTAGTCGATAAAAATTTTAAATTGAATTCTGCCTTGTCATTGCTCGCAGAAATGAGGGGCGAGCGAGACGACCTGCTCAAGAAAATGAAGGAGCTCGAACCGAGAATCGAAGCGGCCGCTGACAATGAGAAGAAGCTTGTCGAAGCAGAACGCCAGCTTGTGGCTGCTGTCTCTGCTCAAACACTGGCCGAGTCTGCTCTGGATAAGGCGGTCGCTGACAAGGAAACAGCTGAGAAAGAGGTCGAACGCCTCTCTTCCAAGAATCGAGAGCTGTCGAGCCAGGTCGTTGGGCTGAAAACTGAGCTGGATGCAATGGAGGTGGAAAAGAACAATTTTAGAGGTCGCTACAAGGACGTTCTTGACCGGGCAAAGGGAGCTGCGGAGGGTCAATTCGAAAATGCTGTCAGCCAGATCAAGATCCTCTACCCTGATTTGGGGGTCGATCGCGAGATTGTGCACAGCACACATCGTGCGATCGATCATCAGATCGTCCGCCCCAAGAAGGTTGTGAAAGGGAAGGTCCTTCAAGAAGAGGCGGTCATACATCAGGCCCCCAGCGACTCTTAACTTGTGATTTTCTTCTGAATTGTAATCTTGGCCCGCCTGCGAGCGGTGTTTTAATTGGCGCCCTGGCTTCGACCAAGGCGTCTTTGCTTGTAATCAATGACAATTTTATCATGAATATGACCTGTTTAATCGCTTTTGTAATTCGAATTGATTCTTTTTACTACGGTCGGTCGCGACCTTGAATTTCTTATGGGTCACTCTTTATTCGGTAACACTTTTTCAGGCCGCTCGGCGGCTTTCGTTTGGGCCATTCGATGGCACTCTTTAAGGCCGCTCGGCGGCTCTTGTTTGGGCCATTCGATGGCACTCTTTTTAGGCCGCTCGGCGGCTCTCGTTTGGGCCATTCGATGGCGCTCTACTGGTCGCTCGACTGCTACTCGCATGGTGAGCGACCGTGCATACAATTTGTATGAAAATAAAGTACACAAGTCGGATTTTAAGGTCGGTCCTCAGTAAAAAACCCCTGTGGGGAAAAAGAGCGACCGCCTGTTCTTTATTGATCAATCAATGTTTACAACTTAAACATAATATTTTCTCAACTTGTCAGCGTTCCATGTTCTGGGGATGGTCGCCCCTTCCATGGTTTCCAGCTCGTACGCTCCCTTTCCAGTCTTGCTGATGACACGGTATGGTCCTTCCCAATTGGGGGCGAGCTTTCCCTGGCGAGCGTTCTTATTCCCTACGTCGGCCCTTCTAAGGACTAGCTGTCCAATGGAGAATTCTCTCTTCTGGACGCGGGCATTGTACCTGGCAGCGACCTTCTGTTTGATGAGTTGCTCCCTAAGTGACGCTTTGTTTCGTAGCTCTTCAACCAGGTCGAGCTCTTCTCTTGTTGCTCGTTCGTTTGCAGCCCGGGTTGGTGGGTTGGTCGTCCTCCAACTTAGCTCTCCCATCTCAATCGGGATGACAACGTCAGTACCGTAGACAAGTCTGAAAGGTGACTCCCCGGTCGATGAGTGGGGGGTCGTTCTGTAGGCCCAAAGGACCGACTGTAGCTCTTCTGCCCAGTTGCCCTTGGCTTCGTCCAACCTCCTTTTCAGTCCGCGTAGTATCACCCTGTTGGCCGCTTCTGCCTGGCCATTGGTTTGTGGGTGCTCGACCGAGGTGAAACGCTGTTTCACCCCTAGGCCAGCCAGCATTTCTCTGAATTTTCTGTCTGCGAACTGAGTCCCGTTGTCGGTCACCAGTTGTTGGGGGACACCAAAGCGGGCGAGCACATTTCGGCCAAAAAACTTGGATACCTTCGCTGAGGTAATGGTTGCAAGTGGCTCTGCTTCTATCCATTTGGTGAAGTAGTCGATCGCAACGATGAGGAATTTCAGCTGTCCTGGTGCAGGTGGAAAAGGGCCGAGCAAGTCCATGCCCCACCAAGCGAACGGCCATGGTGGGGTTAAGCTGTGTAGTTCTGATGAGGGCGCTATGTGTACGTCGGCATGGATTTGGCATTTCTTGCACTTCTGAACAAGTATCTTAGCGTCCTCATCCATGGTCGGCCAATAGTATCCGGCCCTGAGTGCCTTCTTAGCAATCGACCGACCACCTTGGTGGCTACCACAAATTCCCTCATGTATATCTCTTAGTACATGGTCGGCCTCGACCGACGTAGGGCATCTTAGCAGTGGGGATGAAAAGCCCCTTCTATACAGTCTTCCTTCGATCACTGAATACTTGGTCGCCCGCAACCTCAGGAGTTTTGCTGCCTTCCGGTCGCAAGGTTCTACCCCATTAAGAATATATTGTTGGATCGGAGTGATCCAGTCTTTATCCGAGTCGACCGCCAGAATGGCTAATGGTTGGGCAGGCTTGGTTGATACGCTCGGCCGCGTTAACGTCTCTTGGATTAGACTCCTGTGGTTCCCAGGAGTCTTTGTACTAGCTAGCTTTGATAGGATATCAGCCCGAACGTTCTCTGTCCTGGGGACGTGCTTAACTTCTGCTCGGTCGAATTGCTTGAGCAGATCCCTTACCTTAGCCAAATAATTCTTCAGGATATCATCCTTTGCGTCGTATAGGTTTTGGATTTGGGATACAACCAGTAGAGAGTCGGAGTGAAGTTCGACACGGTCGACGTTGAACTCTTTGGCTAGCTGCAGCCCGGCAATGCACGCTTCATACTCGGCCTGGTTATTTGAAGTGTGAAATGCAAAAGTCAATGATACTTCAACAGTAAGTCCTTCTGAATTTTCCAGTATCAAACCGGCCCCACTTCCTTTGCTGTTCGAGGACCCGTCCACGTGTAAAGTCCAGGTCGTGATGGCCTGATCGTCTGGTATTGGGGTCATTTCAGCTATGAAGTCGGCCAACACTTGTGCCTTAGCGGCCGATCTAGATTCGAACTTGATCCCAAACTCACTGAGTTCGACAGCCCACTTGATCATACGCCCTGCTAGGTCAGGTCGGTGAAGGATTTGCCTAATAGGCTGGTCGGTCCTTACCACGACCTGATGGGCTACGAAATAAGGGCGCAATCTACGAGTGGTCACAAGTAACGCTAAGGCTAGCTTCTCGATCTTCTGGTACCTGATCTCTGGGCCTTGAAATACCTTACTGATGAAGTAGACCGGATTCTGCTTCAGGTCGCTTTCTCTTACAAGAACAGCGCTCATGGCCTCGTCTGTTATGGCCAAGTATAAGTAAAGCGTCTCCCCTGGTTGTGGCTTGGTCATGATGGGCGGGTTGGTGAGTGCCGCCTTCAGCTCGTCCAATGCTCGCTGGCATTGGTCGGTCCATTCAAACTCGACCTCCTTCTTCAAGAGCTTGAACAGTGGAAGAGATTTGCACGCTGATTTCGGTATAAACCGTGACAGGGCAGCGACCATGCCATTCAGCTGCTGAATATCTTTCTTCGTAGTGGGCGGCCTCATGTCAGCGACCGCCTTGCACTTGTCAGGGTTTGCTTCGATCCCTCGCTCTGTTAAGTGGAAGCCCAGGAACTTGCCCGCCCTTACTCCGAAGGTGCACTTCTCTGGATTCAACCTCAAGGAATTCTTCCTTGCTTCTTCAAAAACTTCCTTTAGGTCGTCGATATGGTCTCGGTCGGTCTTGCTTTTAATGATCATATCATCCAAGTAGACCTCTGATATCCGACCGATCTGCTGCCTGAAGACCTTATTCATCATTCTTTGATAGGTCGCCCCGGCGTTTTTCAGACCAAAAGGCATTACCTTGTACTGGAAATTCCCACGATCGGTCATGAACGCGGTCTTATGACGATCGGGTGGGTACATGGTGATTTGATTGTAACCTGAATAGGCATCTAAAAAAGATAAGAGTTTATAGCCCGCAGCCCCGTCGACCAGCTTGTCAATGTTTGGTAGGGGAAAGGCGTCCTTCGGGCATGCCCTATTCAGGTCGGTATAGTCGACGCACATGCGCCACTTACCATTTTTCTTCTTCACCAACACGACGTTGGAAAGCCAAGTTGTATACTTTATCTCCTCAATGAAATTGGCCTTGATGAGGTCGTCGACTGCCTGGGCGGCCGCCAATGCTTTCTCTTCGCTCTGAGTTCGCCTCTTTTGTGCGACCGGCCTTGCTGTCTCATCAACGGACAGTTGGTGGCAGGCAATTTCAATTGGGATCCCGGGCATGTCTGATGCCTGCCATGCAAAAAGGTCTGCGTAATCCCTGAGGCAGGTGATTAGCTCTTGCTTGTCTTCTTCAGGTAGGTCGCTCCCCAACTTAACTGTCTTAGTTGGGTCGTCCATTAACTGAACATCGATCAATTCCCCGTGGGGCTCAGGCCTCTTGAGTTTATTCTTTAGCTCGCGGGCTAAATCGTCGTCGTCGTCCTCAGGGTCGCTATCAGGGTCGTATCGAGCATCCAGGTCGGCCACATTGACCTGATGCCCCTCTCCAAGATTCTGAGGTTTAGCAATCGTCACCTCCATGTCACAAATTTCTTGATAGAGGAAATGGCTCCTCATGGCCGCCTCCATGTCGGCCATCACTGTCACAACTTGGTCGTTTTTACTGTAAAACTTCATCTTCAGATGTACAGTTGAGGCTACGGCCTCCAATTTTCCCAGAGTTGGGCGGCCAATGATGCAGTGGTAACACGATTTGATTGGCAGAACTAAGAACGTCGTTCTAACCGTCCTGTACGACGTGCCGCCGCTCGTATCATCTCCAAAGGTAACAAGTAATTCTATCGTCCCCAGTGGGTAGGTGGTGGCCCCATTGAACCCGGTCAATGGGGTTGGTACCGCTTGGGGAATAATCTCGCTCCTATCCACATTTAACTTGTCAATCAATTCTTCGAACATGATGTCGGCCGAGCTCCCTCGGTCGACCAGTATTCTTCTGACCTCAGTGTTGGCCATTACGGCCGATACTACCAAAGGGACATAATTATTGACTTTACCATCGAGCAAGTCTTCGTCCCCAAAGGAAATGGGCGGCCTATTCGAGGCCGGCCGTGGGGTTGAAGTTGAGCCGACCATCATGAGTTCGTTCCACTTCCTCTTCATTGCTTTGTTGGACTCTCTGATATCCAACGGATTACCTCCATGGATGACCATGGCTACATTGCGGCCCTTTCACTGTCTGGGGTCGCGACCTTCCTCAGAATTGTTACGCTCTTGCTCGACCGTCGAGTTGACGATCGCTTTACCTCTGTCATTGCCGGGTTGGCCAGCAGCTCTTTGTTCAAGGCGATCGTTACCTTCATCTTTGACATATTGCCTTAACTTGCCCTTCTGTATGAGATCTTCTATGTCATCTTTTAGGGCCATACAGTCATTGGTATCGTGCCCCTTCCTCTTGTGGTATCTGCAGTATTTCTTGGTGGGCCGACCTCCTTTCTTCAACACTAGGGGATCAGGTCGCCTCACACCAGTGAACTCGTTATTCTGGCACTCCGTGAAGATCTGGGCGATCGGAGTGTTCAACTTTGTACGATGCTCGTACTTCTTAGGCCGGTACTCAGGCTTACTGTCACGGTAGTTTTCTTGCCCCTTGGCCGGCCTGCCATTCTCTTCCTTGGGACGCGCGCGGGCGCCCTTGTCGGTGGCCAATTGTTCTTCATAGCCCATATGGTCGTTGGCCCTTCTAAGGAACAGTCCGAGGTCGTAATAGCGGTTCAAAGAGAACTCTTCAGCAAATCTGTGGTTCTTTCTTATACCACGTTTGAGATACTTCAGCTTGTCCGTGTTTGATAGGTTGCGAACCGTGTCAGCCTCTGTCATGAACCGGTCGATAAACTCCCTCAACGATTCATTCTCTCCTTGGACGACCGAGTCCAAGTGCTCTTCATAACGATACTGACAACGGTTGGCTGTATAATTGGCCAAGAACATTGCCACAAGACCTTCCCAAGAAGAGATGGAGTTGGGACGCAGGGATTCCCACCATTCTAACGCCCGGCCTTCGAGCGACTGAGGGAATAGTCTGCACTTCATCGTCCGTCCTAGCTCTCTATAGCTACAGTAGTTGTTGAAGTACATGAGGTGTTTATCTGGATCCCCGCGGCCGTTAAACTTGTTTAGGTTTGGGGGTTTCCTCAGATCCCTTGGAATACGATAACGCCTGATTTCGCTGGTGAAGGGTCCTTGTCCGGTCGGGATGTGATTCTGCCCGTAGGGCTGCATGGCGGCATAAGTTTGGTCAATGGGCAGACCGTAAAGGCCGACCGGCTGCCCATGGAACCTGTCAGCAATTGGAGGGGGTCCATGATGTTGTGGAGCATGCGACGACGAGCGTCTTCTAGGTCGCTCTGAGTAGTTTCTTCTTGGTCGGCTGATGGCACGGGAGACATCTCTAATCTCCCAGTTGCGGTAGTCGTCAAACTCCTCGTTCGAGTCCCACGACCTGCTTCTTGACCGGCGGGATCCTGAGGACTCGTTGGACGAGTATCTTGTTGGCGACCTATCAGACTCTGGTCGGTAGCTTGAGTCAGCATAGTCGTAGTCTTCCACGGGGGAACGACGATGGCGACTTCCTCGATGAGGAGGCGACCTGCGGACGATCGCCCTTCTTGAAGGATTGCGTCGGGATACGCCTCGACGAGTAGGAGCTTCTCTTCGTGGTGGTGAACGATGGGGCCGGGATGGTTGGCCTCGGTGACCGCTGTCCGCACGCGGGCGGATCGAGATCGAGCCTCTCTCATAGCGTTCGATCAGTTCGTCTCGATCAGCAATCACCTGATTCTTTTGCTCCAGAATTTGTATGAGCGCTTGGGTCACATGCTCTGGCAATGCTTCTGGAATTCCCGCTTCAGCCAGCTCGGCCGGTAGTTGCGGGGCTGGTTGGGTAACTGGCCTGCGGCCGCCCTGTACTGAGGGTTCTTGGCGAGGCTCATCTTGTGATTCATGAACGGTCACAGGCATGCCCTCTGGGGTCCGTTGAGGTCGGTTCTGCCCAGAGGTGTTGAGCCTGGAAGAAGTGCGTTTCTGGCGTGGCGGCATGGTTTGATGTGGAATAGCGCTCGGGCCTTCCACTGTGGTCGCCAATTGATCGTACCTGATCAATACGATGGGTTGCTGCTGTTTGATGATGTTGCTCGGTCGCTGGGATGAAGGACCGAGTGGTAGGCCGCACGCGGGTGGTACCTGCAAAGGCACTCCAACGCTCAAGTCAGAGGTGCTTCAACGGGCAGGGTCACAAGGTGAGTAAAAAGTACCTGAAGCCACATGCTGGTGTGGTATATATAACGTTGGCGTTCTGGCCGTTGCGGCTTTTGCGGGGCCGGCCGCATCTTGCAGAGCAAGCTAGATATTGGGCTGCGATGGGCCTACTGCACGAAAGTGGCCTTCGAGCCCACTCCAGAACAGCAATGTTGGAGGCATTACCAGTGTTTCCACTGCCCTGCCACACACACATCGCACAAGTATTTTGAGCATCACAAGTGAATCCACTTATACAAGTGTTCCCACTATTTTGCTCGCTACTTTCAGCAATTCCTTCATCGAGTCGAATCTCATCTTCGACAGCCATCAGCATTAACTCCTCTGAGTTAGAGTCTGAGTCATTATCATTAGCAAACTTGGCTTTTGCATCTTTATCCCTAGGAACTTTCTTGTTTTTACACTTGTTCCTATAATGCCCAAATTGCTGACAGTTATAACACTGAACTTTTGACAGGTCTCCCTTCTTCTTGTCGAAAGATCCTTGTTCTTTCTTCTTACTGCTTGATCCCTTTTCTCTACCCTTCTCCTTGTTGCCTGCCTTCCAATTTCTCTTAGAGGAGTATGAAAGCAAGGCTTGTTCAGTTTCTTTCTCTGAACTTCTCTGCCTTATTCTCAATTCATGAGCCTCTAAGGAACCCTGAAGTTCATCTAACTTCATTGTATCTAGGTCCTTGGATTCTTCGATAGCAGTAACAACGTAGTCGAATTCCAGGGTTAAGGATCTGAGCACCTTTTCGACTTTATTTACTTCAGTCACAGTTTCACCATTACCTTTCATTTGATTAGTTAATGCTACTAACCTCGTAATGAAATCTCCAATCGATTCTCCATCTGTCATCTTCAAGCCCTCGTACTGCTTCCTGAGCGACTGTAGACGTATCTTCTTCAGCCTATCTGCTCCTCCATACGAGTTCTTTAGGATGTTCCAAGCTGCCTTTGCTGAATCACAGTCGATGATCAGGTTCAGGATGTTGGAATCAACGCATTGGTGAATCAAAAACAGCCCTTTTCCATCTTTCTTCCTCAGCGAATGGTGGTTGTTCCTCACCGCTTCAGTGGCGTTTGCTGCCAAGGGTGGAACACCATCATTCACGACATCAAGAACATCTTGATATCGAAACAGCACCTTCATCTGCGCACACCAACGTTCATAATCCTTTCCGTCGAAGATTGGGAGGTTCCCCGGAATACCTCCACCAGAGTTGTCTCGCGCTGCCATGAATCTTGATAGATTTTGTAAGGATCTAACAAGCTCTGATACCAGTTTGTTGGAGATAAAGACGTGAAAGAGAGAAGAAAAGGAAGTGGCGGCGCTAAAGGACAAGAGGAATTAGTAGGGCAATATAATATTAGGTAAAAGCTGCACTGAATTTCATAAAGATAGGTTCCAAAATTACATGCTACTGACGTCTATATTTATATACAATAAAACAGGCCCAAGCCCATGATTTCGACTAGCCCATTCAACTGACCCATTTCGACTAGGTTTCTAACTACACCTACTATAATTACAAGCAATAGAATTACAAGGCATATCTCAATAGAGGATATAGAAGATGTTTTCAAGGCCAAGAATAATTCTGTCAAGAGTGGCACTTTAAGTGTTGCTGAAAGTGATTATAGTCCTGGTGTTGGTACTACCATAATGAATCCAAAGCATATAAATACTTCTAGAAATGGGGATGAGTGTGTGGCATTAGATCAGTCAACTTCTAGCAAAGAATGTCAATCAAATGGTGATACAGGGGTTAGAGAAGATAAGAGTCTTGATTCTAACCGTACTGTGCGTAAAACTGAAACTGCAGACAGTAATACAAAACATGGTAAACCAATGAATATCTAGTCCCACATCGGATGGCAAATAAGAAAATTGTAAACAGTGAAGCTAATGTTGTTGAAAGGTGAATATCTAGTCCCACATCGGATGGCAAATAAGAAGAATGAGCCGTGTTTCTCTATAAATATAGAGCTAGAGTGTGCACAGCAAAATATAAGTGAGATTCTTGGCTTTCATAATATATAAAATATATAAATAGAGCCCTGAAACTCATTTTGTTTTAAAAAAAATAGTTTAAATTTTTTTTATTTCAGTTAAAAAAAATCATTTCTCAGAACCGTCGAACCGCCGGTTTTGCCGGTTCTTGAGCGGTTTCCCGGTTTTTCACCCGGTTCTTTGGCCATCTGGTTCTAGGGTCTAACTGGACCGGACAGGGGTCCGGTTCCCGGTTCAACTGGTCGAACCGGCCGGTCCGGTTTTGATTACCTTGCCGTGGAGCACAAGGGGTACTCCAAACTCGTAGAAAAGCGAAGAGGCTTCGTTAAAACCTCCACGGGTCAAAACGTAATGGAAAAAAGACCCGAAAAGGAAAAGAGTACCCCAAATTACAAAAGTGGAGATGTATACTGATAAAAAGATGCAAAGTACAGCACCAGCAAAATCAAGTACTGCTAATGGAGACAACACCTATAGCCAAGATCATCTAAGCCTCCATAGTTAACGCCTTCAAGAGAATACTATCAACCAACGAGATCAGACTTCGCGTACCATCCTCCTTCACTTAACCACATGCTTCCAATTTTCGAGTCAATGCTGTCAATAATAATTCTTTCTCCTTAGTTTCACCCCTTCAATTACCCGACCAATCACACCGTCCAGGATAGATCCAAAAGAGCATCCCTTTTTCTTGCAAAGCCATTTTTCCGTTCGTCCTTGTGAACAGTTCAATGACAGCATTGTTTGAAGAAATGCAATGTCAATTGGATAGAATTCGCACCTAATTCCGCCTTCCGGTCCGCCAACACCAGCGCCTATAAACAGTGCCTGCACTCGTTAATTTTCGCTAAGCTGCAGTCACATTTCTGCTGCAGCAGTCCTGCGCTAATAGCTAGCTTGAGCCACACTTCTGCCTCCTGTATCAGCATCGAGGATCCAGCTCCCATCGGTTCCAGACGGGAATGGATCCTCTAACTTTTTAGCGGGAACTTCCCCCTAAATTTAGTCTTTTTTGATGAGAGAGAAAAGAAAAATGGAGAGAAATGAAAAAAAATAAAATGAGAGAGAATGCATGAAAAGAGAGAGATAAACACAAAATTAGGGGGAAGTACCCGCCAAAAATCCAGAGGATCCTTCCCCCTTCCAGACTCTTCTCTTTTATTCCATTCATCAGTTTTTCTAAACACTGTCCTTTCTCTGTCCTCCAGTGAATTTAATTGGTGAGCACATCACTTCAGATTAGATTGAGACTACTCAATGGCAAGGAGCGCCATCTTTCAAAAGGAATACCAATATTTCTACGGGCCCTTTCCTTAATCCATTGCCACGCAAAAACAACCACCCCATTAAAAATGGTTTCCCACCTTTAAAGGCAACATAATTCCTTGCCCCCATAATATCCATGTCACAGCTAACCAGACTTTTTTCTTCTTTTTTACTCTGAGAAGACAGCTACCATGTTGCAAAAAATAAAAATGATCCAGAGGCTCCAAACACCCCAACCCCTTTCATTCCCAATTGTCCTCTACATCTATTCTCCTCTAATGATAGATTGACTAGTACCCTCCAAAATTCAGACATCTCATATTTTCCAACAATCTACTTGACTTCTTATATTCAACTCGTAAAGAAAGTTGCAGTAGCATTAATTTTATTCTCGGGTGAAAATTTCTTCATTGCTACTACGGGGAGACGTTTTTTGGAACCTTCATCTCATATCTTTTCAAATTCAAAGTTGTCTTCTTTTCTTAATTTTTCCCTTAATAATTGTTGATATAATTATTACAGCTTCGTTCTCGTTTCTATGAGCTCATGTTTTCAAGTCTTCTCCACTTTCGTATGCTATAAATTCTTCTTGTTGAGGTAAGGGGGAGATTAATTTATTCATGGGTATAACAATGGTTGTGGGTAGAGGGGTTGGCCTTAGACCCCAATTTTGTCTATATTTTGGAAGTCAATATATTTTAATTAAAATATATAAAGCCTATTGTGTGCCAATGATGATGTTGAACTTTGGTGTGAAATTTGTGTGCTCTTTGAATCTAATTTGTGTGTTATATGAATTGTTTTTAATTTATTGCGCTGAATGTATTGAATTAATTAAATGAATTTAAATTGATTGTTATTTTATTTTTAGGATGCCGTGGGACGTCAAAAATAATGGTTTAGGTACAAATATAATTAGTATACAATTTATATTTTTAGTTCTCTTATTTGAAGTAAGATTTTGAATGTGTGAGATAGGGAATATCGATTAACAATGGTTGTTTATAAGTTGAGTTTAAAGTTAATTAGAGACGCTTTATAAGAATGAATTTTTAATTATTTAGCAAGACTTGGGAAGTTCTTTTTTTTTGGATATTTAGTTAGACATTGAGAAGTTGAATTTTTGGTTCTTTAAAGGGACCATATGAAACTGATTTTTGGTTGGTTAGTGACGCGTGCTAGTGGGATCTTTAGGAGTTCAAGAGTTGATGAAATATTTGGTTTTAAAAGTAACTAGGTGAGTTTGATAAATAAGGGCTTACAAATGAAATAAATATAGAGCGAGTTGAATTTTATAAATAGGAGAATGCAAGTATCTATAAATAATAGTTAGGTGATTTACCTTTGATTAAGGGAGATATATCATCTAAGATATTTATTTTAGTTTAAGTGCATTAAATCTAAAATATTGATATTTAGTGATTACATTAGATTAGTTTGATTTTTATATGGCTAAGAGTTTATGTTGTTAATTTTAAGGACATAGTTATTTAATTATTTTTAAGATAATTATTGAAGATGTATGCAATTTTATGATTGTTGCTATGTGTTATAGTTTTGTGAGACACATGAGTCCTTTTTATGAATATTATTGAGACGAGTCACTTAGACTGTGAGTGGTGAGGATAGTGTTCGGGTAGTATTCTGTTTGTGTCGTGCTTAGCATGTGAAAGGCGGCCAAATGTCTTCCAGTTTGAGTTACCTAGTGTGTGTGAGAGGTGAGAATGCTACTCAAGCGATCTTATCTTTCTGTTTAAGTTATACCTAGTCCGTGAGATGGGAGAATGATACTCAAACGAACTTTCTTACTCGTGAGAGTAGACCCAGTGTCTTTTAGTTTGAGTTACCTAGCCGGTGAGTGGTGAGAATGATACTCATGTGATCCAGTGTCACTGAGTCTCAGTTAGTGATATGGCACCACGTGCCTATGGTGTAGAGTTGGAGGAAGTCTTTAATTGACATTCAGTTTTTTTGGTGACGACGTAGTTTGGTAATATTATACGATTAGTTTGATGGTATGTTCGTGTGTTGTTTCTATCCACCATTGTCGTAATTCTTTTAGCATGATGTAAGACGTACTCACCCACTATTTTCTATGTGTTTTTCTTGTATGTTTTGTGTGCAGGCTATCCTTAGGATGAGACTGGAAATTAGTGTTTAGGATGAGACTGGAAATTAGTGTTTGAATGTCATCCGTGAGGAAGGAGTAGAGATATATTCTCTCACTCCTGTTATAGTGATGTCGAACTATTGTAAGTTCAATTGTGATCCAAAGCTCTGATATTGTGACATGGAGGTCAGAAATAATATTTAAGTCTTGAACCTATTTGTTATTTTTTTATTACCACATATGATTTTATTTGAGGATGACTGTAAAGCTTTTAAGAAGCTAATATATATATATTTTTTATATTAAACTATGATTTAAAGATGAGATGTGTGTTGATGACGTGATACCCCTTTTCTAAACAAAGAACCGATATTATTATCTTTATTTATTTCATTTAATTTAGTTACTATTATTTCTTACTTAATTATCTTTTTTTGGTACAATTCATTTAAAATTATTTTAGGGTTAAGGGTGTCACGCCATTCGCATATGTTCTTCCATTTACGGTAAGCACATCTCTCTCTCTCTATCTGTTGCCTATGTGGCACTATCAATGGTCCACCTCATCCTATGGAATTCCTACGTGGCATCTTTTCAGTCCAGTCAGCACCAGAATCAAGTGTACCATAAATGTTTCTGTTATGAAACGGTTATGGGTGCCATATTCTGTTTCTGAGTTTGTTGCAGATTCTGTTGTGGGTCATTCTTGTAAAGCTTCAATTCAGAGAATATACATGGACTGTAGCAATTTGCTCAGCCCCCAGATGTAGGTATCATTCTTGATACTGAACTGGGTCACCAAACTCTCTCTTGTGTTGTTTTTCTTCTATGCTTTGCATTTGCCAGTTTTTCTGTCACTTCGGTTACAACTGTTCTTGTTGCATAAGTTTCTGTGTTCATCAAAACAGTATCCATTCTTGATCTTATCTTCATCATCATTTCGTGCATTGCTTGTTCTTGGATTAACTTGTGATTGATCTCTCTTTAAAGCCACTGTTTCATTGGCTGCTGCTGCTGGAAATTCTGGACAACAGTGCTCAAGATCCAACAACTGGTATCAAGAGCAACAAGTTGGAAGGTGAAATAGATGGAAATGGCAAAGTACAACATTGAGAAATTCACAGGGAAGAATGACTTTGGCTTATGAAAGATGAAGATGCATGCACTCCTTGTTCAACAAGGATTGGAGGATGCATTAGAAGGAGAAAGAAGGCTGCCAGATACTCTGACAGAAAAGGAGAAAAATGATTTGATGAATAAGGCTCACAGTGCAATTATCTTGAGCTTAGGAGACAAGGTTTTAAGGGAAGTTTCCAAGGAAAAATCCGCTGCTGCTTTATGGACAAAACTGGAATCTTTATACATGACCAAGTCTCTTGCAACAAGACCATATCTCAAGCAAAGACTCTATACGCTCAAGATGCAACCAGGTACTTCTCTTGGTGATCACATTGATGATTTTCATAAGTTGATATTAGACTTAGAAAATATTGATGTCAAAGTAGAAGATGAGGATCAAGCATTATTGCTTATTAGATCATTGAATTGCTCCTATGATACACTAGCTGACACACTAGTATATGGAAGGGAATCTGTAAGTCTTGATGAAGTTCAGGTTGCTTTAATGTCTAAGGAACAGTCAAGAAAGACTGAAACAAGAAACAATGATCAAGGAGAGAGTCTGGTTGTTAGAGGAAGAAGTGAGAACAGAACTGAAAAGGGTAAAGGGAGAGGAAGATCTAAATCCAAGACAAAGCATAATAGGTGTTATATCTGTAACAAGGAGGGGCATTTCAAGAAGAATTGTCCTGAAAAGAAGAACAAGAAGGGCAACACTGCCAAGGAGGAAACTGCAGATGCATCTATTGCTGCAGATAGCTATGATGACAGTGAGTTACTATATGTTGCAGGTGAGGAATGTGAAATCTTGGATGCTGCTGATGATCATAGCATTGAAGCATTGGCTACTGATGATGATTGTGAAATACTAGGCACTGCTGATGATCACAGCAGTGAGGCTTGTGTTGCTGCAGATGAAGAGAGAGTGGAATCAAACTCCACTGCTTCAACTACCTCAACTACAAGTGATGATGATTGGGTTCTGGATTCAGGATGTTCATACCATATGTGTCCTAGAAGGGAGTGGTTTGTTGAATACAAACCATACAAAGGTGGACAGGTGATCATGGGAAACAACAAAGCATGCAAAGTCATTGGGATTGGAACTGTGAAACTGATTCTGTCTGATGGAACAGTAAAGAAGTTAACTAATGTAAGGCATGTACCTGACCTCAAGAGATCATTGATATCACTTGGTACACTTGAGAAAGCTGGATTCAGTTTCAAAGGTGAAGATGGAGTACTGAGAATCATGAAGGGTTCAAGGATAGTCATGAAGGGAGTGAGAAGGGGAAACTGCCTCTATACTCTCCAAGGCAGCACTTTAGTTGGAGAAACAAATGTGGCAACAGAAGCTACTGACAAGGCACTTATATGGCACCAAAGACTTGGTCACATGAGTGAGAAAGGATTGAAGGAATTGGAGAAACAAGGCCTGCTCTGTGGAGACAGAATCAACAAGCTTGGATTCTGTGAACATTGTATAATTGGCAAGCAAACTAGAGTGAAGTTTGCAACAGCAATACACAAGACTGAGGAGAGGGTAGGCTACATCCATTCAGACTTTTGGGGACCTTCTAAGACACCAACACATGGTGGGATAAGGTTCTTCATAACCTTCATAGATGACCTTAGTAGAAAGGTGTGGATCTATCTACTCAAAACAAAAGATGAGGCCTTCAAAACTTTTGTTGAATGGAAAAAGAGAGTAGAGACTCAAAGTGGACTGAAAGTCAAAGCATTGAGGACTGATAATGGATTGGAATTTTTCAATGAAGAATTAAATCAATTTTCTAAAGAAGAAGGAATTTACAGGAATTATACTATGAGAGGGACACCTCAGCAAAATGGGCTTGCTGAGAGGTTAAACAGGACTTTGTTGGAGAAGGTAAGGTGTATGCTATCATGTGCAAAACTGTCTAAGACGTTTTGGGGAGAAGCTGTGCACACAGCCTGTTACTTAGTCAATAGAAGTCCCTCCACTGCACTGAATTTTAAAACTCCTCAAGAGGTATGGCCTGGAGCCAAACCTGATTATCAAAATCTTAGGATATTTGGATGCCCTGCCTTCTTTCATGTAAGTGAAGGGAAGCTAGAACCAAAGTCAAAAAGGGGGCTGTTTATGGGATATCCTGAAGGAGTGAAAGGTTTTAGAATATGGTCTGTTGATGAAAAGAAGTGTATAATCAGCAGGGATGTTGTGTTTCATGAATCAAAGTTGCTCACTGAAACAATGAGCAATGAAGTTCTAGGGGAACCAGCAACAAAGAAGGATTTTGAGCTTGAGGTGGAGATAGATACAGGTGGAGCCAAAAAGAAAACTGATGCAGATTCAGGTACTTCTCCAATCATCCAAGACACTGAAGGTGAATCCAGCTCAAACAGATGAGCAAGAAGAGCCTGAACAGGAATATTTGCTTTGTAGGGACAGGACAAGAAGGGAAATAAGACCTCCAAGTAGACTTGGATATGAATCAATGACAGCTTATGCATTGAATACTTCAGTTTGTCTAAACAATGATGAGCCAAATACTTTTGAGCAAGCTATGAGCAGTAAGGAAAATCACAAGTGGATGGAAGCCTTGGTGGATGAAATGAAGTCATTGGAGAAAAATCAAACTTGGACACTGATTAAGAAACCCGCTGGAGCTAAGCTAGTAGGATGTAAATGGATATACAAGAAAAAGGAAGGAAGTTCAGAGAAGGATCCTCCTAGATTCAAGGCAAGGCTGGTGGCCAAAGGATATACTCAAAGAGAAGGAGTAGATTTCAATGAATTTTTTTCTCCTGTAGTCAAGCATACTTCAATAAGAGTACTTCTAGCTCTTGTTGTTGAGTATGGCTTGTACCTTGAACAAATGGATGTTAAGACAGCATTTCTTCATGGGATACTTGAGGAAAAGATCTATATGACACAGCCAAAGGGCTTTGAGGAAAAGGGAAGGGAAAGCATGGTATGCTCACTACAAAAGTCTCTGTACGGCCTGAAGCAATCACCTAGGCAGTGGTACAAGAGGTTTGATAACTACATGGTGAACATCAAATATCAAAGGAGCAATTATGACAGTTGTGTCTACTTCAAAAGGTTAGATAATGGAAACTACATCTATCTACTTTTGTATGTAGATGACATGTTAATTGCTAGCAAAGATAGAGGAGAAATTGACACTCTTAAGAAGCTTCTTAAGAGTGAATTTGAGATGAAGGATTTGGGACAAGCAAGATGCAACATCCTCAAAATAATTAGTAGAATTATTTGGGTGTTAACCCAATTAAACCAATTTAGTACTTAACGGGTAAATTTATCGAGTGCTAAAATTATTTATTGGTTGTCATCGGATCGTTAACCGGATAATACGGATCAAGGAAGTTTTGGAATCGAAATAAGAGATTTAGATCAATATGGTAATTGGACCACGTTACTACTTATTTATTAAATAAATAAATAAGTGTGTGTGTGTGTGTGTGTGTGTGTGTGTGTTAAAAGGAAGAAAAGAATTAAAAAGAGAAAAGAGAGAAAGAAAGAGGGATACGAGAAACAGAAGAGAGAAAAGGAGAGAAAAGAGAAAGAAGAAAGAATGGGTGAGGAGGAAGAAGAGGAAAAAGGGAAGGTTTCGGTTCATCAAAACGACTTCCTTCCAACACGAAAAACGTTCAGCGTTACTCCCTCTTCGTTTTGGTACCAGTATCTTCATCATCAACTCACTCTCCTCAAATCCACCATTTTCGAATTTAAGAGGAAATAGAGGTTTTTGTTGTTCAAGCTCAAAGGAAAGCTTTGGATGGTGTTTGGGAGCGAGCTCAAGGTGGATTACGCGAATATTGAAATCCGATTTAGAGTTTTTGAAGAATTAAAGGTTAGGGTTCAAAAATTGGGTTTATGTGTGAATAGTAGCTTTTGGAGGTTGAAGATGATGAATAGTGTCCATGAAGGATTTCGAGGAATTCGGCATTTCGGTCAAAAAGAGGTTTCGCGATCGAGTGGAAAGCTTTGGAAGCGGATTGGGTGTCGCCGGAGCGGGGAATGTTCGTGTGGCTACTCGGTGAATTCGGCTCGATCGTGGTTCACGCTTCAAGGGTGAGTTCTACTCACGTTTAGGATTTTTGTTTTTCGAATTAATTGATTGATCGTTTTATCGCTTTCGCTGGTCTGGAATATTACTTGATATTGTCTGTTTCGGGTTAGGAATCGATCGGAGCGAGTCTCGAGTTGTGTCGTGTTGAAATGGAATTTTTGGTGATTTGATTTCGAAAGATTTTGACTTAAAAACCGTTAATTGGAAAATATGTCGCGTTTTGATACAATTCGTTTAAAATGAGTTTTTGATTGATTTGATTGATTGTGTGACTTTGATTGAGGCTGTTTTTTTATAGTCGTCAAAACTGTTTTCAATCGGAACAAGAATCGGAATTGAGCGGAATAGTGAATTTCGCAAGAAAACGGAAAACCTGCACTTTTCTGCAGATGGTCGTGTCGCGACCCGTCCCCTTCGCGTCGCGACCTGGCCCAGATTTGTCACGCAAAAAGTTTCTGTCACTTTTCGCGTCGCGACGGAAGCAATTCGCGTCGCGACGCTTTGCAGATTTTCAACAGTTTTTCACTGATTTTGTTTTCGCGATAACTTTTGATCCGGGAACCCGATTGAGGTGTTCTCAGGTGCGTTTGAAAGCTTATTGAAAGGCCTAATCAAATAAATGATTTAAATTGTATAATGAACTGTTTTTGAAGTTATAAATTGTTTCCATAAACCGAATAATAGTACACGTGTGCGGATATGTTTTATTGATAATAAAACGGACTATGAGTCCTACGTGGTATGGTATAACTGACGCGGGATGATTATTATTTATTCGTCCAAACCGGTCTACGATTCACGATATATATATATATATATATATATATATATATATATATATATATATATATTATATCGACTATGGGAAACGGCCCGATGCGGGTGTTATGTTCAGTTATCGGTCTAATGTAAATGAACTAAATGTTCATGTGAAAGTAGATATATATACATTATATCGAGTTTGGGTGACGACCCATGTAGACATACTAGGCGGGGTAGTCATGCACCCTTACCCTAGGCCTCTTGCAATAGGGAAAGTAGCGTTCGCGCAGTAGATGATCTGTCAAAGGTTAAATAACGCGGTTCACCGGGTATGTAGCGTTCGCGCAGTCGGTGGTGTGTGAAATGGTTTGTTGTGCGATTTACCGGGTTTGTAGCGTTCGCGCAGTCGGTATCGTGCTGAGTTATAACAGGTTTGCCGGGTTTGTAGCGTCCGCGCAGTCGGTAATCTGTTGAAAGTTATATGGTGCGGTTCATCGGGTTTGTAGCGTTCGCGCAGTCGATGCCGTGAAAAATTAAAACGATTTCATGATTGGACCGAGAGTGTTAGTAGGGGTCTCGGTAGAACTCACTGAGATTGTATCTCATTGTTTATATGTTGTGGTTTTACAGATAAACAGGGAAAGTGGAGATCCAAGAGGCACGAGTAGGTGGTACTCGGATGGCTGCTGAAGACTTAGCTTTTATGCTTAAGTTATGTTTTCCCTTGTTAGTTATGTATCACAACATTATGACTTTATCTGTTGTAAAAGTTATGTATTTAGTTCCGCTTTCTTGTGTGATATTGAACACTGTATTTCACTGATGGTTTATGGTCTTATTTATGTTTAAGACTGTTCTGTTGTTATTCAGTGAAAATTTTATTGTGGTGTTCAGTATTTAAACAGGAAATATATCTCTGATGTTTTATGAATGGTGCACTTGGGTATTTTTACTTGGTTAAAATACCGGGGTGTTACAGTTGGTATCAGAGCAGTTCGACCTAGTCGGACTTAGTTTAGGGTTGGGTCGATTCCTTGTTACTCCTTGTTGTAATTACACTTGTGATGCTAAGAGACATTGAGCCTGATCAACTTAATACTTAGTGCATCATAAGCGGAATTATGGAGGGATGATCAAGACGCAATCCTCGACCAAGATCGGAATCTCCAACTGGTGCATCCTCAGGAAAGGTGACATGACGGTGGAAGGATACACCGCTAAGTTTGGAAAATTTGTTTCAGTTTTACCAAGTGGTAAAGTAAGCTTCGGATGACGAAGGGAGAATGCAGAAGTATAAGAGGGGCCTTAGTGCTTTTATGACTCAGGGTCTCAGTTCTTATACTATTACCAATTATGTCGCCGAGGATGATCTCATAGGAAGTATGGGAAAGGAAAGAAGGTAGTCGAATTATCAACTACGGGGATGCAAAGTCCTAAGATAATTTCATCAAAGGAAAAGCAGGTGCAGTTCTTCGATTCTTCAAAGGTCAGAAGATATTCTAACTGTGGAAAGCATCACAGTGGTGATTGTAAGCAAAGATCTAATCGGTGCGATTATTGTAATGGAGAGGGTCACTATGGTAAAGAGTGCCCTGCAAGAAAAAGTTCCAAGGAGTCACAAGCAGCTCTAAGGCAATGACAAGTCAACGCTCTGAATGCTTAGACGGTTACAAACGCTGACGGTATACTTAGAAGGATGGGAGTCCTATTCAATAACTCCGTCAGTATATTATACGATTCCGGTGCAACCCATTGTTTTATAGCTCAATCATGTGTGGATCGGTTGGGACTAGCGAATCTCCGCTATCCGAGCCGATAGCCATCTTAACTGCTGCTAAGGGTCGTGTCCAGACCTAATCTTTGTTTAGAATTGTCTACTTGTCATAGGAGGCAGAAATTTCATTGTAGAATTTATTGTTTGCCTACGAGAAGTATGGACACCATTTTGGGTAGGAATTGGATGACTGCAAATCATGTTGCAATCGACTGTGCCAATCGGACCAACAATCTTGCCTCTGAATCTGTTGAATTGACAAAGAAAAATTCCGAAGCAGTTATCCCTTTCACCTCAGCAAGCCAGCCGTTATTTCAAGGTGCAGAAGCTTATGTGATCATGTTATCTGCATCCATTGAAACAGGTTTAGATTTGTCATCTGCTCTAGTTGTGAAAGAATTTCTAGACGTTTTTCCAGAAGAAGTTTCTTTTGAACCTCCAGAGCGAAAGGTAGAGTTTACTGTAGAATTGGTTCCTGGCACGGGATCAATATCTATTGTTTCTTATTGAAAGTTTCTTGAGAATTAAAGGAAATGGAGACTCGACTTGAAGAGTCGATGTTAAAGAAATTCATTCGACCGAGTGCTCCTCTCAGGAGTGCTCTGGGGTGATTAGTCAAAAGGATAGATGAATTGCTTGATCAGCTTCGGGGGCCGAGGTGTGTTCTAAAATTGATCTGAAGTCAGGATATCATCAAATGAAAGTTAGAGCCTTAGATATTCCGGAGACAGCTTTCTGTACTAGGTATGGACATTACGAGTTCGTGGTGATGCCCTTCGGTTTGACTAATGCTCCAGCGGTATTCGTGGATATGTGAACCGAGTTTTTCCTCGAATACCTAGATCAATTTGTAGTCGTTTTCATTGATGGTATCTCGATGTGCTCGAAGACCATCGAGGAGCATGTCCAACATCTCCGCATTGTTCTGAAAGTACTCCGAGAAAAGAAGTTGTACTTGAAACCTCCGAAGTTTGATTTTTGGGTGTCGGAGGTAAAGTCTTTGAGACATGTGATTTCCCAAGTCGGGAGTTTCTGTAGATCCCAGTAAGAAAGAAGCGGTGTTGAATGGGAGTGACCGACATTGTAATACCCCAATTTTGTCCGACTAGTTTATCAAAAATAAAATAAAAATTGTCTTTCCGTGAACACGAAGTTCTAACGGTATTTTGTCTGGCAGTTGAAAGAGACTCAAAGCATAGGTCGAGGTATGCGCGCATTATTCTTGACTGCGTACGCGCCTCATTTTTGTCCGTCCAAAAATAATAATAATTTTCTTATTCGTCGAAAAATACAAATTCATTTTCAAGTTATATTTTACTTCCCATTTAGTTAGTGAATATATTTAACAATATAAAAGAGAAAGTAAAAGAAGAAACAAGAAAAGAGAAAAGAAAGGGAGCGATTTAGTAAAAAAGAGAGGTGTAGGTTGCTTTTCTCTATGTTTCAGCGAATTTGGGCTGGTGCTGCCAGAGGCCCATTCATTATTAGCCTGACCCGTTTGCCTTATTCTCCATCTCACTCACTAAGCCTAGCCCCACTTCAAAACACTAACCCATCCACCCAACCCATATCCAACCCACTCCCCAAACCCTAAAAATTCGAATTCCACCCCTTCCAAACCCTAAAAAAATTCGGCTACTTCCCTCTCTCCTCCCTAAAATTCGGCCACCTTTCCCTCTTTTCCCTCCTTGAAACTTGCAATCCCACTTCCCCATTCCTTGAAACCCACACTTCCCCACTTCCCCATACACGCCTCCCACTTCCCCATACACGCCTCCCACTCTCTCTCACACACTTCCCTTCACCAAACCCTAACTCACATCACTCCCCTCACATCACTCTCCTTCCAACGGCTCCCCATCCCCCTCTTCTCTCCCTTCCACGCCTCTCTTTCTCTCTCTCTCATACGCTCCCTCCATCTCCTTTCTCTCACACAACCTCCAAAACACATCACCTCCACCTCTCCCATCAAACCCTAGCCGTCCCCTTCCTCTCTTCTTTTCCTTTCACGCTTCCTTTCTCTCCTCTCTCACGAAATCACCATTTTTGGTGCCCCCCTTTCTCTCATCTCTCTCCAAAACACATCACCTCCACCTCTCCCATCAAACCCTAGCCGTCCCCTTCCTCTCTTCTTTTCCTTTCACGCTTCCTTTCTCTCCTCTCTCACGAAATCACCATTTTTGGTGCCCCCCTTTCTCTCCTCTCTCACGAAATCGCCATCTTTGGGCATCACCACACAAGGGGCCGTTGGTCCCTCCAAAGCTCACGGGTTCATTCAAGGAAACATGTTTTCCATCTCGTTTTTCTCAAGGATAGCACGCAAACGGATCTATACACAAGGTTTGGTGAAAGAACCGAAAGACAAAGCACACCACTACGAGTTCGGTTTTGTTAGTATAAATACGAGTTGAGGTCTTGAAGGAAAGGGGTCGGTTTTCTGAGTAGGAAGAGGGGAGAGGTCGAAATCTTGAAGATCCAGGAGCAAGAAAAAACGGCTCTGAAAGTTTCGTTGAAGCAATGAGAGAGAGAGATTTCGTTTTCTTTTTTTTCTTCCATAAAATTTTCATAGTTTTTTTTTATTATTATTCTGTTGTTGGTGAGATCTGAGGGAAGAATTCTTTGTTCAAAGTTTCTGGAATTTGAAGGTACTGTTAATTCATCTCTGTGCATGTATGGTTTTTGCAATTTCGGATTCGGTCTGTTAATGTTTTTTTCGTTATTACACGGTTCTCAATTTTAATTTACTGTTGTCCATGAATTTTTTTTTTTATCTCCATGTAGGTAGAATGTTTAGGGTTTATGATTATTGTTAACGTTTTCCTCTTCATTTTAGTTTGCTGTTTATAATTTGCTTCATCATATACAAATGAATTAATGGTGACTACTCAAGATATTTCGGTTGCTAAAACATTCCGATTGCCAAAACCTTTCGGTTGCTAAAAAACGAATTTCTCAACCAAGAGTTAGTAGCAAATTAATTCCAAAAAACAAATATTTCCTTAATAGTTAATAAATCTTCTCACATTACGGTGACCACTCAAATTTGGCTCGTTTAATCCTACGATTGTACTCCAAACGCCAACAAAAAAACACTTCACATAAAATCATTCTTCTGAAAAACTCAAAAAAAACATTTCCTAGTAATTAATAAAAGAGGGGTAGTCCAGACATTTCTTTTGCTATTATTAAACAAGTAAACTTTTTTTATATATATGTTTTTTTATTTATTTATTTATTTATTTTTTTTTTAAACCAAAAATTGTCTCAACCAAAAGTGATGACAAAAGAATCCCAAAAAAAAAACAGAAAAACATTTCCTTAGTAAAAAAGAGTGGCAGATAAAACGTTTTTAAAACAAGTAAACCGCTACTTGCACCCCTGTGTTTCTAATGACACCACCTCTGTTTCTTTTAAATTTTCAGACTGCTATTTACACCCCCCAGATTCAGGCATAAGCCCCTTTCCTCACTTAAGCCCAGTTTCGCTAACTGGGCCCTCCCATGCGAACTGGGCTTTCCTTTTTTTTCACACCCCTCATTTTGATAACTTAACCTCTTTGAGAGAGCCCAGCATTTACACAGTCCATTAGAAGTAATCCCTGATTTCTGCACCCCCTATTTTTAAAACGCAACCCTTCTCACTGTTTACACCCCATTTTTTATAATACAGCCCTCCTACCACTTGCACCCCCCATTTTACTATTTCACCTCCTGTTTCTCTTTTTTAAATTTCGTTTCTTTTCCCTAAGCGAACCCATTTTCTTTTTTTTCACAAACCCTTTTTTCCAATAGTGGATAAATTTTTCCCCGAACAAAAATCAATCCAATTGCAAATTCCTTTCATCACGACGTTCTCTCCAATCAAAATCAACAAGAACACTTTTCAAAAACAAATCTTTTCAAACGTCGGGATCAAAACTAATCATCACTAATGATCACTCGCGCCGTTGCCGTTTGATTGTGGGTGATGATTTCATTCCTGTGGGAGCTAGTAGTGTGGCCACTCTAAACCGTTGTTGTTTGGTCCTCACAAACGCTCTCCTTCAATTACGAAAACCTTCTCAACGCTCAAAATAAAAACCGATTACCATTAATTATCACTCGCGCCGTTGCCGTTTGGTCGTTAATGATAATTCATTTTCATAAGAGTTAGTAGTGCGACCACTCTAAACTATTGTTGTTTGGTCACCGCGAACGCTCAACCCCTTTGCGAAAAACTCCAAAAAGATTAAAAAACAAAAACCCCTTTTTGAAAAAAAACCCAGAACTACGTAGCTTTGAATTCTCCATCGCACCGGGAGATACGTAGGAGCGGATACTCTCCGTCAAGCACAACAAACTAAAAACATTTTTTTTTCCTAAAAAAAAAAACAAACACTTTTGCCAAAAATAAAAATTTTCGTTAAGTTTTCTCATTCCCTTTGAAGCAAATTCAAGCATTTTCCAAGTCAACACTTAAAACCGCACATTTAATTAAAGGTTCCCTTTCGGTAGAAAGGAGGCGTGGGGTGCTAAAACCTTCCCCATACCTAACCGACCCCCGAACCCAAATCTTCCGGTTTTCCAAAAGGCCATCCGCTTTCCAAGAAGGTTTTTCTTCAATATTTTCCTTATAAAAAAATATTGGTGGCGACTTCATTGTTTTTTTTAAAAAAAGGTTGTAAACGAGGAAAATCCCTTCAAGGACTTTTTCGGGCGCAACAGCTGGCGACTTCACTGGGGACTTTTCTTTTTTTTTAAGTGGGTCAAGCCTAACTAATTAAATGTGCGGTTTAGCGTGCTATCGATGTGATTTGGATACTTTGTTTGCTTCTATCCCTTTTCGGTTTGCTCTTCTTGTCATGTTGCGTGCATGTGCGTTTATTTCCTCTCCTTTCATGTTTATTTTTCCTCGTCTTTGCTTATGTGCTTAGTACCCTCATCATTTCCCCCCCATCTTGTTATGTTCCCCTCTTCTTGGCCCCCTTTCTTGAGGTAAGCAAAGCACTTGATTGTTGTTGAAACCCTAGGCTAGCTTATTTGATATTGAACCCTAGTGTAGACAACATGTTATCGCTTGCTATTCTCTGGACTGTTCTGGGTTTTCCTTCGCAGGTGGGGATATATGTGGGTAGTTTTAGGCGGTATGTCCTCGCTACACACACTCACACCTTATGCTTATTGTGCTTCGAGAGGGGCCTAAAACCCAAGGTCTGACAAAACTTATTGTGCTGCATTGTAAACTAGGCACGTTTTCAAAAAGAAAAGGAGATTTTTCAAAAAAAGAGAAAATAGAGAAAGAGTTGCCGTTGTAACCTTTCTTTCGCCGGTCTGTACGAAGTGACATATGAACCACTTTACTTTTTTAAAAAAAAGAGGGGGGTGAAAGAGTTACCGCTGTAGCCTTTCTCATACCGGTCCATATGAAATAACGTACGACCCGCATTTTCAAAAAAAACTTGAACCACTGCCAGTAAGGACTGGTCTCTGAGTTACATAGAACATCATCATCATTTACACACATCCTTTGCATAAAACATACATTTTCAATAGTTTTCGCATGCATCTTTGCACTTCATCATGGTTTGCTTGCCGAGAATCCCAAGTAATGAGAAATTTTTGTCATAGATACGGCATGGAATCTAGAAGGGAAACGGTGTATACTCCAAGGTACCCCGTTGTAAACAAGGTAGATGTGACTAGTCTGAAAAAATGTGTTGACCTGATGGGACCTATTGAAAGGGGATCGTTTGATAATGCTTATGGGAACCTCCGGAAGTTGTTGTTGCTAGAGGTGCAGACTGAGGCTATTGTGGCTTTGAGTAGATTTTATGACCCAGAAATCAGGTGCTTTCTTTTCAAAAATTTTCAAATGGCCCCCACATTGGAGGAATATCAGCAGATTTTGGGTTTCACTCAGACAGAAGCTGTCCCCTACCGGTATCAAGAACAGTACTACACAGATGAGGGGTTCGCTGCATTATTGCAAGTGAGTGTAGAGGATCTGAAGCTCCAAAAGCAGAAGAGAAACAATGTGATAGGTTTCCCGCAGAGCTACCTTGAAGGTTTAATGGGAGCCTATGCTAGAAGTAAAAATTGGGTTGTCTTCAAGCGAGTTTTGGCCTTAGCAATTTTTGGGGTTGTTCTCTTTCCGCAGATTGAGAGGTATGTGGATGTGACCGTTATTGGTATTTTCCTAGCTTTTCAGAATAGGAGGAGCCCCATTAATCCAATTCCCGCCATCCTTGCTGACACTTATTCTGCTTTTACTCATCATTGTGACTTGAGAAGGAAGAAAATCTCTTGCTCTTCTCACCTGTTGTATGCGTGGCTTCTCATTCATGCCTTCACCAACCCAACACGAGTGGAAAAGTTGATTGGCTACGCTGTAACTTGTGAGGTGAAAGCTATGAGTATTCAAGAGTGGATCCAGTTTCTAGGGGGTCTAGATGAGCACTCGATCCGTTGGTATCTCTCATCTTGCTGGGAAGATAGGCCTAAGGTAGTCTTCCGCTGTGGTGGTTTTCAAAATGTCCCGCTGATGGGCACTAAGGGATGCATCAACTACAACCCGTCCCTGACTCTGAGGCAATTGGGGTATCCGATGAGGAATTCGCCTACTGAAGAGATGATATTCCCGCTTTACATCTTTGAAGGAGGACCAAAAGATGACAGTTTGCTTAGAAGGGTCTTGCAAGCCTGGAGTACGGTGGTTCGCATGGGAAAAGTAGAGCTTGCTCAGAGGACTAATGTTATCACCTTCGCTCAGTGGCTTGGGAAAAGAATCCAGAATGTTCAACTGCCCTACCAAAAAGAGTTGCAAGTCGAGAGGGAAGTATAAGAGGGGTTGGTGAAGAATTAGGCGAGGTTAAGTTGGCTCTGATGAAGGCAGAGGAAGAGAAGAAATCTTTGCATGCTGAGATAGAGAGGAAGGCCCTGAAGAACAAAAGGTTGAAAGAAGAAAATGCCCTGAAGTCTGCTACCATTGAGAAGTTCAGTCAGAAACTAAAAGGGGAAGAGGAGAGCAAGTTAGAAGTTCAAAGGTATCTGCAAGGAGCCAAGGAGGAAATCAAGAGGCGAAGCTTGAAAGAGAAGAAGGCCCTGGAAGAAGCCAATCAGTGGAAAGAATTGTGGGATGAAGCAAAAATGGAAGAGAGAGCTGCGAAAAGCTTGCTTGCCAAGTCAAAAAGAGAATCCCGCATGTTACAAGCTGAATGGGAGAGTAAGTTAGACAGTGTTGTGCAAGAGAGAGACTCATTTGAGAACATCCTCAGAGAATATCAGCGGGCCCTAAAAGTAGAGCAAGAGGATTCTGATGAGTTGAAGAAGCGCCTTTGTCACATCAGCGATGCGTACCGGCAAGTGAGGGATGAAAGTCAGTATTGGGAACATCGCTATGTTGAGCTGCTCGGTAGGATTGAAGAGCAGGCAGTCATCATTGAGCTGAGGGATGAAGTTCAACACTGGAAGGATAGGTTCTCCAAGATATCAGAATTGGTCAACCAGGCTCTTGCGGATATGCCCAGGAAATTAAGAAAAGCCGAAACTGAGATGTATCCCCTCAACACCCCGCTTGAGGTGTACAAATTTGTGGAGTACTGCAGAGCCCTAGTTGAGGAAGCCAAAGGAAAAGCCGGAAGTACCTCTACCAACAACAAAAGGAAAAGGAGTGGAAATGTCAAAGCTCTTTGTATTTGAGCTTCTTTATTGTAATTTTCCATTTTGTTTTATTGTACCTTTCCTTTTTCAATCATTGTATCAGAATGTCGTACTTTCGGATTCAGGTTTTGAAGTATTTTGTTTAAATACACCCGTTTCGCTTCCAGATTCCAATTTCAGTATGATCCAAAGAAAGTGATATAACAAAAATAATCAAAGATTTACCTGCGTATCTATGACAAGACATAATACACTGCGATTCTCGGCAAGACAAACTAAACACGCATTCATTCGCATTGCATTCATTTATTCGTTCTTGTGTTCATAAGCGTGTTCCGTCAACAGAAAATTAGGCAAGCTGGTTAATCATCGCTATTGGACGCGTCTGCAAGCAAGAAACATGGAAAACAATCAAGCCAACCCTGATCAGAACGATCCGCAGGCACATCAGGATGACGGAATTCCAGGAGGTCTGAATCCTAATGGTCAGGGTCAGCATGGTCAGAATCAGGGGAATCAAGTCATTCAAGCTGAGATGGAAGTCCTAAAGGCTCAAATGGCGGAGGTCATAAGAGTGCTAAATTCCTTAAGAGATGTTGGCACAACTGAAGCTGCTGTTGCTGGGATGAACAATCCTCCTCCCCTTCCTGGGTCTGGGATCTCTCAAACCCTTCAAGCTGTGCAATGGCCTCCCTATGGTCTCCCACTGGGCTATACGCCTCCTGCTGCTGATGCAAACCCTGGAAGAGATCCTTCGGGAACCACGGGGCACGCTCAGCCTAATACAATTGTGAATGAAGTTGGAACAGGGACGCATCAAGCCCAGATTCAGATCCCAATTCCTGTTATTGCTCCAGGAACTCCAGCGGGTTTCAATTCACCAATAATGGTTCATCCACACGTACAGGGCCCAGTCCCTCAGAATATTGCTCACCGACACATGACCCCGGTCGCGGCATCGATGAATAACCCTCACTATGGTGCCGGCGGTTTCCCACAGAATTACCCTGCCGAAGCTAGAAGTCAGTATCAGATGCTGGAAGAAAGGTTAAGAGCTGTTGAAGGGGCAGGTTCCCGAGCCAGGAATGCCTATGAGTTGTGCTTGGTTCCTGATCTAGTCCTGCCGCCCAAGTTCAAAGCACCAACTTTTGACAAATACAGAGGGACAACTTGCCCAGTCAGCCATGTGACAATGTACTGCCGAAAGATGACTGCCTATGCCCGTGATGATAACTTAATGATGCATTGCTTCCAAGAAAGTTTAGCTGGAGCTCCCCTTGACTGGTACATGCAGTTAGAGCCAACTAATATCCGTTGCTGGAAAGACATGGCGGATGCCTTCATGCGTCAATACCAGTATAACAATGATTTGGCTCCAGATAGAACTCAGCTATAATGCATGTCTAAGAGGAATAACGAGTCGTTCAAAGAGTATGCTCAGAGATGGCGGAACCTTGCGGCTCAAGTAAAACCCCCTCTGCTGGACAAAGAAATGGTCCACATGTTTATGGAAACCCTTCCTGCGGTGTATTATGATAGGTTGGTTGGCAGCGTAGCCTCAAACTTCTCTGAGATGGTGGTCACAGGGGAAAGAGTAGAGAATGGTATGCGGAGCGGAAGAATAGCTCAGGGCCCGACACCTCCTGCCGGTCAAAAAAAGCCATTTTTTGGGTCTCATAAGAAGAAAGAAGGTGAAACTAATGCAGTCATCGGAGCCAGTGGTCCGTCGCACAGCAATCCACCGCAAGCTATTTCGGTTCCTCCTCAAGCACCACTTGCACAGCCTTTTCAATCAATTTATCAGTACCGGAACTATAATGAAAGGAAGCCTGTTGTCTTTGATCCCATTCCCATGTCCTACACGGACTTGTTTAATCATCTCATCACCAACAAAATAATCAGTACTCGTCAAATGAAGCCATATCAGCCTCCCTATCCCAGAGGGTACAACGCAAATGCCACCTGCGCCTTTCATTCTGGGGCAGTAGGTCATGTGGTGGAGGATTGTAAAGCATTCAAATATGTGGTGCAAGAATTACTTGATACGAAAAGCATATCATTTCAACAACCCAATGTAGCCACCAATCCGTTGCCAGGGCATGGAGGATCTTCTATTAATGCCGTTGACCATCAGGGGGGTCAGTGTTTGGTTAGAAAAGTTGATTGCATTCAGATGCCTTTGAATTTTATCCATGCTGAATTATGCCGTTTTGGTGTCATCAAAGAAAGTTGTGCTAGGAAAGACGCCTGTGATAATCCTCGCTGCATCGGGGCATGCGAAGGCTTTAAACCAATTCTCCAAGATCTCTTAGACAGACACCTGGTCCAAGTGGGAATCCAGGAGAAAGAAGAAAGTGTATTTACCTTGCAATCAGGCAATGGAGGCTTCAGGAGACCGATTGAAATTCCCTGCAATCTGAATTCCAGCCTAGCTGTGACGAGACCCTCGACTGTTGTTATTCCAGTACCTGCTGCTACCCCTAGTGGGGAGACTAGGATGACTCCATGGAGCTGCAATGTGCAAATGCAAGCGGAGGTCCCTAAAGGAACTCTGGATATAACAAACATTGCTGGAGGTAGTTGTATCACAAGGAGTGGAAGGTTGTATACTCCTGAAAACCTTAGAAGAGAGCAATCCAAGGGAAATGAAGAAAGGGCCCGTAAGGGAAAAGACAAGGAAGCTGTAGAAGTCAGGGATGTGTCGGACAAAGAAGCTCAAGAATTCCTGAGAGTAATGAGACAGAGTGAATATCGGGTGGTAGACCAGCTGAATAAAACTCCATCCAAGATCTCAATGCTCTCTTTGCTGCTTAGTTCAGAGGCACATCGTGCTGCACTGCTAAAGGTCCTGAATGAAGCTCACGTCTCCCATGACATTACAGTAAACCAGCTTGATGGTATTGTTGGCAGCATTGTAGCCTCTAATTACTTGACCTTCTCAGACACTGAGCTGCCTCCGGCAGGAAAGAGTGATAATCAAGCTCTTCACATCTCAGTCAAGTGTGGGGACCATATACTTGCCAGGGTGCTTATTGATAACGGTTCATCCTTGAATGTGCTGCCTAAGTCTACAATGGATAAGCTGGATGTAGACTGCTCATATCTAAAACCGAGCTCCACCTTGGTCAGAGCATTTGATGGGTCAGTGAAGGAAGTTTTTGGAGAAGTAGAAGTACCGCTGCAGGTAGGCCCTGAAGTATTTTATGTCGTCTTTCAAGTGATGGACATCAATTCATCCTACAGTTGCCTGCTAGGACGTCCTTGGATACATGCGGCTGGGGCAGTGCCATCCTCGCTTCATCAGAAACTCAAGTTTGTGGCTAGGGGAAAGCTGATAGTGATCTCCGGAGAGGAAGAAACATTGATAAATCGATCACCACCTGAATATTATGTGGAAGCAGCAGAAGAGTCCTTCGAGACTGCTTTCCAAGGATTGGAGATTTCAAACGCTGTCTTCGTCGAAGGTGAGCCTCGGTGGAAGCCTAAGTGGTCCAGGGCTGACATGATGGCTGCAAAGGTGATGCTGGGACATGGGTATCAGGTTGGTAAAGGCTTAGGAAAAGCTGCTCAAGGAATTGTAATGCCTGTCCAGTTGAGGGGCAATATTGAGAGGTTCGGTGTTGGGTACATCCCAAGTCTTGCTGATCGGGAGAGGCTGACATCTGACAGGAGGGAGAAATGGCTGGCCAAACTCAGAGGAAGGGCACCCAATCAGGGGAGAATGGTCATCGCTAATCTTAAGAACAACTTCCGGAGTGCTAGTATGCTGAACCCTGACCAGGTTAATATGGTTGAAGAAGGATCAAGCTCAAGTGGCCGTGCTGTAGGTCTGGTGCGCTGCTGTGCGGCTGGAGAGAAGCTGCAAAACTGGGAGATCATGGATTTCCCCGTATTTTCCAATTTAAAGTAATTATCGTTGTAATGCAGATCTCTCGGCTCTGCCCAAGGCCTTGGGATATTTCATTCGGGCACACATGTTTTCGTCAAAAATCATCAATCAATAAAGTGTTATTTTGAATTTTCAATAAAATTTCTGTCTTCATCTTTTATCTGTGTTGCTTTTTCTTTGTTTTTATTCGCCGCTCCATTCTAATGCAGATCAAAAATAAACTCTGAAAATAATAATGCCCATAACTCATACTGTGATTTTGATTACCCGGTTAATCAAGCCGAGGAAGATGTTGAGAATGATTGGGATACTCCTCCGGAAATCATGAGAATGGTAGAACAAGAAGAAAAGGTCATCGAACCCCATGAGGAGTCTACAGAAATGGTCAATTTGGGTACTAAGGAAGACAGAAAAGAGATCAAGGTTGGTACCGCAATGGAGGGTAAAGAGCGCAAAAAGTTGATTCAGCTCCTGTTCGATTACACTGACGTATTCGCATGGACATATCGGGATATGCCAGGGTTGAGCATAGATATTGTTGAACATAAATTGCCGGTGAAATCAGAGTGTCCCCCTGTGAAACAGAAGTTAAGGCGGATGAAGCCTGAAATGTCTTTGAAGATCAGGGATGAGGTCAAGAAACAGTTTGATGCAGGGTTCTTAGCTGTGGCAAAATATCCTGAGTGGGTAGCAAACATTGTTCCAGTCCCTAAGAAAGATGGAAAGGTCCGAATGTGTGTCGACTACCGTGACTTGAACAGAGCAAGCCCTAAAGATGATTTCCCTCTACCCCATATTGACGTTTTGGTGGACAGTACTGCTCAGCATTCGATGTTCTCCTTCATGGATGGATATTCAGGCTATAACCAGATCAAAATGGCTCCAAAGGATATGGAGAAAACCACCTTCATAACCCTTTGGGGAACTTTCTGTTACAAGGTCATGCCTTTCGGGTTGAGGAATGCCGGGGCAACCTACCAAAGAGCGATGGTAACCCTATTCCATGACATGATGCATAAGGAGATCGAAGTCTATGTGGATGACATGATTGCCAAATCAAAGACTGATGAAGAGCACATGGTTAACCTGCAGAAGCTGTTCGAGCGTCTCAGAAAGTACAAACTCAGGTTGAACCCCGCTAAGTGCACCTTTCGGGTTAGGTCAGGGAAGCTGTTAGGTTTCATTGTTAGCCAGAAGGGAATTGAGGTAGACCCGGACAAAGTACGAGCAATCCTGGAGATGCCAGCACCTAAAATAGAGAAAGAAGTTCGTGGTTTCCTGGGAAGACTAAATTACATCTCTCGATTCATCTTCCAGTTGACTGCAACTTGCGAACCAATTTTCAAACTGCTGTGCAAAAACCAAGAGATGAAGTGGAATGATAAATGTCAAGAAGCATTTGAGAAAATCAAGGCGTATCTTCAAAATCCACCCGTCCTAATGCCACCTGTGTCTGGCAGGCCCCTCATCCTATACCTCACGGTGCTAGACAACTCTATGGGCTGCGTGCTGGGGCAACACGATGAGTCAGGAAAGAAAGAACACGCGATCTACTACATAAGCAAGAAGTTCACAGACTGTGAGGCAAGGTATTCATCATTGGAGAAGACTTGCTGTGCTCTAGCCTGGGCTGCGCATCGACTGAGACAGTATATGTTGAGTCACACTACCTGGTTGGTGTCCAAAATGGACCCAATCAAGTACATATTTGAAAAACCTGCGCTCACAGGTAGAATTGCTCGTTGGCAAATGCTTCTGTCAGAGTACGATCTCGTATACGTAACCCAGAAGGCGATTAAAGGTAGCACACTGGCAGACTACCTGGCACATCAACCGGTTGAGGATTACCAATCAATGCAATGTGAATTCCCAGATGAGGACATTATGGCATTATTTGACGCAGGGAAATCTCAAGATGATGAAAGGTGGAGAGTGTTGTTTGACGGTGCCTCTAACATGTGGGGGCACGGGATCGGAGCAGTGCTGATCTCCCCAGACAACCGCTTTATACCAGTCACCGCCAGACTAAGCTTCTATGTCACAAACAATATTGCAGAGTATGAAGCGTGTATCTTGGGTATCCAGGCAGCTCTCGATCGGAAAGTCAAGAGGCTCGACGTGTACGGAGATTCAGCTCTAGTTGTCCATCAAGTAAAAGGAGACTGGGAAACAAGAAATTCTGATTTGATTCCTTACCGTGACTACATTCAAGAATTAATCAAGCCCTTTGAGGAAATCACTTTCCAGCACATACCCCGCAGCGAGAATCAGTTGGCAGATGCCTTGGCAACTTTGTCTTCTATGTTCAACGTCAGCTGTGACAAAAGTCTGACGACTGTCAGAATCCAGCACAGAGGACAGCCTGCTTATCACTACTGTATGACAGTCGAAGAGGGATCAGATAGTAAGCCTTGGTACCATGACATCAAGCAGTATATCACAAACAGAGAGTATCCTCCCGGAGCTACAGAGAATGACAAGAGAACCCTCAGGAGGCTGTCAACAGGTTTCTTCTTGAGTGGAGACGTCCTTTACAAGAGAAACCATGACTTGGTACTCCTCAGGTGTGTAACAGGAGAAGAATCAGTAAAGATTATGCGAGATGTTCATGAAGGCTCATTTGGGGTTCATTCCAACGGGCACGCAATGGCTAGAAAAATCCTGAGAGCTGGATACTACTAGTTGCAGATGGAATCAGACTGTTACAGTTTTGTGAGAAGATGCCATAAATGCCAAATCTATGCAGATCACACCCATGTACCTCCAACGTCTCTGAATGTTTTGAGCGCACCATGGCCATTCTCAATGTGGGGCATGGACATCATTGGTCCCATTGAATCCAAAGCTTCCAATGGTCACCGTTTCATTCTGGTTGCTATTGACTACTTCACTAAGTGGGTGGAGGCTGCTTCTTATCCCAATGTAGTGAGCTCAGTGATCGTTAAGTTCATCAAGAAAGACTTGATTTGCCGCTACGGCCTTCCAAACAAGATTATCACAGACAACGGTAGTAATTTGAACAGCAGAGTGATGAAGGATTTGTGTAAAGACTTCAAAATACAACATCACAACTCTTCTCCCTACCGCCCAAAGATGAATGGGGCAGTTGAGGCAGCTAACAAGAATATCAAGCGGATAATACAGAAGATGGTCGTGACCTATAATGATTGGCACGAGATGCTCCCCTTTGCCCTGCATGGTTACAGAACCTCAAGACGCACCTCAACAGGGGCAACCCCTTACTCCCTGGTTTATGGGTCAGAGGCAGTTCTCCCCATTGAGGTTGAAATACCATCCCTGCGGGTGTTAATGGAGACAAAACTTGATGAAGCAGAATGGGTTCGGTCTCGTCTTGACCAGTTGAATCTCATTGATGAAAAACGGGTGGCCGCAATGTGTCATGGACAGTTGTACCAACAGAGGATGAGGAGGGCTTTTGACAAGAAAGTCCGTCCTCGTGAATTCCAAGAAGGAGATCTTGTGCTCAAGCAGATCTTGCCGATTCAGACAGACTCTAGGGGCAAATGGGCTCCCAAATATGAAGGACCTTATGTGGTGAAGAAGGCATTCTCAGGAGGAGCTTTAATTCTGGCAAACATGGATGGAGATGAGATCCCAAATCCAGTGAACTCAGATGTGGTCAAGAAGTATTATGCCTAGAAAAATAGACGAAAAAAGAGAAAGATAAGCCAAGGAAAAATCAGCTCGCTAGGTTGAAAACCCGCAAAGGGAGACCTAGGCAAAATCAGAGTGGCCCGGTGGATTGAAAACCCGCAAAGGGCGATCCAGGCAAAAATTAGGGTCAGAAAACTTGGGCTTGAGAAAAGAAAAAGGCAATCAGCGCTCCAAAGGTTCGGATAAGGGGGTGATCAGTATTATGAGTATGGACGGTGGGCACCGTTACTTCAGAGACGAAATCACGAGATTTGTTCCTTTTTGCTTGTATTTTTTGTAGTTTAAAAGAAAGATTGCAATGCACTTTCGATTGGTGTGACTTTCTGCACGTCCAATTTCTATATCAATAAAAGTCCAACTTTTCTTTCATATGTGTGCTTTTCGTGTCTCTGCTTTCATCTATTCAGTTTCTTTCAAAATAATAACTTTTATGATTGATGAAATCGAATTGCAAAACATGTGCACATTCAGAGCATTACAGGATCATTGCGAAATCTTTGAAAAAATACAGAAAGAAGTGATTCCCCAAGTGAATAAAATTGCGAAAAAGACAGTCATGACGAACCAGTGTGCAATCCTCGCGGGATCATCGTCCTGGAACAGCCTTCGCCCGGCAGATCGATTTAACCAGCAAAAAAGAGTGCCAAAGAACAAATAAGCAGAAAAAAGAAAGCTGCTTAAAGAAAACAAACAGAGTAAACAAAAACAAATAAGCAGAAAAAAGAAAGCTGCTTAAAGAAAACAAACAGAATAAACAAAAAACAAAAGAGAAAATCACAGAAGACGGAACATAAAAGAACACAACATCTTCACATCATTCATCATATCATCCATACCATTCGTCACCCCATGACATCAAACAGTGGTGCGTTACACTTTCAAATTCGCATCTCAGAAGAGCGAAGAATAACAAAAGAAAAAGAAGTGAATGAGGAATCAAACAGAAAAAGCATCCCACCAAAATCAATCATTGCATTCATGTGCATCCAAATACCCAAATGCATGCATTTCATGCACCATCCAAGAAATTACTTCGGACCAAAGAGTCCCAAAAATCTCATTTTTAGAAGATCACCATGACACTGAGTTAGTAAACTCCATCAACCCCGAGTTAGTAAACTCCATCAACCCAGAGTTAATAAACTCCACCAACAGAGTTAGTGAACTCCTTCCACATATCACAACATCGTGTACGAGCACGCGATGGATCCATCCGACTTCGTTAAGTCCTTCGGTTTAGTTGTGTCAGCCTAAGGCATAACGTAAATCCATTGATCAAATCAGTTCCGGACCTGATATCGATCGGTCGCTCGAAAAGGCCACCCCCAGAGCTCGGACTCGGCGAGAGTCCGTTAGAAGGTTTTAGGCAACCTCCGAATTCCCAATTTACCGCTCTTCCCAATTTACTGCTTTCCCGTTAATGCGACAAGTGTTAACCCCCGTTCCCAAAAGGAAAATAACAAAAAGAAAATTTGAGCTTTTCTGGAGCGGACAAAATTAGTGTTATTTCTATATCTTTATTTCCATTTCACCAACAAATATGAAAAGGCCAAGTCATATTTCTTGGCGAAATGTGAAATAAAGAGGGGCAGCTGTAATACCCCAATTTTGTCCGACTAGTTTATCAAAAATAAAATAAAAATTGTCTTTCCGTGAACACGAAGTTCTAACGGTATTTTGTCTGGCAGTTGAAAGAGACTCAAAGCATAGGTCGAGGTATGCGCGCATTATTCTTGACTGCGTACGCGCCTCATTTTTGTCCGTCCAAAAATAATAATAATTTTCTTATTTGTCGAAAAATACAAATTCATTTTCAAGTTATATTTTACTTCCCATTTAGTTAGTGAATATATTTAACAATATAAAAGAGAAAGTAAAAGAAGAAACAAGAAAAGAGAAAAGAGAGGGAGCGATTTAGTAAAAAAGAGAGGTGTAGGTTGCTTTTCTCTATGTTTCAGCGAATTTGGGCTGGTGCTGCCAGAGGCCCATTCATTATTAGCCTGACCCGTTTGCCTTATTCTCCATCTCACTCACTAAGCCTAGCCCCACTTCAAAACACTAACCCATCCACCCAACCCATATCCAACCCACTCCCCAAACCCTTAAAATTCGAATTCCACCCCTTCCAAACCCTAAAAAAATTCGGCTACTTCCCTCTCTCCTCCCTAAAATTCGGCCACCTTTCCCTCTTTTCCCTCCTTGAAACTTGCATTCCCACTTCCCCATTCCTTGAAACCCACACTTCCCCACTTCCCCATACACGCCTCCCACTCTCTCTCACACACTTCCCTTCACCAAACCCTAACTCACATCACTCCCCTCACATCACTCTCCTTCCAACGGCTCCCCATCCCCCTCTTCTCTCCCTTCCACGCCTCTCTTTCTCTCTCTCTCTCATACGCTCCCTCCATCTCCTTTCTCTCATACAACCTCCAAAACACATCACCTCCACCTCTCCCATCAAACCCTAGCCGTCCCCTTCCTCTCTTCTTTTCCTTTCACGCTTCCTTTCTCTCCTCTCTCACGAAATCACCATTTTTGGTGCCCCCCTTTCTCTCCTCTCTCACGAAATCGCCATCTTTGGGCATCACCACACAAGGGGCCGTTGGTCCCTCCAAAGCTCACGGGTTCATTCAAGGAAACATGTTTTCCATCTCGTTTTTCTCAAGGATAGCACGCAAACGGATCTATACACAAGGTTTGGTGAAAGAACCGAAAGACAAAGCACACCACTACGAGTTCGGTTTTGTTAGTATAAATACGAGTTGAGGTCTTGAAGGAAAGGGGTCGGTTTTCTGAGTAGGAAGAGGGGAGAGGTCGAAATCTTGAAGATCCAGGAGCAAGAAAAAACGGTTCTGAAAGTTTCGTTGAAGCAGTGAGAGAGAGAGAGATTTCGTTTTCTTTTTTTTCTTCCATAAAATTTTCATAGTTTTTTTTTATTATTATTCTGTTGTTGGTGAGATCTGAGGGAAGAATTCTTTGTTCAAAGTTTCTGGAATTTGAAGGTACTGTTAATTCATCTCTGTGCATGTATGGTTTTTGCAATTTCGGATTCGGTCTGTTAATGTTTTTTTCGTTATTACACGGTTCTCAATTTTAATTTACTGTTGTCCATGAATTTTTTTTTTATCTCCATGTAGGTAGAATGTTTAGGGTTTATGATTATTGTTAACGTTTTCCTCTTCATTTTAGTTTGCTGTTTATAATTTGCTTCATCATATACAAATGAATTAATGGTGACTACTCAAGATATTTCGGTTGCTAAAACATTCCGATTGCCAAAACCTTTCGGTTGCTAAAAAACGAATTTCTCAACCAAGAGTTAGTAGCAAATTAATTCCAAAAAACAAATATTTCCTTAATAGTTAATAAATCTTCTCACATTAGGGTGACCACTCAAATTTGGCTCGTTTAATCCTACGATTGTACTCCAAACGCCAACAAAAAAACACTTCACATAAAATCATTCTTCTGAAAAACTCAAAAAAAACATTTCCTAGTAATTAATAAAAGAGGGGTAGTCCAGACATTTCTTTTGCTATTATTAAACAAGTAAACTTTTTTTATATATATGTTTATTTATTTATTTATTTATTTTTTTTTTTAAACCAAAAATTGTCTCAACCAAAAGCGATGACAAAAGAATCCCAAAAAAAAACAGAAAAACATTTCCTTAGTAAAAAAGAGTGGCAGATAAAACGTTTTTAAAACAAGTAAACCGCTACTTGCACCCCTGTGTTTCTAATGACACCACCTCTGTTTCTTTTAAATTTTCAGACTGCTATTTACACCCCCCAGATTCAGGCATAAGCCCCTTTCCTCACTTAAGCCCAGTTTCGCTAACTGGGCCCTCCCATGCGAACTGGGCTTTCCTTTTTTTCACACCCCTCATTTTGATAACTTAACCTCTTTGAGAGAGCCCAGCATTTACACAGTCCATTAGAACTAATCCCTGATTTCTGCACCCCCTATTTTTAAAACGCAACCCTTCTCACTGTTTACACCCCATTTTTGATAATACAGCCCTCCTACCACTTGCACCCCCCATTTTACTATTTCACCTCCTGTTTCTCTTTTTTAAATTTCGTTTCTTTTCCCTAAGCGAACCCATTTTCTTTTTTTTCACAAACCCTTTTTTCCAATAGTGGATAAATTTTTCCCCGAACAAAAATCAATCCAATTGCAAATTCCTTTCATCACGACGTTCTCTCCAATCAAAATCAACAAGAACACTTTTCAAAAACAAATCTTTTCAAACGTCGGGATCAAAACTAATCATCACTAATGATCACTCGCGCCGTTGCCGTTTGATTGTGGGTGATGATTTCATTCCTGTGGGAGCTAGTAGTGTGGCCACTCTAAACCGTTGTTGTTTGGTCCTCACAAACGCTCTCCTTCAATTACGAAAACCTTCTCAACGCTCAAAATAAAAACCGATTACCATTAATTATCACTCGCGCCGTTGCCGTTTGGTCGTTAATGATAATTCATTTTCATAAGAGTTAGTAGTGCGACCACTCTAAACTATTGTTGTTTGGTCACCGCGAACGCTCAACCCCTTTGCGAAAAACTCCAAAAAGATTAAAAAACAAAAACCCCTTTTTGAAAAAAAACCCAGAACTACGTAGCTTTGAATTCTCCATCGCACCGGGAGATACGTAGGAGCGGATACTCTCCGTCAAGCACAACAAACTAAAAACATTTTTTTTTCCTAAAAAAAAAAACAAACACTTTTGCCAAAAATAAAAATTTTCGTTAAGTTTTCTCATTCCCTTTGAAGCAAATTCAAGCATTTTCCAAGTCAACACTTAAAACCGCACATTTAATTAAAGGTTCCCTTTCGGTAGAAATGAGGCGTGGGGTGCTAAAACCTTCCCCATACCTAACCGACCCCCGAACCCAAATCTTCCGGTTTTCCAAAAGGCCATCCGCTTTCCAAGAAGGTTTTTCTTCAATATTTTCCTTATAAAAAAATATTGGTGGCGACTTCATTGTTTTTTTTAAAAAAAGGTTGTAAACGAGGAAAATCCCTTCAAGGACTTTTTCGGGCGCAACAGACATCAATCGCAGAGATCAAAAGTTTCTGGGACTAGCCGGTTACTATAAGAGATTTGTTAAAGGGTTCTCACAGTTAGTTTTCCACTTACTCGGTTAACTCGTAAGGGTCATCCGATTACGTGGGATGCCGATTGTGAAGAATGTTTTCAAGAGTCGAAGATTTTGACTTCTGCTCCAATCCTGATTCTTCCGGATCCGCCATTGGAATTTTAATTTTTCGATGACGCTTCAGGGAAGGGTTTAGGATGTATTCTAATGCAAAATCAACAAGTGGTAGCTTATGCGTCCAGACAATTAAGGTCTCATGAGAAGAGTTATCCGACTCACGATTATGAGTTGGCAGCTATTGTCTATGCACTGAAGATTTGGAGACGTTACCTGTATGGGTCTCGTTTCGATGTCTTTAGTGATCACAATAGTTTAAGGTATGTGTTTGATCGGAAGGAACCGAATAGCAGGCAGAGAAGTGTGTTGAGTTTCTGGAGGATTATAAATTAGCGTTGATGTAGCATTCAAGAGAGGCCAGTGTTGTAACTGATGCACTGAGTAGGAAGTTCATCCACATGGCTGAGTTTATTGATGCATGAGATAGAATTGTTGGAGTCCTTTAGAGACTTAAATCTGAATTCAAGATCAAGGAGGAACCGGTTAGTGTTGAGCCATATGAGGATCTCTAGTTCCCTAAGGGATTCTATACGCTTGGCACAGAAAGTTGATGTGAAGCTACAATCACAAAAGGTATTTCCAGATTTTACCATGGATAGTGATGGAGTCAGTTGTTTCAACGGTAGGATCTGTACGCCCGATGGTGAGAACAAAAAAAAAGGCAAGTGTTAGAGGAAGAACACCGAAGTTTATATTCTGTACACCCTGGATCCACCAAGATGTACAGAGATGTTAAGCAAATGTGTTAGTGGCGAAGTATTAGTCTGTTAACCTCTCCTTTGTGAAAGTTGGCAATGAGATAGTATTATGAGATTCCGTTCGACAAGTCGAACGTGAATGCAAATATGTAAGTGAGGTAACTGCTGACTGTTTTCACGTTGCGAATGGCCATCAAAGGATTAATTGATGGATCTGCTTGTAAATGACTGAAATTTCCGGAGTGAAGCTGGGCGTGCGGTGTAATAGTTTTGAAAAATCGTTTTTGTGAAAACCCGCATGCTAAAGTTAATTTTGGGAACGAATCAAGAGGCTAATAGGATCTGATTGAGGAAAATCATAGAAGGCGTGCTTAGGTTGAGGGGAAACTCAATGTTACTGGCTAATTCGGAAAGGAATTGGGTACGTCGTAGATAAATATATATTGTGAGGAAAGTTACAATAAAGGAAGAAGGGTTCTGCGTTCTCTTTGATAGTTGTTTTGAGAACAACTGAGGTGATTTTCATTACGTTCAAATTTATTTGATGTTCTCGCGGTTTATTTCTACGTTTAAGATAAACGTTTCTGGTAAATCCTCATTTCATCTTCTGTCGAGAAGTGTTATCTCGAAATCTTGGGGGCGAGTCAAGAAGTTTCACAAGTGACTTTTCCTTCACATTGTCGGTGTGTACGAGAACTGTTATGGATCGTAAAAGATTTATGGAGAAAGTGTTTACACCCTTCGAGGAAATCGTGTTTGTTTTTACCTCTACTGAGGAATACCAGTTTGTGGATCTCATTTTCAACCTGTATGTCTATCAAGTGTCTTATATTACACCCTTTGATTTAGATTAATCAAAGTTGGGGAGTAAACGAGGATAATTGGAATGAAGCTTCAGAAGTGTTTTCAAACGCGGTGCCGAGCCGATGTAGGCGAATGATGAGTTTCTCGTATAGATGCGTGACCAGAGAGTTCGTATCAAGGTAGTAGTGGATCATACTTGGAGCGTGATGTGCCAACTTGGGAAGAGTTCCTACCCTCATTTCGTAATTCAAGATTGTGCTCCAGCAATTTGATCCCCTTTTGAGGATATCGATCCTCGGTTAGTCGAATGAAAGACTTAGCGAAATTTTGAGGACAAAATTCTTTGAAGTTGGGGAGAATGTAACATCCTCAAAATAATTAGTAGAATTATTTGGGTGTTAACCCAATTAAACCAATTTAGTACTTAACGGGTAAATTTATCGAGTGCTAAAATTATTTATTGGTTGTCATCGGATCGTTAACCGGATAATACGGACCAAGGAAGTTTTGGAATCGAAATAAGAGATTTAGATCAATATGGTAATTGGACCACGTTACTACTTATTTATTAAATAAATAAATAAGTGTGTGTGTGTGTGTGTGTGTTAAAAGGAAGAAAAGAATTAAAAAGAGAAAAGAGAGAAAGAAAGAGGGATACGAGAAACAGAAGAGAGAAAAGGAGAGAAAAGAGAAAGAAGAAAGAATGGGTGAGGAGGAAGAAGAGGAAAAAGGGAAGGTTTCGGTTCATCAAAACGACTTCCTTCCAACACGAAAAACGTTCAGCGTTACTCCCTCTTCGTTTTGGTACCAAAATCTTCATCATCAACTCACTCTCCTCAAATCCACCATTTTCGAATTTAAGAGGAAATAGAGGTTTTTGTTGTTCAAGCTCAAAGGAAAGCTTTGGATGGTGTTTGGGAGCGAGCTCAAGGTGGATTACGCGAATATTGAAATCCGATTTAGAGTTTTTGAAGAATTAAAGGTTAGGGTTCAAAAATTGGGTTTATGTGTGAATAGTAGCTTTTGGAGGTTGAAGATGATGAATAGTGTCCATGAAGGATTTCGAGGAATTCGGCATTTCGGTCAAAAAGAGGTTTCGCGATCGAATGGAAAGCTTTGGAAGCGGATTGGGTGTCGCCGGAGCGGGGAATGTTCGTGTGGCTACTCGGTGAATTCGGCTCGATCGTGGTTCACGCTTCAAGGGTGAGTTCTACTCACGTTTAGGATTTTTGTTTTTCGAATTAATTGATTGATCGTTTTATCGCTTTCGCTGGTCTGGAATATTACTTGATATTGTCTGTTTCGGGTTAGGAATCGATCGGAGCGAGTCTCGAGTTGTGTCGTGTTGAAATGGAATTTTTGGTGATTTGATTTCGAAAGATTTTGACTTAAAAACCGTTAATTGGAAAATATGTCGCGTTTTGATACAATTCGTTTAAAATGAGTTTTTGATTGATTTGATTGATTGTGTGACTTTGATTGAGGCTGTTTTTTTATAGTCGTCAAAACTGCTTTCAATCGGAACAAGAATCAGAATTGAGCGGAATAGTGAATTTCGCAAGAAAACGGAAAACCTGCACTTTTCTGCAGATGGTCGCGTCGGGACCCGTCCCCTTCGCGTCGCGACCTGGCCCAGATTTGTCACGCAAAAAGTTTCTGTCACTTTTCGCGTCGCGACGGAAGCAATTCGCGTCGCGACGGAAGCAATTCGCGTCGCGACGCTTTGCAGATTTTCAACAGTTTTTCACTGATTTTGTTTTCGCGATAACTTTTTATCCGGGAACCCGATTGAGGTGTTCTCAGGTGCGTTTGAAAGCTTATTGAAAGGCCTAATCAAATAAATGATTTAAATTGTATAATGAACTGTTTTTGAAGTTATAAATTGTTTCCATAAACCGAATAATAGTACACGTGTGCGGATATGTTTTATTGATAATAAAACGGACTATGAGTCCTACGTGGTATGGTATAACTGACGCGGGATGATTATTATTTATTCGTCCAAAGCGGTCTACGATTCACGATATATATATATATATTATATCGACTATGGGAAACGGCCCGATGCGGGTGTTATGTTCAGTTATCGGTCTAATGTAAATGAACTAAATGTTCATGTGAAAGTAGATATATATACATTATATCGAGTTTGGGTGACGACCCATATAGACATACTAGGCGGGGTAGTCATGCACCCTTACCCTAGGCCTCTTGCAATAGGGAAAGTACTATTGGTAAGGTGGTTCACCGGGTATGTAGCGTTCGCGCAGTCGGTGGTGTGTTGAATTGTTTGTTGTGCGAATACCGGGTATGTAGCGTTTGCGCAGTCGGTATCGTACTTGGTTGTAACAGGTTCATCGGGTATGTAGCGTTCGCGCAGTCGATGATCTGTCAAAGGTTAAATAACGCGGTTCACCGGGTATGTAGCGTTCGCGCAGTCGGTGGTGTGTGAAATGGTTTGTTGTGCGATTTACCGGGTTTGTAGCGTTCGCGCAGTCGGTATCGTGCTGAGTTATAGCAGGTTTGCCGGGTTTGTAGCGTCCGCGCAGTCGGTAATCTGTTGAAAGTTATATGGTGCGGTTCATCGGGTTTGTAGCGTTCGCGCAGTCGATGCCGTGAAAAATTAAAACGATTTCATGATTGGACCGAGAGTGTTAGTAGGGGTCTCGGTAGAACTCACTGAGATTGTATCTCATTGTTTATATGTTGTGGTTTTACAGATAAACAGGGAAAGTGGAGATCCAAGAGGCACGAGTAGGTGGTACTCGGATGGCTGCTGAAGACTTAGCTTTTATGCTTAAGTTATGTTTTCCCTTGTTAGTTATGTATCACAACATTATGACTTTATCTGTTGTAAAAGTTATGTATTTAGTTCCGCTTTCTTGTGCGATATTGAACACTGTATTTCACTGATGGTTTATGGTCTTATTTATGTTTAAGACTGTTCTGTTGTTATTCAGTGAAAATTTTATTGTGGTGTTCAGTATTTAAACAGGAAATATATCTCTGATGTTTTATGAATGGTGCACTTGGGTATTTTTACTTGGTAAAAATACCGGGGTGTTACACAAGAAATATATTGGGCATGGAAATCACAATGAACTCTGATGGGAAAACACTGTTAATTACACAGGAGGCCTATTCACAGAGGGTACTTCACAGGTTCAATATGATATATGCAAAGACTGCAAATATACCAATTGGATCTCAATTTAAACTGTCCAAGACTGATTGTCCAGATTCTGAACAGGAGAAGAAGGAGATGGATAGAGTTCCATACGCTAGTGCAGTTGGCAGCTTGATGTATGCCATGGTTTGTACTAGGCCTGACCTTGCTTATGGCTTAAGCTTGGTTAGCAGATACCTAGAAAATCCTGGAGAGCAACATTGGCTTGCTGTGAAACATGTGCTAAGGTTTCTGAAAGGCAGCACAAAGCTGGGATTAAGCTACCAAAGAAGTGATCTAGATTCAGGTGGAGTTGTGGGATTTGTAGACACTGATTTTGCTGGAGATCGTGACAAGAGAAGATCACTTAATGGATATGTTTTTACACTGTTTAATAAAACAGTAAGCTGGAAAGCATTATTGCAACATGTGGTGGCTCTCTCCACCACTGAAGCTGAATACATTGGAGTAACGGAGGCTGTCAAGGAGGCTTTGTGGATGAAGGGTCTTGTTAATGAATTGGGGATAAACCAGAAGAGTGTGGATGTGCACTGTGATAACCAAAGTGCAATCCACCTATGTAAACACCAAACATGTCATGTGAGAACAAAGCATATTGACATAAGGTTGCATTGGATCAAAGATATCATCAATGAAGGGGAGGTTCAGATCAGGAAGATACACACAGCTGTTGACTCTCTGTCATATGATATAAGTTGCTTAATTTTAGAACAAAAACTACAGGGATTTGATTGTAATTCTGTTGATTGTTGGGGAATTAGCTTAGTTTAGATCAATGTATTAGGATTCATTTTGAAAGCTAATTCTCTCACTCCTGGTGCCAATTACAATGGAAGACCTTCAAGTTGTCATAGCATCAACTAGCGAACCAGACATTTGCCTAGTGGTGCAATAGGAAGCTGAAGGAGAACTTTCTGTCACTTTTCGCGTCGAGACGGGCTCGTGTCGCGACGCGATTGTTGACCGAAAAGTAGGGTTTTTAAGCAGTTTCAACGAATTTTTGAGGGACTTCGTCTTGGGAGCGGAAGAGAGCTTTGGAGCAGCTGAAGGGTGCAATTTTGGGGACTTCTCATCACTTGGGAACAAGGGGTTTGAAGGTTCTAATGTCTTCCTTCATGTTTATCTTCTTATTTTTCCTAGTTTCTACTTCTATGATGATGCGTAACTAAACCTCTTTGATTAGGGAGAGATGATTCTCCCCAAACCTATCTATTGAACACTTTGCTATGGTTAATTTCGTTGTTTGTTTGATTTATCATACGTCTAGACCTCTAAGTTTAATGCTTTATTACTACATATGATAGTTTTAATGATTTAGGGTTTATGATCACCATAGGAATATGGGTTTGTAGACTTGAAATTGGGGATCTAGATCACATACTTGTTGTCGTAGGAATATGGAACCATAGGTGTGTGAATTCTCTAGTTCTAGGGCTTAATGCGTTACCTATTGGCATGAATCACCTAAGGAATTAGGGTATCTCAATTAGGTAAAAGGGGTTTTGAGGCAAGGAATTGTCCTTAACCTATATTAGTGAACTGAATCTGGTATATTGAATAAGCAACTTGAAATTAACTGAAGGTTCATGTGATAGGTGAGGGGAGAGGATTCGATCCTTAATCGCTTTTCTTGCTTTGTTAAGCAAACGCTTTATTTCACGGTTACTATAATTTCAACTTAATTCAATTTTCACATCCAAGAGTTAATAACTTAGCCATTGTTAACAACACGCAATCCCTGTGGATACGACCGGTTCTTACCGTTTTTACTATTACTTGCAACGTTTCGGTACACTTGCCGAAATTCTAACAAGTTTTTGGCGCCGTTGCCGGGGATTGTTGATTTAGTTGTCAACAAGGAAAACGAGTTGATTCTTAGATTTTAGTTTTACTTTTTGTTTTTATTTATTTTTGGTACTCAGTGATTTTATTGGACTTATTGACGGTTTGCTTAGTATTTCAGAAATTTGTTTATGCGGGACAAAACTGCGAGAGAATTGTTATTTGACCTAGAGATTGAAAAGACAGCAAAAGCAAACCGAAAGAAAGCAAAGCTAGCTAAGCAACAATCCCAGAGAGAGTCACAGGTACACTCAGCTTCAACCTCTGTTCCGGAAGATTCTTCGACTGAAGAGGCAGAAATGGCTGAGAATCCACCTCCACGACGCACTCTCGGTGACTTCGGGAGGAGAAATCAGGGCGCTCAAGCATTCAGTTTCCAACCAGTGGGAGTTGCCCAATTTGACATCAAATCTTCTGTGCTTACTGCCTTAAAATCAGAGCAGTTTTTAGGATCAGATGCAGAAGACCCCAACCAACACCTTTTCCAGTTTTATGAGATATGTGGAACTACACACCCTGAGGGAGTTAATGAAAGCGCCAAGAAATTGCGTCTGTTTCCATTCACACTAAGAGGAAGGGCTAAGGATTGGTTGAACACCATACCAGCAGGAACTGTGAACACTTGGGGCGAACTGGAAAACAAGTTCTTGGAATGATTCTTCCCAATCTCCAAGTTCATCAAAAAGAGGGCAGAAATCTCAAACTTTGCACAAGGGGATTCTGAGTCCCTATATGATTCCTGGGAAAGATTTAAATTATTGCTAAAAAAATGTCCAGAGCATGGTATTGATGATTTTCTGCAGCTGCAAACTTTCTGCCATGGGTTGCGACCTCAGACCAGAATGATGTTAGATGCCTCAGCTGGAGGATCTCTAGGCACTAAGACTTGGGAGGAAGCAAAACAGTCGGTGGAAGATATGGCTTCTAATGAGTATATGATCCAGAATGATCGTGGAGCTGTGGGTAAAAAGGGTGTGTTGGAATTGGACTCTAACAGTGCTGTGTTGGCCCAACAAAAGTTAATGTCTATGCAAATTGAAGCTCTTACTATGCAGTTAACTACAGCTTGCGAAGTTGGTTCAAAGGCTCAAGCAACCGTTCAAGCAGTGCAAACGGGTGGGTGCAACTATTGTGGTAGAGAAGCCCATGAGGGTGATTGCGCAACTCATGGAGAAATGGTTGAACAGGCAAGTTACATGGGAAACTTTGAAAAGCAAGGTGGGAACCCTTATTCTAACACCTACAATCTTGGGTGGAAGAATCATCCTAACTTCTCTTGGAAGAATAATGAGGCCTCGGGTTCAAACCAACAGCAGTCTCAAGCACCTGCTCCACAGCAAAAGAACCCTTCTCGTTTGGAAGATGCCTTGACATAGTTCATGCAAATGACCAAGAACACTTTCCAAGCCCAGGAACAAGCAATGAAAAACATGGGGAAGAATCATGAGGCTTCGATGAAGAACTTGGAGGTTCAGATTGGTCAGTTGTCAAAGCAACTTGCTGAGACATCCAATAGTGGTTTTCCTGCTAGCACTGTTGATAACCCTAAAAATGAGAGTTGCAATGTTATTTCATTGAGAAGTGGTAGAGAGCTGAACCTTGTTGAAGTGGAAAAACTCAGGCCTGGAGAAAGATGTGGTGAAACTGAGGTGTTGAGGGAGGAGTTGAAAAAGAAAAATGGAGGAGTCGAAAATGAGTTAAGTGAAAAAAGTGAGGGAATTGTGAAGTCTAACCAAAAAGAAAATTTGTTTAATGAAAAATTGCAGGTTGACGAGAAGCCCAAAGAAATTCCTTCATACATGAAGTTGCCATACCCTCAGTTGAGTAAGAAGAATCAAAAGGATGAGCAGTTCTCAAAATTCATGGATGTTTTCAAAAGTCTCCAAATCAACATACCATTTGCCGAAGCCCTGGAGAAAATGCCGGTCTATGCTAAGTTCATGAAGCAGTTGTTGACAACGAAGAGGAAGTTCAAGGGAGATGAAACAGTGGCATTAACAGAAGAGTGTAGTGCCATTATTCAAAACAAGCTTCCTCCTAAGTTGAAATATCCAGGGAGCTTCACCATACCTTGTGCAATTGGTGATGTTAAAATAGGGAAGGCCCTTTGTGATTTGGGAGCAAGCATTAATCTAATGCCCTTGGCCATGGGGAGAAAACTTGGCGGAGGTGAGGTTAAGCCAACCAACATGACCTTACAACTTGCTGACAGATCTATAAGGCATCCTTATGGGGTTGTAGAAGATGTCCTGGTGAAGGTAGACAAATTCCTCTTCCCAGTGGATTTTGTGATCCTGCAACTTGATCGTGACACTTGTGTCAAAAGCTCCATGAATGGAGACAATGACATTCCATTCATTTTGGGAAGACCCTTCCTGGCTACCAGTAGAGCAGTAATTGATGTGGCCGATGGGACTGTGACATTGAGAGTCCAAGATGAAGCTGTGACTTTCAATGTGCTTGAGTCCACCGCCCCGAAGAAGGAAAAAGAAGGGTGCCACTGCATTGAGACAACTAATCCTCTGATGGTTGGAAACAGAACTCATATCTACTCACTCCGTGAGAAGTCACCTGTTATATGGGAAGACCTTAAGGAAGTTTCAGGTACATCTGATCATACCTGCACGCTGGAGGTAGAGTATGCCAAAAGAGTGCTGAAAGAGGTACTGAAGAAGCTGAGTGCTCCATCTGAGCCAAACTGAGACATTCTCTAACCGTCAAGCTAGTGACGTTAAATAAGCGCTGAGTGGGAGGCAACCCACTGTGAGGTAACAAGAATTTATTTTAGTTAAGGCTTAAATATGTTTTAGGCCCCTGCAATTATAGGGTGTTTTGGTTTAAGCCCCTGCAAAATTTTTTTTTTGTTAAAAGCCCTTGCAAAATGAAATATTTTGTTATAAGCCCTTCTCAACATATCCAACAATCATAGCATTCCATGTTAAGGCTAACATTTTAGTCATAGAAGGGTTTATAACAAAATATGTCATTTTGCAAGGGCTTTTAACAAAAAAAAAAATTTGCAGGGGCTTAAACCAAAACACCCTATATTTGCAGGGGCCTAAAACATATTTAAGCCTTTAGTTAATTTGTAAGCAATTGGTTTAATTTTTGACTTATGTAAAAAACGGGGGCCCGCTAATGTTGCGTCGCTGTGGACAGGACTTATAAGAGGAAATTTCAAAATAAAAGTGTTCTGTTTGTCTTTGTGTCGCGAAGATCTAGTGTCGCGTCGCGATACGCTCAAATTTTTTCAAGGCAGATAGATTTTTCTAGCATCGCGTCGCGAAGGCTTCGCGTCGCGTCACGGCGAGAGGCAGTTAAGCCTGTTTCTGGCAGTTGGCAGCCACAGAGAAAGAGTTTTTCCTTCCCTCTCCCTCTCTTGTGCGCGTCCAGTAGTGCCCTTCCCCTCCCCTTTCGGTTTTTGCACTCTATTTTGTGGTGGATTCACACAACTTGGCACTAAATCATCCTTGTCAACATCTCCAGGTAACCATTATCCTCAATCTTAAGCATAAATTTCAAATCTTTTTATTGGTTATGTGGGGTAAATTGGGGATAAAACAGAAGAGTGTGGATGTGCACTGTGATAACCAAAGTGCAATCCACCTATGTAAAAACCAAACATGTCATGAGAGAACAAAGCATATTGACATAAGGTTTCATTGGATGAGAGATATCATCAATGAAGGGGAGGTTCAGATCAGGAAGATACACACAGCTGTTGACTCTCTGTCATATGATATAAGTTGCTTAATTTTAGAACCAAAACTACAGGGATTTGATTGTAATTCTGTTGATTGCCGAGGAATTAGCTTAGTTTAGATCAATGTATTAGGATTCATTTTGTAAGCTAATTCTCTCACTCCTGGTGCCAACTGCAATGGAAGACCTTCAAGTTGTCATAGCATCAACTAGCGAACCAGACATTTGCCTAGTGGTGAAATAGGAAGCTGAAGGAGAACTTTCTGTCACTTTTCGCGTCGCGACCAGGAGGTGTCACGTCGCGACGCAGCGAAGCCTTTTCAGAGGAGAACTTTTTGTCACTTTTCGCGTCGCGACGGGCTTGTGTCGCGACGCGATGGTTGACCGAAAAGTAGGGTTTTTAAGCAGTTTCAGCGAATTTTTGAGGGACTTCGTCTTGGGAGAGGAAGAGAGCTTTGGAGCAGCTGAAGGGTGCGATTTTGGGGACTTCTCATCACTTGGGAACAAGGGGTTTGAAGGTTCTAATGTCTTCCTCCATGTTTATCTTCTTATTTTTCCTAGTTTCTACTTCTATGATGATGTGTAACTAAACCTCTTTGATTAGGGAGAGATGATTCTCCCCAAACTTATCTATTGAACACTTTGCTATGGTTAATTTCGTTGTTTGTTTGATTTATCATACGTCTAGACCTCTAAGTTTAATGCTTTATTACTACATATGATAGTTTTAATGATTTAGGGTTTATGATCACCATAGGAATATGGGTTTGTAGACTTGAAATTGGGGATCTAGATCACATACTTGTTGTCGTAGGAATATGGAAGCATAGGTGTGTGAATTCTCTAGTTCTAGGGCTTAATGCGTTATCTATTGGCATGAATCACCTAAGGAATTAGGGTATCTCAATTAGGTAAAAGGGGTTTTGAGGCAAGGAATTGTCCTTAACCTATATTAGTGAACTGAATCTGGTATATTGAATAAACAACTTGAAATTAACTGAAGGTTCATGTGATAGGTGATGGGAGAGGATTCGATCCTTAATCGCTTTTCTTGCTTTGTTAAACAAACGCTTTATTTCACGGTTACTATAATTTCAACTTAATTCAATTTTCACATCCAAGAGTTAATAACTTAGCCATTGTTAACAACACGCAATCCCTGTGGATACGACCGGTTCTTACCGTTTTCACTATTACTTGCAACGTTTCGGTACACTTGCCCAAAATCTAACAACAGCACACAACCTTGTTGATTTCATCACCAAGGTTGTGCCATTGTCCAAGTTCAAGCACTGCTTGAACTTGCTGAACATTCACTGATGATGTGGAGTCTGGTTTGGGCAGTTGCTATGCAGAAACAGTTCATGATCTTTGAGTTTGAAGTGCCAAGGTGGAGATTGTTGCCTATCTGGCACTATCAATGGTCCACCTCATCCTATGGAATTCCTACGTGGCATCTTTTCAGTCCAGTCAGCACCAGAATCAAGTGTACCATAACTGTTTCTGTTATGAAACGGTTATGGGCGCCATGGGCGCCATATTCTGTTTCTGAGTTTGTTGCAGATTCTGATGTGGCCGCCAAGGGCGCTAAGCAGAATTGGCGAACCTATATATATGGGACTCTTTGGCAACATTCAGAGGTACATAGAGATTAGGAATCACTGGGGAGAGGAGAGAAACACTGGGATTCAAGGGAATTGGGAGTGAGGGGGTAAACACTTGTAAGAACATTTGTTGTATCATCTTGTAAAGCTTCAATTCAGAGAATATACATGGACTGTAGCAAATTGCTCAGCCCCCAGATGTAGGTATCATTCTTGATACTGAACTGGGTCACCAAACTCTCTCTTGTGTTGTTTTTCTTCTATGCTTTGCATTTGCCAGTTTTTCTGTCACTTCAGTTACAACTGTTCTTGTTGCATAAGTTTCTGTGTTCATCAAAACAGTATCCATTCTTGATCTTATCTTCATCATCATTTCGTGCATTGCTTGTTCTTGGATTAACTTGTGATTGATCTCTCTTTAAAGCCACTGTTTCATTGCCTGCTGCTGCTGGAAATTCTGGACAGCAGTGCTCAAGATCCAACACAATCTCTCTCCATTCGCGGTGGTGGCTATATCTCAGCCGATCTGTAATTTTTTGTTTAGTTAATCATCTTCTTGTTAATGTTGTTGACGTTACAGTTAGGGTTCAGGAGGAAGATTGTGTTTTTGATGACATTACAGTTACGGTGCAAGGAAGATTTTGTTTATGTAAGACAAAAATCCGTTTGAACTTATGCCAATGATACCTTCAACATTTTTGATGAGCATGTAGGACAGGGCGATAAATAATAGCCATTGTGATCTAAGTTTTATTGCTTAGTTGCAGTGATAAATGATAAGAGATGTCAAGACAACCTGACATCTTGTTCCTGGAGGAATGGCTAGAGAGCAGGGGTGGTGAGATTTACCTGTAATTGGTTATTATAGTAGCCATCTAATTAGTTACTGGATTGTCGTTTCGATTTGTATTCTTTTTTGGAATTGAAATGAGAGAAGAAAATAAGGGGAAAGAAAATGAGTAAAAAAACGATAAATTTTATACATAAGGGGTTAATTTTTTTTGTTGTATAAACTGAGTATCCTCTGCGCGCAACTGCAGAGACTAATGCCTCGAGCCGGGTAGGACCACAATGGGCAGCAAAGTTCTCCCTCAAGAGATTTAACAGTGCTGCATGCTCAATGTTGGATTCGAACCGACATTGGTTAAGCTGGAAGAGACCTCTACCATCTCATCCAAGTGCTCTCATAAGGGGTTAATTTTAATCTTATCTAAAGTGTGTTGCTCCTATTTCCTCCATTTTATTCTTAAAATCACCCCCTTTGTGATTTTAATCTTATTCTGCTTGTCCTACTCCATACTCTAAATTGTTATTTTATGTTCATGGGTATATTTCTGTGCTATAGATTAATAATGTCTTACATATGTTTATGGTTTTTTGCTTAAGGTTTAAGTTCAACACTTGAGGTGATTGTTTTCCAAAGTTCAGCTTGGTGAATGAAGCCGCAACTATAGTGAGTTGGGGAAGCTGATCAAGTCCATAAAGGGATTGTTGATTTAGTTATTAGGCATAATATCAAGAAGTTTGTTATTGGAATAATACCAGAAAAGTAAGTAATGCTACTTTTGCTCTGAATTATTTGACTATGGTATTAATTATTATGCATCTCCTTTTCTGCCACTATTATGAACTATACAAGGTCTGTTAAAAATTTTATTTTAATGCCATTATACATGTTTTAAGCAAGAATAGGTCTCACTCCCACAAATAGAGACTATATATATAGAGATATTAATTCATATCAGAGCCTACTTTGTTTGTACTAATCTCTGCATAATCTAGTTTAAGCTGATCTAGTTTAAGTTGTTTTCCGTGATAAAGTACAAAATCAATTACTTCCGGGTGGACTAACTAGTTGGGTAGGTCAATCTCTCCGATTAGAATGAGTGGCATTGGATCCATGAACATGTTATTGTCTAGCACTAATATCTTAGATTGACAAAAGTAAATGGCACCATAAGTTACTTTGACAGTCTTATCAAACGCTGGTATTGGACCCATGAACATGTTATTGTCTAGCACTAGTATCTTAAGGTCCAGATGTGCCAAAATATTTGGAATCAAGCCAACAAGTTTATTGCCATTATGGGAAAGACAGGTCGCAAGAATAAGGGGGTTGTATTTGAAAACTATACTGAGACAAGATCTCACTTTCTTTAATATTGATCAAAGTGGAAGCATGGACAACATGACAACAGCTGGTTTTGGGGTCTTATAAAAAATATTTTTTGAAGTTGATGAATAATTTTAAGAGGATAGAAGAACTTGCAGCAAGCAAGCAAGAGGATAGAAGAACTTGCAAGGTTTGTTCTAGTAATTATAGTTTAGAATCTCTTTGATATTATTTTCACTCATCTCCTTCAAAGATTTGATTGTAGTCTTCATGACCTTGAAACAGAAATCTGCACAAACTTCAACTGGTTCTCAAGTTGTAAAGTATAGAAAGTTAAAGTCAATCCAAAGCCTTTTAAGTTCAAAACTGATGTAAGTAAGAGATTATGTGGCATTTTTACTGAAAGCCGTCCTGATTTGTGCCGTCCTGATTTGTGCTTGATTTTATCTGTTGTTGTATTTATTTTATTATTATAATGGGCTGCTTATATTCAAAATGTGAGTTTGAATGAATGATTACTTGACTCATTTTATGAATTTTATGTTCAATTTTAGTTGTTTGATGTTAGTTTTGGAGTATAACTGAATACAAGGAAATAGTTTTTCTTACTCACTTTCACTTTCAAATCTGTATTCATTAGTTGATATTACTCACTTTAAATTGTCAATTCATTTGTTGATATTACTTACTTTGATATATGATTTGCGGAAGTTGAAATCTAATTTGTTTGAGTCATTTTTAAACTTGTAGGTATTTGATGACCCAAAGTCATACACCGATGAGGAACTTACAGAGATTCGTCAACTTTGGGCGGAATTCTTTATGAAAATTCGTACAGAGCAAAATGATACACTCTTTTAGATTAACTAGTTTAGCTTGTCTTTTAGAAACATTTTGTTTAAGATACACTCTTTAGAAACATTTTGTTGCATTTGGTTGAAGCAAATTTGGTATATAAAGTAGCAAAGGGATTCTAAAGTGTGTTATGGTAAGGTAGCAACATTTTGTTTTAGATACACTCTTTATTATGCATTGTTGTCTGGGATGATCTTTATATAACAGATTCTTATAAATTAGTCGACTGGTATATGGTTAAAAATAAACAAAATAAAAAAAAGAAGCTTGACATTTAGCATCGGTTATCAAAAAGAACCGATATATTAAATGTATAAATGTCCTGAAAAATGACATTTAGCATCGGGTGTTTAAATAACTGATGCTAAGATTCCTTCTCTGATACATTTAGCATCGGTTGTTTTAACAACCGATGCTAAATGTCATTTTTCAGGACATTTAGCATCGGTTATCTAAACACCTGATGCTAAATGTCATTTTTCATATAGCAAAAACAGTGATGAAAGGGACTTTTAGCATCGGTTATTTGAACACCCGATGTTAAAAGTGACATTTAGCGTCGGTTAAATTAAAAGTGACATTTAGCGTCGGTTATTTAAATAACCGACGCTAAATGTCTCACTTATAACATCATGGGATTTAACATCAGACGATAACCGACACGTCTTTTTTGCACTGGTGATAGATGCTCTTAGTTTTTTTTTTGAATATTTCTCAGTTTTGTTAACATCATTATCGGTCTTGAAGAGTTCCATTATTTTTTTTGTTCATTATAAAACAAAATAATTAAGTGACGATATTTCCATAAGCTTTTTTGTTTTGTATCGACCTACAGGAGCATCCAAATGTATCTATCTATCTACCTACCTACCTACTATACTATAAACAATTGGGAGTTTTGTTCATAACACATGTTCACATAGACACAGTCAACAACCATGTAATCGTGTGATTAATTGACATGTCACGAATCAGTCCAGCTAACTTTTCGTTCTTTAAAAAATAAATATCTCGCTAATAAATCAAAATAAATTTCGACCATGACCATTAATTGCATTTAGGTAGCTTAATGAGGATGCCTATTCATATGTAACATACGAAACCAATAAAATCCATCATCATTTTCAGACCAATAAACAATAAGGGAATCAAAATCAAATTTTGCATAAGTTGTTTTTCAAATTTCTTAATCTTTCCTATTACGATTACAATTCCTGATTGGTGTTAAGATGAATATTCTATTTAATGCCTACTCATTCTTAATGGAATTCAAGATCTTTTCAGTGATTTCTTAAATTTGTTACAACTGAATCAGTATATATACAATTGGATTCAATACAGCAAGTGGTTACAGAGTTTGTTAGAGATTTAATTAACTGGATCTAAACTAAGCTTGAGCTTGCTGCTACTTCTTTGTCACTCAGCTTGAGTTCCACTTGCTGTTTCAGATTCACTCTTGGTATTGGTATTACTTGCTTTAGTTGACTTGTCAACTTTACCCTTTTGTATGGTCACGTACCTACACACGTGGGAGCTGCTCCTATTCTCTAATATTCCCCCTACAAGTTCAAGGAAGCTTCTGACTTTGAGCTTGTTTCTCAGCTGAGTGAAGGCAGAGGTACCCAGAGGCTTTGTAAGTATGTCTGCTATCTTCATAGTAGCAGGAACATGCTTGACTTGCTATATTGAATCCAATTGTATATATACTGATTCAGTTGTAACAGATTTAACTAACTGGATCTAAACTAAGCTTGAGCTTGCTGCTATACACTAGTGCAAAAAATGGATTTAAAGTCAGGCGAAAAAGGGATTTAAAGTCAGGCGCCCGCTTGACTTTTATTAAGTCGACTTTATATGTAAGGAGTTTTAAAGTCAAGCAATAGCCTGACTTTGTAAGTGTTGCGTTAAAAACACACTTAGAGCAAGTGTACTCTTTCGCAGAAGTAGTATAAAAGATTATCGTATCCACAGGGATTAATTAACAAGTACCAAACTAGTCAAGATTATATATTGTTTAGACGAACCAATGATTTAGTTGTAATGAAAACAAATAAAAAGAAATAAATAACAAGAATTAAAATACTAGATTTAATCGATGGAGAGAGGTCTAGGGTCACGGTTTCACTTGCAAGCTTCGATTCCCCTATGTCTAATTCCTACTTGAATTCCTTTATTTTATTTAATTACCAATCCCTTTACTAAAGCTATTAATCTGTTTGGTTATTCGTGATTAATATTCTTTTTCTTAAATTAACCCTTGTTTGGTCATGCAAGAATTTAAATTCAAGAAAAGCATAAAGAGCAAAAATGTTGAATGATTGGAAGACTAAATTAACGTTTGGTCATGCATTAATTATAGTCTCAATTATCCTATAGGTCCACCAACTAATTGCAGTACGGTCGCTGATCAACTAATTGATTATGAACATGCATAGGGTAGCTAATCCTAATTATGTGATAAAAACAATAGGACAATGTTAATTGAAATAAAAATAAGAATTCAAACCAGAAATTAGAACATAAAATTGTTTCTAAACATGCAAGATCCACCTAAGACCCTAGAAGAGGATTTAGCTATCCAAAATCATAAAGAACAATAAAATAGAAATTAGAGTCATGAATTACAGAGATAAAAATAACCCAGAAATTAGAGACATTATTATTGAGTCTCCAGTCTCATTTTTCTGCTCCAAAGCTCTCTCACGGTGTCAATAAGGGTACCAAATCTTCCTCCTCCACTATGCCGGCGCTACTGTCGGTGCGTCTTCTCCTCTCACGCGGCTACTGTTTTGTATTCCCTTTTTCTTTGATCCGTACGTTCCTCTCCCTTTTATTTCTCCCGCGGCTACTGTTTGCTCCTCTTTAATTATCCAAGATCCCTTTCTTCTTTTCCAAGTCTAGTTTTTGTGCTTCATTTCTTTGTCTCCAAGTTTGTAATGTTGGGCTTCTCTTCTAATCCCTTTTGAGCTTCAATTTATTTTCATCTTTCAAAACCAAACACACATACATATATATATATATATATATATATATATATATATATATATATATATATATATATATATATATATATATATATATATATATATATTATGCATTTTTATCTTTCATTCTTTCCTGCAAAACAATAGAATAAATTTGGTCAACAATTTAATTAATTGGCAATAATTGCTCTAAAAAGTAATCCAAAAGTATCTCTAAAAATACACTAAATTGGAGTTTATCAGTAAGTCTGATTTAAAGTCAAGCATTTATTTCGCCTGACTTCGTAAGTCAGTTTTAAAGTCAAACATTTATTTCGCTTGACTTCGTAAGTCAGTTTTAAAGTCAAGCATTTATTTCGCCTGACTTCGTAAGTATGATTTAAAGTCAGGTATTTATTTCGCCTGACTTCGTAAGTATGTTTTGAAGTCAGACTTTAGTTCCGCCTGACTTTAAAAGTCCATTTTTTTTAAAAAAAGAAATTTATTTGGTAGCCTTAATGTATACCCATGCTGCACCTGAATCTATTTCTTCCATTTAAAAGGTTGTGCATTACATTCCAGTGGCTGCGCATCCAGTAAAAACAACATAAAGAAATCTGAAATTGTTGAAAACAATTACACCCCAATATCTAAAAATTAACATAGTAGCATATCCCTATCATCCTAATCAGACTAGCAGTAAGCACCTATTCCCTAACAACTGATAATTTTAATCACAAAATACTATCTGCAGCCACATAAAAGCACCAAGCCCACCATTCTTAAGCACGTTCGCCGCGAATCCTCCTTGCCAACTGAATATCCTTTGGCATAATGGTGACACGCTTAGCATGGATGGCACACAAGTTGGTATCCTCAAAGAGTCCTGTTGCATTCTTAATGAATCTGCAGTCATAACAAAAAAACCAAATAATTGGTCATTTACCAAATAAGTTAAATTATGCAGCATCAATATATGCACAAGCAGTGGAAAAAAAACTGAATCAAACACTTTCCAAAATTTGAGCTCATCAATATATGCACAAAACAGAAGAAACCCAAGAAAAAGAAGCAGATTTTGTAAATAACTACTACTAGCTACTCCTAAGATTACTTTGATTATCTTTCCTAAAAAAAAGATTACTTGATTATAAATAAGACTACAAAGCTTTAATGAGAAGGAAACCAACAAAGATGACACCCAAATACAAGGGATTTCTGCAAGAGAATACAAAACATGGGTGAGACCAATTGAATAACACAACAAAAAGTGATGAGTTTTATCAGGTTTCTGCTCAATGTAACATTCTTATGTCACTAGAGTGCCTACATATAGTTTATGTCCAGCACATAAAATATATTTTTATGTCAAATTTATATTGTGCAGATGCTAGAGGAGAGATCATGCAGAGCCAAGAACACGTTAAATATTTAATAAATAAAAGCAAGAATATAAACATCATATGAGTAAAGTTGACATGCACCTTAGAAGTGACATAAATTCATTAAATCCCAGAATAAGCATAGCAACTATCGCCCATGGGGGAGGTAAGAAGTTGTTATTACGCTTGTTGGCCTCCTGAAAATAAAAATAAAAAAGTATTGCATCAATATGTAAAAATTGTAAAACATTTTTCAAAGATTACAAAATTTGAACGCCTTGATCTCATATGCATCCATGATGTTTATCAAACTATTTATATTAGCTACACTAGTGGAAAAATTGGAAAAGAATTGGAGTTTTTAAGTCGGATTCCCAATTATCCGACTTAAAACGTGGACGCGGTGGCAAACTTGTAATTAACAGGGGTAAAACTTTCTGGTGCTCACATTTTTAAGTCGGGTGGAAACCTACGTCCGACTTTATATGTTTAATTAATTTATGCGTGCATCTGCAAAACTGAAACCTTATGCGTGCATCTCCTAGCTCTGTCAAAAAAAACAAAAAAACACTTGAAACCCTACGCGTTCCACACATCGCGCTTCCTTTGCTCTCTCCGCAAAAATCTTGCTCTCTCCGCCAACCGCCATCGCGCTTCCTTTGCTCTCTCCGCAAAAATCTTGCTCTTCCCGTTCTCTCCTCTCTGCCGCCGTCGTCATCTCTCTCGTCGTCGCCGTCACTGTCACCATCTTCCATTCTTCTTCTGTTTTTTCGGGAAGGTAAACCACCACTCCTCGCTATCTTCCCGCAAAAACCCTAACCCCCCTTTTTCTTCTTCTTTCTCTCCGTTTCTTCTCAATTCTCAACAATGGCCATTCCAAAATCCAAATCTCTCTTCAACCTCACCTCCTCAAGAGAGCTCAATTCCTTCCAAGGTACTCTCTCTCTCTCTCTCTCTCTCTTGTTTTTTTTCATCACTTTATTTTTCCCACTCTTTCAGATCTTGATGTTGTTGTTTGTTGCAGTTTGAAAACGACCTAGCATGGATGGATTCTCCAACGGCTTCCGTGAAATCGGAGCAGTAGCTACACAGCATAATGCTGAAGACACTATTCCCATCGCTCTCTCTTACTGTAAGGTACTGAAATTTCAACTAAACGTTCTTAAGCTTTGATTTTCAGCACATCCCTGTGTTTTTCTCTTAAAAATATTACGTGGGTAATTAATCGTTTTTTTGGTGTGTTTAGACTTCGAAATTGTCGCACATTCTCGCTTTATCAGATGAGGATGGTTATGTTAGCTTGTTTAACACTCGCCACAAATTCCCAGAAGTTGGATGCTTCGAAAAGAACACTGGTTTGTTTTTTTTGTTGTTTCGAGTTTAAATTAAGATTAAATTGATATCTCCGAATTTCATGGTTCATCAATTTTGCCTTCTTTTAATCTCAGAGGATGCAAGGATTTTCGAATGGATTGCTCATAATAATGCTGTTTTTGATATCTGTTGGATTAAGGTAACCTCAGTTTTGCAATCATGTATTCATAGTTTTAAAATGTTATTTTGTAATTTGATTGATTGATGATGGATTAATTGATTGTTATTGAGTTGAATTGTTTATTTCCTTGGTTGGTGTCTTAAATTGGTTTACAATTACTTGCAGGAAGATACACAGATTCTCACGGCTTCTGGTGATCAAACAGTGAGTCATTGTTTTTTTGCTATCGATTTACTATTGCTTGCCACCACAACACTAAATTGGTTAATTTGAATGATCTTTGTATATTGTTGCTTTTGCTTTGTTTTGTTCCCGTCTCTGGATGCTGCTTGCTAGATTTTAACTCAAAAGCACCGCATAGTATATTTGCAGTTCTCTTTAAGCTAATTGTCTTCATTCTTCAATGTTGTTATGGTGCATCATTTACAGATAAAGGTATGGGATGTTCAAGAACGGAAGTGTCTTGGAGTGTTAACAGGGCACACAGGAAGTGTGAAATCCATTTGTTCTCATCCAACTAATGCTGGTAATATTTCATTGTATATGCTTCATTATGTTTTAATACAGCAGTTGGTTTTCGATAACTGCAAAGCAATGTGAATAGTTTATATTCCTTAATCATGTATCCAAATTTGCAGATATTATTGTCTCTAGCTCAAGAGATGGATCCTTCTGTCTTTGGGACTTGAGATGTCACTCCAATGGTAAGAGTAGACGTGGAGAAGTTAGCATAGGGTAAGTCACAGTTTTTTTCTGTAAAATTTCTATTACAGCATTTACTTGATTTGTTAATCATTAGTTTTTAATGAATTTATCATTTTGTTTAAAGTTCATTTATCATCTGTTTGCTTCTCTAGTTCAACGGCTGTTGTCACTGGAGCTCATGTTTCATCTCAAGCAAAACGAGTAAGGAAGGGCAAGGTTAGCTTGGTGGTCTCTTGTTTATTTTGCTTCACATTTTGCAATCTAAACCTTTCTAACAACAATTCTAACTTGTCAGGCTGCTTCCATGAGCATTACATCAGTTCTTTATCTCAAGGACCAAGTTTCCATAGCCACTGCAGGGGCGGTGGATAGGTTAGTTGGGAGTACTTACCCATCTAAACAAAACTTGAATTTTTCCTAAGCTTTTAGCTAGTTAATTTTACAATGCAATTGGTTTATTTCAGTGTGATCAAGTTTTGGGATACCAGAAATTTGAAAAGCATTGTCACACAGACATGCCCTCGTTCTCAGTCAACAAAAAAGGTTGGTTGGAATTATGTTGTTAAGTGGTAATATTTTTGTTTCTATACAGCCAGGCTCAGTAGGTTACAAATTGAGGGTCCTGGATAAATTGAACGAGGATTTGTAGGTTTAACAAGAGACTATATGCAGGGCTAATGGTACTATTATATCTCACTTAAAGTTAAATGTATACATGATAGAAACCATCAGCTGTTTTTTGAATTGATGGAAGTGTAGTATTTACGTATATTTTGGTATGAAATTGAAGAGTTTAACTCTATATATTTAAGTAAAGTAGTTTAATTACCTGTGTGTGTATGTGTCCCTCTTGCCTAGCTGAAATTGTAGTACTTTAGTTGCCTTTAAAGTATGTGCAGGTGCAGAAAATGGTTATATGAAGGGTGAAGCAAAAAAATAATTAAAACAAAAAAAAAAGTACTTTTAAAGTCGGATATATACGCGTTATATCCGACTTAAAAACAGGATTTTAAAGTCGGATATGTTTCTTAATCCGACTTTAATGGGGTTCCAGATAAATCTTATAAAGTCGGATAAAAGCAACTATCCGACTTTAAAACTGGCTTTTAAAGTCGGATTCCCATTCGACTTTAAAATTGCAGACTTTCAAAGTCGACTCGATCGAAGTCGGATTAGGATCCGACTTTAAAAGCCCCAAATATCCGACTTTAAAGCCCTTTTTTCCACTAGTGCTAGTTGGCAAATCATTTATGTTTTGAAGTTACATGGAACCTACCAATAAAACAAAGAGCAGAATCCTTGGGACCATACCAACAACTTTACATATGAATGAAACAGAGTGTCATTTATTTGATAAATTAGACTAAATGGCTTGAGCTACAAGTTTTAAATAGATAATATCCGCAAAAAATGTCATAGGATTTAAATTATTATAACTTTTTTCATCTTATTTCTCTTATACATAAAGGAACCTTCAAAATTTTAAGAAGTGGCAAAACAACGTGCCTGTGCAGAAATGGCTTGAGAAACACTGTACTCTGTCTCTGTCTTGAATTGCCTCCACAAAGATTTGCATTGGACTGGTGTAATCAATGTCTTAGAGGATGGAACCTGCATTGATATTTCAATCACAACAACCAATCAGTGCCGAAGATGAAAAATGTTCGCAGACGTCACTCAAGGAACCAAATAGTAGCACTTTTGTGGCCCAAAATATACTCATGTCATGTCAACCCGGCTAGATATTTACTCATATTTGAGCAATGAGACCATAAATTGATGCCAATCAGACTATTCATATACCCAAAAAGAGTACATAATTAACCAATTCATCAGATAGAACTAGTAAATAGCAACAATAAAATTGCACCTGTTCCCAAGTGCTAGAAGCTAGCGGATCAACCACTGTGATGCTCCTATCTCTATTAGCACCGATTGATGAATCCAGCAATGCAACGGCTAATGTTTTCTCATTATCATCAGTATCACCATCATCCAAATGAAGTGCAGACATAACAAACAGCAACTTCAAAGACTGCATAGGGTTAAATTTGGTCAAAAAGATTACTTGATTATCTTTCCTCAAAACTATCATTTCTTCTACAAAACTACAAATTCAGTTATCATATACATAGCAGAATTATATTTCCCAATCATAATCTTTGCAGAAAATAAATTGATGGAAAAAGAAACAAAAGTGTCAAATGCTCAAACACACACAGTGCCCTCAATCAAACTTTCAACCATCCTAAACTTTGTTAGCCAAATTAGTATGAAGAAACCTTAGCTTCAATATTTTTACAGTCAAACAAGCACAGCCTACATAACCTAAATGGACCAATTAATACAGTAGCAGCTAAATAAAAGGATGGAAGAACTTTTGATGATAATATTTACCATTTAAAGAGATTCACAACCAACTAAACTGGAACAGCTTAATCCCAGACCCAATTCCCCTGCAAAAACAAAGGTATCAGTGACCAATTACTTGATTACAAATGCTCACTCACTTATCATCAAAGATTCAAAAAAATTCAAAATGAAATGAAACATACAAGAACAGTAGAATATACCTTCATTGGAAACATCGAACCATTGAGATCATAACCAGATGATCCTATTGCAGCTCCTGGCTCAAAAAGCTCCTTAAGAACCAGAGATGATGGCAATGTGATCATTTCAATTTCCTTGTCAGAATGGGAAGTTGATGACTACCCATTGACAACGTGACAGTGACTGCCAGTCGAGTTGTCACTACTTTCTAAGCAGCGGTAGTCTCCACTATCGTCAGATGAAAAGCCTTCATGTGAATTGATCGTACCTGATCAATACGATGGGTTGCTGCTGTTTGATGATGTTGCTCGGTCGTTGGGATGAAGGACCGAGTTGTAGGCCGCACGCGGGTGGTATCTGCAAAGGCACTCCAACGCTCAAGTCAGAGGTGCTTCAACGGGCAGGGTCACAAGGTGAGTAAAACGTACCTGAAGCCACATGCTAGTGTGGTATATATACTGTTGGCGTTCTAGCCGTGGCGGTTTTTGCGGGGCCGGCCGCTTCTTGCGGAGCAAGTTAGATATTGGGCCGCGATGGGCCTGTTGTACGAATTTGGCCTTCGAGCCCACTCCAGAACAGTTGCCCCCCAAGCCTAGGTCGCCTGGGGGCGGGCTAAGGCTTGATTCCTTGCCCCCCAGCGTGGTCACAAACGACCGTTCTGGAACGAAGACTGGTCGAACGTAACCTGGTCGATCGCTAATTAGTTGATTGCGTGGTCGCTGCCACGCGACCTGGTCACGCGGGGCTAGGTGCCGTCTCGGGGGTGATGCCTGACAATCAAATGTCATGAATGCTGAGGCGACAGTTACTTTAATGAGGTGACGTTTAAAGACTCGAGGAGTTTAAGCAATGATGGCACGCGAAGAGTGGCGCCTCTTCGCCTCCGGCCCATGATGATGGTTGGCCCATTATATATAGGGTTCAAGGGGTTCCTCATTTGCACGTTTCTCCGATTTCTCCGCTCTCGCATTCAGCTCGCTCGCATTCAGCTTGCTCGCATTCAGCTCGCTCGCATTCAGCTCGCTCGCAACATCAGCTCGCTCCGATTCAAGGTAACTACAACCGCTCTTCCTTTATTTGAGTATTTTATGTTCCACCTGATGGAGGGGGTGTCAGGTCTGGGGACGACCACGTCGCCCCTTCCCACGCGCGAGCAAGACCTTGACCGTTATTCCCCTCCACAGGTTCATTCTGGCGCGGACCAAACAAACCCGCCGTATCTTTGGAATCCCGGCCGTTTCTCTTGCGCAAAATATGACCTGACCAGTGGAGCAAAGTCCTGCGCACGCCCGGTCGTCTTCTTCTAGTGACGAATCTTCCTCTGGGTCTTCGACCCAGAACTGGACTTCATCTGGCAGATCCGGGACTCAGCCGGACAGAAGTGGGGTGCCGTTCACCGAGGTTGTGGTCGACGACAATGCAGAAAGCAACGCACGGGTTGCCTGTGACGAAGGTGTCGACCAGGCTGCGACCGACGTAACCGAGACGGCCGACAGAGATCAACCGGGCGCCCATGGAGAAGATCCTGAGGTTGCAGCTGCAGAGGATATGTCTTGGGTTTCTCTCAACCTGAGAGGTCAACGCAGCAAAATTCAACGGGGGAGCCAAGACCTAGAGTATCTAGCGACCGGGCTAAATGAAGGTTGGAGGGTAGAAGGTATGGCCAAGGTGGAAGATGTTGCGGCCTGGACTGATGTGCTGAAATTCATGATGTACCGTATCGTGTTCGAACGCATGGGTATCATTCCGCCGTTCACCAGGTTCCAACGCCAAGTTTTACGCTACCTTCAGGTCGCTCCTTCTCAGCTGAACCCGAACGCTTGGGCGTTCTTGCAGGCATATGAAGATGTCCTTGTTGTTCTGAGACGGCCGGTCTCTGTAAGACTGTTTTTCACTTTGTTCGAAATGAGCTATATTTATGAAAAAGGCTCCAAGGGTGCCCGCAAGGAAGCGGTCTCGTTCAAAAACCGTTCAACATACAACTTTTTCAAGCCCTACATGGAGTCATTGACGACCGGATGGAAAAGAGAGTTCTTTTGGGTCGTTCCCAACTCGGTCGAGGCCCAACGAGGGATCTCCCAAATGTCCAAAGATGATCAAGAAAGAACGCCCGTGTTTCCCACAGTGTGGAGTTTTAGCCATTTCTCAAAGAAACCGGGCCAGTATGCTTTTAAAGAAACTGACCTTGACGACCTGGACATGGGGACGATCCAAAGGCTGAGAAAGATTGCGTCCTTGGTCCCTGAGGGTCGCATCAAGGTTAAGAACATTGTGGATGCTCGTTCCAAGAAAAAAGTCAAGGCCGCTCTTGGTCGGTGGTCGCTCGCCTAGTTTACTTTCTGTCACTTTGTTTTGTTTAACTGTTTCTAACCATCTACTTTTGCCTTTGCAGTTGATATGACGAACATGAATGACTTTGACCTCTTGGAACAATGGGCGGCCGAGGATGGAGATACATCGCCCGCCCGCGGAATTCCTGAGGCTCAGTGTAACACCCAAAAATTATTTAATTAATTTAATTAATTAAGTAATTGAGGATTTAAATTAAATTATTTGATGTAATTTAATTAATTGAATTTATGTTAATATGCGTAGGAAGCATTAGAAAGTGGAGGTGCCAAACCAAATGGACTTGGGCCTAAGTGAGAAGCCCAAGCCCGTTATTCTTGTCATATGCGAAGGGTTAGTTTAGTTGGGGTCTAGGGTTGGTGGAATTCGCGAAATCAGAAGAGAAAACAAGAAAGAAAGAAAAGAGCGTGAGATAGAGAGAGAGCAAGGCGCCGTAGGAGAGAAGAGGAAGAGGAGAAGAAGTCGCAACCAAGGAAGAGCAAGAACGTGATCTTGTTGCTGTGGTCCTGTACGTGACTATCTCCGGAGCCTCCGTTCTTCAATTTCGAGGTTAGGGGAGCTCTATCACTCTATCTAATAATTCATGTGATGAGTCCTAGATCTAAGTTTCTCCTAGATTTCACGACGTTCTTGATGTTCGTTGCGTTCTTGATGTTCTTGATGTTTACCTTCATATATGTTTGCTATGAGAATAATGCGATTTTAATTCCTTGTTTGGTTGTGATCCATGAATTCGCCTCATTGATGGTGTTATGCGTATGTGATGATAATTATAATGTTGATCTATGCGTTTGATTTGTTGGAAGTGAAGTCGCATAAGGGTTGTAGGTGTTTGGGCGCCTAGGGCGCTATGATGGTGTTGATGGTGTTGTTGTGTTTAGTTGATTTTGATAAAATGAGTTTGGAGTGATTTTGAATGAGATAAATGCGTTTTTTTTAGTTGCTGGAAAAATTGGGATTTTTACGCTCTAAAATTGTTAAGAAAACAAATTTCAGTGTTAAAAAGAGTGGGACAAAATTCTGGGTTGGTTGCTGGTTTTCTGGGCGCTGAGCGCCTGTGCTGGGCGCTGGGCGCCTGTGCTGTGTTGTTGTTGCGCGTGGGGGCGCGCCTGGGCGCTAGGCGCCCGTGTCTGTGCGTGATTGCGCGCTGTGCGCGCCTGGGCGCTGGGCGCCCGTGTCTGTGTTGTGCGTGCGTTGTTGCGCGCCTGGGCGCTGAGCGCCTGTGGCGCTGGGTTGTGTTGCGTTGTTGCGCGCCTGGGCGCTGGGCGCCAGTGCCTGTGTTGCCTGGTTGCCTGGGCGCCTAAGGCGCCTGTTCCCTGGATGTTGCCTGATTTTTCCAAAATTGTTTTTATCATAACTTTTGACTCAGACGTCCGTTTTGAACGATTCAAAAAGTGTCGTGAAGCTTTTTACGTTGTCCATCTATGAGTCTAATTTTTAAAATGAAAAATTGTTATTTTCTGATTGTTTGTGGGCGCCCAAGTGGCTGTCCCCGGTGATCGTCCCAGTGACATTGAAAAATGACGTGGAACTTTTTAAAAACCCCTTTTGGTGTATAAACAACAGTTTTAACACGGTAGTGTCAAAATGACTGTTTTGCCCTAGTGGCCAAAGTTAATGATAATGATGTGTAAATGACGAGGATGCCCTTGGTGGCTAGTCAAATGACTGTTTTGCCCTAGTGGCCAAAGTTAATGATAATGATGTGTAAATGACGAGGATGCCCTTAGTGGTTAGTCAAATGACGTTTTTGCCCTCGGTGGCTAATGTTTGAGTTGAATGATGTTTATGTGTAAATGACATTTGGGGCCTGAGTGGCTAAGTGATGTTGAAGCCTAAAAGGCTAAGTGACGTTATTTGTGTGTGAATTATGAAATGACAGGTGCTGTGCCTTTAATCGGCAAACCGGAAAGTGACGGGTCACATAGTTGACTATGAATTGAGTGATTGTGTATTTGTGTATTGTGAGTGGTGCATGTCATAGTGTCTCATGCCCATATGCATAAACCCAGTGATGTTTTGAGGCCTGAGTGGCTAAGTGATGATAAGGCCTGAGTGGCTAAACGACGTTTTGTGAAAAGGTACCTTCATGCATATACCCGCGAGTGGGTTGCATTTCATAAATCTACATGATATGTAATGAGTTATTGTAAATGATGTAAGAGATGACTATGATGTGAGTATTTGGTGTTTGGATGCTGATTGTTCTAGTGCGTAGCCTATGATTAGTGCTTATCATATTTTCTATTATATAGACTGAAATGATGCTCACCCTTTCCTGTTTGAATGTTACCCCGTGTTGGTAACGTGCAGGTGATTCCCAGTGAAGGTATTAGCTTCACTCATGAGTCGAGTCATCATGCTCTGATACGTAGCACTCAGGGGGGATAACGAACTCGGCATTTATTTATGATTTTTGATTATTATGTCCATGTGGACTATTTGGTTATGTTTTACTATTTTCCGCTGCGTATTGGGTTGTGTTATGTTGAGTTTTATAAGTGACGTTGAAATGAGATTGGAGATTCTTTATTTGTGATGTGCTACGCGAATGCATGAGTATTGAGTTGAACTGTTTTTCAAAACTGCTAAGCGACGTTTTATTGAAGTATGTGTAACATTTCCCTATGAACGAGATTTTCAAACTCTGATTTTTATAAACGAAGTAACGGGTAGAAAGGGGTGTTACATTAGTGGTATCAGAGCAGTTCGGTCTGTCCGGCCAATGTTGTCCTGTCATAGTGTCTTATGACAATAGATTAGTTCTAAATCTTTAGTTTGTGCTGCAGTGATAGTTCGTAATGGCTGGAAGGAACGACGCTGCTCTTGCTGCTGCATTGCAAGCTATGGCTCAGGCTGTGCAGGGTCAGCAAAATGTTGGAGATAATGCTGGTTTTAGGAGTCTGACAACCTTTCAGAGGGAGAATCCGCCCACCTTTAAGGGCAAATATGATCCAGATGGTGCTATGGCTTGGCTGAAGGAGATCGAGAGGATTTTCAGGGTGATGGACTGTACTGTTGAACAGAAGGTCCGCTTTGGTACCCACATGTTAGCCGAGGAGGCCGACGACTGGTGGTTGGCTACTAGGCAGAGGTTAGAGGCTGTGCAGGAAGAGATTACTTGGGAGGTTTTCAGCAGGGAATTTCTGAGAAAGTATTTTCCTGAAGACGTCCGCGGGAAGAAAGAGATAGAGTTTTTGGAGCTGAAGCAGGGTGGTATGTCTGTGACTGCCTATGCGGCAAAATTTGTGGAGCTAGCCAAATTTTATCCACATTACAGTGAGGCTACAGCTGAATTTTCAAAATGCATCAAATTTGAGAATGGGTTAAGGCCTGATATTAAACAGGCCATTGGTTATCAGAAGATTCGTGTGTTCGCAGATCTGGTTGATAGTTGCAGGATCTTCGAGGAGGACAGTACTGCTCGCTACAAAGCTACTTCTGAGAGAAAGGGCAAGTTTCAGAGTCGAAGCAAGCCGTATGAGGTTCCTGCGGGTAAGGGTTATCAGAAGGCTGCTGGAGGTAAGGGTCCTAGTGGGGGAGATGCCCCTGCTAGCATTGTCTGTTATAAGTGTGGCAAGCCTGGCCACAAGAGTACTACATGCAGGTCGGATGACAGGAATTGCTACCGTTGCGGTAAAAAGGGTCATATGGCAGCCGATTGTAAGGTCAAGGATGTGGTGTGTTTCAACTGTGGTGAGTCTGGGCATATCAGTACAAAGTGTACAAAGCCGAAAAAGGAAAGGTCTACTGGGAAGGTATTTGCATTGGCAGGAGAGGAGCCTGATGATGATGATGGTCTGATTAGAGGTACGTGTTTTATTAATGGTACTTCTCTGAAATCTCTTATTGATACTGGTGCTACCCATTGTTTTATATCTGTTGATTGCTGTAAACGATTGGGTCTTGTTTTATCTGCTATGTGTGGGGATATGGTTGTCGATACTCCTGCGAAGGGGTCGGTGATTACGTCCCAGGTGTGTTCTCAGTGTCCCATGTCGATCTTCGGCAGGGACTTTATTGTGAATTTTGTATGTTTGCCATTGAGAGGTCTGGATGTAATCTTAGGCATGGACTGGTTAGAGAATAATCACGTTCATATCAACTGTCGTAGCAAGTCGGTTAGTTTCGGTGAAGAAAGTTCGGTTTTGGTGTCTGCTGATCAGTTGAAGAAATTGAAGAAAGAAGGAGTTCAGTTATTTGCGTTGATGGCTTCGTTGTCTGCTGAGAGTCAGGCTGTTATTGAAGAACTGAAGGTAGTACGTGAATTTCCTGAGGTCTTTCCTGATGAAATTCCGGGTTTGCCACCGGAAAGAGAAGTTGAATTTTCGATTGATCTTGTACCTGGTACGAGGCCTGTGTCTATGGCTCCGTACAGAATGTCGGCGTCGGAACTGTCTGAGTTGAAGACGCAACTTGAAGAATTGCTTGAGAAGAAATTTGTAAGACCGAGTGTATCACCGTGGGGAGCTCCGGTATTGTTAGTGAAAAAGAAAGATGGGAGCATGAGGTTATGTGTGGACTATCGTCAGTTGAATAAGGTAACTATCAAGAATAAGTATCCGCTTCCGAGGATCGACGATCTGATGGACCAGTTAGTGGGTGCCCGTGTTTTCAGCAAAATTGATTTGAGGTCCGGATATCATCAGATTAAAGTGAAGGATGAAGATGTTCAGAAGACAGCGTTCAGGACAAGGTATGGGCATTATGAGTATTCAGTGATGCCGTTCGGTGTGACCAATGCTCCTGGTGTATTTATGGAATATATGAACCGTATTTTCCATAATTACCTAGATCGGTTTGTGGTAATCTTCATAGATGATATTCTAGTTTATTCTAAGTCAGATGAAGAGCATGCTGAGCACCTGAAGTCAGTGTTGGAAGTTTTAAAAGAGAAAAAGTTGTACGCTAAGTTATCGAAGTGTGAGTTCTGGCTGAAAGAGGTGAGTTTCCTTGGGCACGTGATTTCTGGTAATGGTATTGCGGTTGATCCGGCAAAAGTAGAAGCAGTGTTGGAGTGGGAGTCTCCGAAGTCCGTAACAGAGATTAGAAGCTTTTTGGGTTTGGCTGGGTACTACAGGAGGTTCATCGAGGGTTTTTCCAAGTTGGCCCTTCCATTGACTCAGTTGACTTGCAAGGGTAAAGTTTTTGTTTGGGATGCTCGGTGCGAGGAAAGTTTTATGGAACTGAAAAAGAGATTGACGACGTCGCCTGTTTTGACGTTGCCTAATCCAGAGGAACCGTTCGTTGTGTATTGTGACGCTTCGAAGATGGGTCTCAGTGGTGTGTTGATGCAGGATGGGAAGGTCGTTGCGTATGCGTCGAGGCAATTGCGGATTCATGAGAAAAATTACCCTACGCATGATTTAGAGTTGGCTGCTGTGGTATTTGTGCTTAAAATTTGGAGGCACTACCTTTATAGTTCAAGGTTCGAAGTGTTCAGTGATCATAAGAGTCTAAAGTATCTGTTCGATCAGAAAGAGTTGAATATGAGGCAGCGTCGGTGGTTGGAACTCTTGAAGGATTATAACTTTGGTTTGAATTATCATCCCGGCAAAGCTAATGTCGTGGCTGATGCTTTAAGCAGAAAGTCCTTGCATATGTCGGCAATGATGGTGAAAGAATTAGAGTTAATTGAGGAATTCAGAGATTTGAGTTTGGTTTGTAAATTGACACCTCGCAGTGTCAAGCTGGGAATGTTAAAGATCGATAATGATTTCCTGAGCAGTATCAGAGAAGCTCAGAAGACAGATGTCAAGCTGGTGGATTTAATTAATGGGGTCGGTCAGTCTGAAGGTGAAGATTTCAAATTAGATTCTAGTGGCGTGTTGAGGTTCCGGGGTAGGATCTGTGTTCCAGACGATGAAGAAATGAGAAAGGCAATTTTAGAGGAAGGTCATCGTAGCAAGTTGAGTATCCATCCTGGAGCAACGAAGATGTATCAAGATCTGAAAAAGATGTTTTGGTGGTATGGTATGAAGAGAGATGTGGCACAGTTTGTGTATGCCTGTTTGACCTGTCAAAAGTCGAAGGTCGAGCACCAGAAGCCAGCAGGGTTAATGCAACCGTTGGAAGTCCCAGAGTGGAAATGGGATAGCATAGCGATGGATTTTGTGACGGGGTTACCGAATACAGTTAAGGGTCATGACGCTATTTGGGTGATCATTGATAGGTTAACGAAGTCTGCTCATTTTATTCCTATTAATATCACTTATCCGGTGTCGAGGTTGGCAGAGGTATATGTCAAAGAAATTGTGAGGCTGCACGGTGTTCCGAAGAGTATTGTATCAGATAGGGATCCGAGGTTCACTTCCGAGTTTTGGAAGAGTTTGCAGAAAGAATTGGGTTCTAAGTTAAAAATGAGTTCGGCGTATCATCCCCAGACCGATGGTCAGTCAGAGAGAACAATTCAGTCGTTAGAGGATCTGTTGAGGGCTTGTGTATTGGAACAGCGGGGTTCATGGGATTCATACCTTGCGTTGATTGAGTTTACTTATAACAACAGTCACCACTCCAGCATTGGGATGGCACCGTTCGAAGCACTGTATGGTCGGAAGTGTAGGACGCCGTTGTGTTGGTATGATTCGGGGGAGAGTGTGGTTTTGGGACCGGAGATTGTCCGGGAGACTACAGAGAAAATCAAGATGATCCGTGAGAAGATGAAGGCTTCGCAGAGTCGTCAGAAGAGTTATCATGACAAGCGGAGGAAGGATTTAGAGTTCCAGGAGGGTGAGCATGTGTTCTTGAGGGTTTCTCCTATTACCGGTGTTGGTCGAGCGTTGAAATCGAAGAAGCTCACTCCTCGATTTGTTGGTCCTTATCAGATTTCTGAAAGAATCGGAAATGTGGCTTATAGAGTGGCTTTACCGCCAAATCTTTCGAACTTGCATGACGTGTTTCACGTGTCACAGCTTCGGAAGTACGTTTCGGATCCATCTCATGTGATCCATATAGACGATGTAGAGGTGCGGGATAATCTCACTGTGGAGACGATACCCGTACGGATTGAGGATCGTGAAGTGAAGGCGCTTAGAGGCAAAGAGATTGCATTAGTGAAAGTGGTCTGGCTAGGAGCTGCCGGCGAGAGTATGACTTGGGAGCTAGAGAGCAAGATGCGAGAATCCTACCCAGAGTTGTTTGATCAGGTAAATTTCGAGGACGAAATATTCTAAGTGGGGGAGAGTTGTAACACCCAAAAATTATTTAATTAATTTAATTAATTAAGTAATTGAGGATTTAAATTAAATTATTTGATGTAATTTAATTAATTGAATTTATGTTAATATGCGTAGGAAGCATTAGAAAGTGGAGGTGCCAAACCAAATGGACTTGGGCCTAAGTGAGAAGCCCAAGCCCGTTATTCTTGTCATATGCGAAGGGTTAGTTTAGTTGGGGTCTAGGGTTGGTGGAATTCGCGAAATCAGAAGAGAAAACAAGAAAGAAAGAAAAGAGCGTGAGATAGAGAGAGAGCAAGGCGCCGTAGAAGAGAAGAGGAAGAGGAGAAGAAGTCGCAACCAAGGAAGAGCAAGAACGTGATCTTGTTGCTGTGGTCCTGTACGTGACTATCTCCGGAGCCTCCGTTCTTCAATTTCGAGGTTAGGGGAGCTCTATCACTCTATCTAATAATTCATGTGATGAGTCCTAGATCTAAGTTTCTCCTAGATTTCATGACGTTCTTGATGTTCGTTGCGTTCTTGATGTTCTTGATGTTTACCTTCATATATGTTTGCTATGAGAATAATGCGATTTTAATTCCTTGTTTGGTTGTGATCCATGAATTCGCCTCATTGATGGTGTTATGCGTATGTGATGATAATTATAATGTTGATCTATGCGTTTGATTTGTTGGAAGTGAAGTCGCATAAGGGTTGTAGGTGTTTGGGCGCCTAGGGCGCTATGATGGTGTTGATGGTGTTGTTGTGTTTAGTTGATTTTGATAAAATGAGTTTGGAGTGATTTTGAATGAGATAAATGCGTTTTTTTTAGTTGCTGGAAAAATTGGGATTTTTACGCTCTAAAATTGTTAAGAAAACAAATTTCAGTGTTAAAAAGAGTGGGACAAAATTCTGGGTTGGTTGCTGGTTTTCTGGGCGCTGAGCGCCTGTGCTGGGCGCTGGGCGCCTGTGCTGTGTTGTTGTTGCGCGTGGGGGCGCGCCTGGGCGCTAGGCGCCCGTGTCTGTGCGTGATTGCGCGCTGTGCGCGCCTGGGCGCTGGGCGCCCGTGTCTGTGTTGTGCGTGCGTTGTTGCGCGCCTGGGCGCTGAGCGCCTGTGGCGCTGGGTTGTGTTGCGTTGTTGCGCGCCTGGGCGCTGGGCGCCAGTGCCTGTGTTGCCTGGTTGCCTGGGCGCCTAAGGCGCCTGTTCCCTGGATGTTGCCTGATTTTTCCAAAATTGTTTTTATCATAACTTTTGACTCAGACGTCCGTTTTGAACGATTCAAAAAGTGTCGTGAAGCTTTTTACGTTGTCCATCTATGAGTCTAATTTTTAAAATGAAAAATTGTTATTTTCTGATTGTTTGTGGGCGCCCAAGTGGCTGTCCCCGGTGATCGTCCCAGTGACATTGAAAAATGACGTGGAACTTTTTAAAAACCCCTTTTGGTGTATAAACAACAGTTTTAACACGGTAGTGTCAAAATGACTGTTTTGCCCTAGTGGCCAAAGTTAATGATAATGATGTGTAAATGACGAGGATGCCCTTGGTGGCTAGTCAAATGACTGTTTTGCCCTAGTGGCCAAAGTTAATGATAATGATGTGTAAATGACGAGGATGCCCTTAGTGGTTAGTCAAATGACGTTTTTGCCCTCGGTGGCTAATGTTTGAGTTGAATGATGTTTATGTGTAAATGACATTTGGGGCCTGAGTGGCTAAGTGATGTTGAAGCCTAAAAGGCTAAGTGACGTTATTTGTGTGTGAATTATGAAATGACAGGTGCTGTGCCTTTAATCGGCAAACCGGTAAGTGACGGGTCACATAGTTGACTATGAATTGAGTGATTGTGTATTTGTGTATTGTGAGTGGTGCATGTCATAGTGTCTCATGCCCATATGCATAAACCCAGTGATGTTTTGAGGCCTGAGTGGCTAAGTGATGATAAGACCTGAGTGGCTAAACGACGTTTTGTGAAAAGGTACCTTCATGCATATACCCGCGAGTGGGTTGCATTTCATAAATCTACATGATATGTAATGAGTTATTGTAAATGATGTAAGAGATGACTATGATGTGAGTATTTGGTGTTTGGATGCTGATTGTTCTAGTGCGTAGCCTATGATTAGTGCTTATCATATTTTCTATTATATAGACTGAAATGATGCTCACCCTTTCCTGTTTGAATGTTACCCCGTGTTGGTAACGTGCAGGTGATTCCCAGTGAAGGTATTAGCTTCACTCTTGAGTCGAGTCGTCATGCTCTGATACGTAGCACTCAGGGGGGATAACGAACTCGGCATTTATTTATGATTTTTGATTATTATGTCCATGTGGACTATTTGGTTATGTTTTACTATTTTCCGCTGCGTATTGGGTTGTGTTATGTTGAGTTTTATAAGTGACGTTGAAATGAGATTGGAGATTCTTTATTTGTGATGTGCTACGCGAATGCATGAGTATTGAGTTGAACTGTTTTTCAAAACTGCTAAGCGACGTTTTATTGAAGTATGTGTAACATTTCCCTATGAACGAGATTTTCAAACTCTGATTTTTATAAACGAAGTAACGGGTAGAAAGGGGTGTTACACTCAGCCTGGGGGTACGCCCCATACTGCCGGGACTGGATCTCAGCCCGGTCGTCAGGAGCTTCGGGCGGCCACGCCATCTCAAGCAATCGACTTGGGCAGCCCACCCCCAAATAAAGAAAGGTCCAAGAGGAATAGGTCGGTCGATCAAGGGGGGCAGAGCAAGAAACATAAGAGTGGGAAGACTGTGCTCGTTTCAAGGAGGAACCTTTTGAGGTGATGGCCGATGCAATGAAGGCCGCTGGTATTCTGTTCAAGAAATACCAAGATGAAGAATCAGATCGCCTGGAAGGTAGGCGTCTTGCCCATAGATATTCATTGCTTGAAGACGACCTAGTCGATAAAAATTTTAAATTGAATTCTGCCTTGTCATTGCTCGCAGAAATGAGGGGCGAGCGAGACGACCTACTCAAGAAAATGAAGGAGCTCGAACCGACAATCGAAGCGGCCGCTGACAATGAGAGGAAGCTTGTCGAAGCAGAACGCCAGCTTGTGGCTGCTGTCTCTGCTCAAACACTGGTCGAGTCTGCTCGGGACAAGGCGGTCGCTGACAAGGAAACAGCTGAGAAAGAGGTCGAACGCCTCTCCTCCAAGAATAAAGAGCTGTCGAGCCAGGTCGTTGGGCTGAAAACTGAGCTGGATGCAGTGGAGGTGGAAAAGAACAAGTTTAGAGGTCGCTATAAAGACGTTCTTGACCGGGCGAAGGGAGCTGCGGAGGGTCAATTTGAAAATGCTGTCAGCCAGATCTAGATCCTCTACCCTGATTTGGAAGTCGATCGCGAGATTGTGCAAAGCACACATCGTGCGACCGATCAACAGATCGTCCGCCCCAAGAAGATGTCGAAGGGGAAGGTTCTTCAAGAAGAGGCGGTCATCTATCAGGCCCCCAGCGTCCCTTAACTTGTAATTTTCTTCTGAATTGTAATCTTGGCTCGTCTGCGAGCGGTGTTTGAATTGTAATTTTTCGACCAAGGCGTCTTTGTTTGTAATCGATGACAATTTTTCCATGAATTCGACCTGTTTAATTGCTTTGTAATTCGATTTGATTTATTTTACTACGGTCGTTCGCGACCTTGAATTTTTTATGGGTCACTTTATTCGGTAACACTTTTTCAGGCCGCTCGGCGGCTATCGTTTGGGCCATTCGATGGCGCTCTTTTAGGCCGCTCGGCGGCTTTTGTTTGGGCTATTCGATGGCGCTCTTTTTAGACCGCTCGGCGGCTTTCGTTTGGGCCATTCGATGGCACTCTTTTTAGACCGCTCGGCGGCTTTTGTTTGGGCCATTCGATGGCACTCTACTGGTCGCTCGACTGCTACTCGCATGGTGAGCGACCGTGCATACGATTTGCAGGAAATAAAGTACACAAGTCAAAATTTTAAGGTCGGTCCTCGGTAAAAAACCCCAGTGGGGAAAAAGAGCGACCGCCTGTTCTTTATTGATCAATCAATGTTTACAACTTTAAACATAATACTTTCTTAACTTGTCGGCGTTCCATGTTCTGGGGATGGTCGCCCCTTCCATGGTTTCCAGCTCGTAAGCTCCCTTTCCAGTCTTGCTGATGACACGGTATGGTCCTTCCCAGTTAGGGGCGAGCTTTCCCTGGCGAGCGTTCTTATTCCCCACGTCGGCCCTCCTAAGGACTAGCTGTCCAATGGAGAACTCCCTCTTCTGGACGCGAGCGTTATACCTGGCAGCGACCTTCTGTTTGATGAGTTGCTCCCTAAGTGACGCCTTGGTTCGCAGCTCATCAACCAGGTCGAGCTCTTCTCTTGTTGCTCGCTCATTTGCGGCCGGGGATGGTGGGTTGGTCGTCCTCCAACTTAGCTCTCCTATCTCGATCGGAATGACAGCGTCAGTACCATAGACAAGTCTAAATGGTGACTCCCCGGTCGATGAGTGGGGGGTCGTTCTGTAGGCCCAAAGGACCGACTGTAATTCTTCTGCCCAATTGCCCTTGGCTTCATCTAGCCTTCTTTTAAGTCCGCGCAGCACTACCCTGTTGGCCGCTTCTGCCTGGCCATTGGTTTGTGGGTGCTCGACCGAGGTGAAACGCTGTTTCACACCTAGGTCGGCCAGCATTTCTCTGAACTTTTTGTCTGCGAACTGAGTTCCATTGTCTGTCACCAGTTGCTGGGGCACTCCAAAACGGGCGAGCACGTTTCTCCCAAAAAAACTTGGATACCTTCGCTGAGGTAATGGTGGCAAGTGGCTCTGCTTCTATCCACTTAGTGAAGTAGTCGATCGCAATGATCAGGAATTTGAGCTGACCTGGTGCAGGTGGAAAGGGGCCGAGCAGGTCCATGCCCCACCAGGAGAACGGCCATGGTGGGGTTAAGCTGTGTAGCTCTGATGAGGGCGCTATGTGTACGTCGGCATGGATCTGGCATTTCTTGCACTTCTGAACAAGTGTCTTAGCGTCCTCATCCATGGTCGGCCAATAGTATCCGGCCCTGAGCGCCTTCTTAGCAATCGACCGACCACCTTGGTGGCTACCACAATCGCCTTCATGAATATCTCTCAATACATGGTCGGCTTCGACCGACGTAAGGCATCTCAGCAATGGGGATGAAAAGCCCCTTCTATACAGTCTTCCTTCGATCACTGAGTACTTGGTCGCCCGCAACCTCAGGAGTTTTGCTGCCTTCTGGTCGCAAGGTTCTACTCCATTGAGAATCTATTGCAAGATAGGAGTAATCCAGTCTCTGTCCAAGTCGGCCGTTAGAATGGCTAATGGTTGGACGGGCTTGGTCGATACGCTCGGCCGCGTTAATGTTTCCTGAATTAGACTTCTATGATTCCCAGGAGCCTTTGTACTGGCTAACTTTGATAGGATGTCAGCCCTAACGTTCTCTGTCCTGGGGACGTGCTTAACTTCTGCTCGGTCGAATTGCCTGAGCAGGTCCCTTACCTTGGCCAAATAATTCTTCAGGATATCGTCCTTTGCGTCGTATAGGTCTTGAATTTGGGATACTACCAGTAAAGAGTCGGAGTGAAGTTCGACACGATCGACATTGAACTCTCTGGCTAGCTGCAGCCCAGCAATGCACGCCTCATACTCGGCCTGGTTGTTTGAAGTGTGAAATGCAAAAGTCAATGACACTTCAACAGTAAGTCCTTCTGAGTTTTCAAGTATCAAACCGGCCCCACTTCCTTTGCTGTTGGAGGACCCGTCCACGTGCAAAGTCCAGGTCGTGATGGCCTGGTCGTCTGGGATTGGAGTCATCTCAACGATGAAGTCGGCCAACACTTGTGCCTTCGCGGCCGATCTAGCCTCGAACTTGATCCCAAACTCACTGAGTTCCACAGCCCACTTGATCATACGCCCTGCTAGGTCGGGTCGGTGAAGGATTTTCCTAATAGGCTGGTCGGTCCTTACCACGACCTGATGGGCCACGAAATAAGGGCGCAATCTACGGGTGGCCACAAGTAACGCTAAGGCTAGCTTCTCAATCTTCTGGTACCTGATCTCTGGGCCTTGAAATACCTTACTGATGAAGTAGACCGGGTTCTGCTTTAGGTCGCTTTCCCTTACTAGAACGGCGCTCATGGCTTCGTCTGTTATGGCCAAGTATAAGTAAAGTGTTTCCCCCAGCTGCGGCTTGGTCATGATGGGCGGGTTGGTCAGTGCCGCCTTCAGCTCGTCCAATGCTCACTGGCATTGGTCAGTCCATTCAAACTCGACCTCCTTCTTCAAGAGCTTGAACAGTGGAAGCGATTTGCACGCTGATTTAGGTATAAATCGTGACAGGGCAGCGACCATGCCATTCAATTGTTGGATCTCTTTTTTCGTAGTGGGTGGCCTCATGTCGGCGACCGCCCTACACTTATCAGGGTTGGCTTCGATCCCTCGCTCTGTTAAGTGGAAACCCAAGAACTTGCCCGCCCTTACACCGAAGGTGCACTTCTCTGGATTCAACCTCAAGGAATTCTTCCTTACTTCCTCAAAAATTTCCCTTAGGTCGTCAATGTGGTCTTGGTCGGTCTTGCTTTTGATGATCGTATCATCCAAGCAGACCTCTGATATCCGACCGATCTGTCGCCTGAAAACCTTGCTCATCATTCTTTGATAGGTCGCTCCGGCGTTCTTCAGACCAAAGGGCATCACCTTGTACTGAAAGTTTCCACGATCGGTCATGAAAGCGGTCTTATGCCGATCGGGTGGGTACATAGTGATTTGGTTGTAACCTGAATAAGCGTCTAAAAAAGACAGGAGTTTATAGCCCGCAGCCCCGTCGACCAGTTTGTCAATGTTTGGCAGGGGAAAGGCGTCCTTCGGGCATGCCTTATTCAGGTCGGTATAGTCGACACACATGCGCCACTTACCATTTTTCTTCTTCACCAGTACCACGTTGGAAAGCCAAGTGGTATACTTAATCTCCTCAATAAAATTGGCCTTGATGAGGTCGTCAACTGCCTGTGCGGCCGCCAATGCTTTCTCTTCACTCTGAGTGCGTCTCCTTTGTGCGACCGGTCTGGATGTCTCATCGACTGACAGTTGGTGGCAAGCAATTTCGATTGGGATCCCGGGCATGTCTGATGCTTGCCATGCGAAAAGGTCTGCGTAATCCCTGAGGCAGGTGATGAGATCTTGCTTGACTTGTTCAGGTAGGTCGCTCCCCAACTTAACTATTTTAGTTGGGTCGTCCGATAACTGAACATCAATCAATTCCCCGTGGGGCTCGGGCCTCTTCAGTTTATTTTTTAGCTCGCGGGCTAAATCGTCGTCGTCGTCCTCAGGGTCGCTATCAGGGTCGTATCGAGCATCCAGGTCGGCCACATTGACCTGATGCCCTTCTCCAAGATTCTGAGGTTTAGCATTCTCCACCTCCATATCACAAATCTCTTGATAGAGGAAATGGCTCCTCATGGCCGCTTCCATGTCGGCCATTACTGTCACAACTTGGTCGCTTTTACTGTAGAACTTCATCTTCAAATGTACAGTTGAGGCTACGGCCTCCAATTTTCCCAGTGTAGGGCGGCCAATGATGCAGTGGTAACATGATTTGATGGGCAGAACTAAGAACGTCGTTCTGACCGTCCTGTACGACGTGCTGCCGTTCGTATCATCTCCAAAAGTAACAAGTAATTCTATCGTCCCTAGGGGGTATGTGGTCGCCCCATTGAACCCGGTCAATGGGGTTGGTACTGCTTGTGGAATAATTTCGCTCCTGTCCACGTTTAACTTGTCAATTAGTTCCTCGAACATGATGTCGGCCGAGCTCCCTTGGTCGACCAGGATCCTTCTGACCTCAGTGTTGGCCATTACGGCGGATACTACCAAAGGAACGTAATTATTGACTTTGCCATCGAGCAAGTCTTCGCCCCCAAAGGAAATGGGCGGCCTATTCGAGGCCGGCCGTGGGGTTGAAGTTGAGCCGACCATCATGAGTTCATTCCACTTCCTCTTCATTGCCTTGTTGGACTCTCTGATGTCCAACGGATTACCTCCATGGATGACCATGGCTACATTGCGGCCCTTCGACTGCCTGGGGTCGCCCTCTTCCTCAGAATTGTTACGCGCTTGCTCGACCGTTGAGTTGACAATCGCTTTACCTCTGTCATTGGCGGGTTGGCCAACGGCTCTATGTTCAAGGCGGTCGTTACCTTCATCCTTGACATATTGCCTCAACTTGCCCTTCTGTATGAGATCTTCAATGTCATCTTTTAGGGCCATACAGTCATTGGTATCATGCCCCTTACTCTTGTGGTATCTGCAGTATTTCTTGGTAGGCCGACCTCCTTTCTTCAACACTAAAGGATCAGGTCGCCTCACACCAGTAAACTCGTTGTTCTGGCACTCCGTGAAGATCTGCGCGATCGGAGTGTTCAACTTCGTACGATGCTCGTACTTCTTGGGCCGGTACTCGGGCGCCCTTGTCTGCGGCCAATTGCTCTTCATAGCCCATATGGTCGTTGGCCCTTCTAAGGAACAGGCCGAGGTCGTAGTAGCGGTTCAATGAGAACTCTTCAGCAAATCTGTGGTTCTTTCTTATACCACGTTTAAGATACTTCAGTTTGTCCGTGTCTGATAGGTTGCGGACTGTATCAGCCTCTGTCATGAACCGATCGACAAACTCCCTCAATGGTTCATTCTCTCCTTGGACGATCGAGTCCAAGTGCTCTTCATAGCGATACTGACAACGGTTGGCCGCATAATTGGCCAAGAACATTGCCACCAGACCTTCCCAAGAAGAGACGGAGTTGGGACGTAGGGATTCCCACCACTCTAACGCCCGGCCTTCGAGCGACTGAGGAAAAAGCCTGCACTTCATCGTCCGTCCTAGCTCCCTATAGCTACAGTAGTTGTTGAAGTACATGAGATGTTTATCTGGATCCCCGCGACCGTTAAACTTGTTCAGGTTTGGGGGCTTCCTCAGGTCCCTTGGGATGCGATAACGCCTAATTTCGCTGGTGAAAGGCCCTTGTCCGGTCGGGATAGGATTCTGCCCGTAAGGCTGCATGGCGGCATAAGTTTGGTCGACGGGCAAACCGTAAAGGCCGACCGGCTGACCAAGGAGTCTGTCAGCAAATGGAGGGGGTCCATGGTGTTGTGGAGCATGTTGCGACGACCGTCTTCTAGGCCGCTCTGAATAGTTCCTTCTCGGTCGGCTGATGGCACGGGAGACATCTCTAATCTCCCTGTTACGGTAGTCGTCAAACTCCTCATACGAGTCCCACGACCTGCTTCTTGATCGGCGGGATCCTGAGGACTCGTTGGACGAGTATCTTGTTGGCGACCCTTCTGACTCTGGTCGGTGGCTTGAGTCAGCATAGTCGTAATCTTCCTCGGGGGAGCGACGGTGGCGACTTCTTCGATGAGGGGGCGACCTGTGAACGATCGCCCTTCTTGAAGGATTGTGTCGGGATACGCCTCGACGAGGAGGAGCTTCTCTTCGTGGTGGTGAACGATGGGGCCGAGATGGTTGGCCTCGGTGACCGCTGTCCGCACGCGGGCGGATCGAGATCGAGCCTCTCTCATAGCATTCGATCAGTTCGTCTCGATCAGCAATCACTTGATTCTTTTGCTCCAGATTTTGTATGAGCGCTTGGGTCACATGCTCTGGCAATGCTTCTGGTATTCCGGTTTCAGCCAGCTCGGCCGGTAGTTGCGGGGCTGGCTGGGTTACTGGCCCGCGGCCGCCCTGCACTGAGGGTTCTTGGCGAGGCTCATCTTGCGATTCATGAACGGTAACAGGCATGCCCTCTGGGGTCCGTTGAGGTCGGTTCTGCCCAGATGTGTTGAGCCTGGAAGAAGTGCGTTTCTGGCGTGGCGGCATGGTTTGATGTGGAATAGCGCTCGGGCCTCCCACTGTGGTCGCCAATTGATCGTACCTGATCAATACGATGGGTTGCTGCTGTTTGATGATGTTTCTCGGTCGTTGGGATGAAGGACCGAGTTGTAGGCCGCACGCGGGTGGTACCTGCAAAGGCACTCCAACGCTCAAGTCAGAGGTGCTTCAACGGGCAGGGTCACAAGGTGAGTAAAACGTACCTGAAGCCACATGCTAGTGTGGTATATATACTGTTGGCGTTCTAGCCGTTGCGGTTTTTGCGGGGCCGGCCGCTTCTTGCGGAGCAAGTTAGATATTGGGCCGCGATGGGCCTGTTGTACGAATTTGGCCTTCGAGCCCACTCCAGAACATGAACCATTGTTTTCCACCAGTTCAAAGATTAACCTCTGGATTAGTGTTCGCTTGAGATAAGCCTCCGCAGGTTGAAACCGGTCCAAATTTAGCTAGAAAAATTCCATCATTTTAATGTTAAGGTTAAATCCATATAAAACCATGTGAATCATTATAGATTACTACTGATTGAAATATTGACTAGGTGAGGAGCTAAAAAGTTGGGATAGATATGTAACAATATATAAAACAGCAATATCAAAAGCTTCAGATGCAAGTTTAAAAATCAGACACAAATCAAAAATAAGAAAACCACTTACAAAATTCGAGAACTTGGTTAATTTCAACGGATTGAAATTCATTGGAGCTTCCGCCAGAAAGAGCTCTAGATAGTGTAGCAAGAAGAGGCCACAATCATAATTTTTCTGTTGCTGCGGTACCTGCCAAGCACATTCAGTTGCAAAACATTAGTAAAAGAATTTCCATCAAAATGAAAAATAGAAAGGTATTCCTTGATGACTCAAAATCAATCATAAGCCCGACACAATAAGGCACATGTTCATCAATAGCTATGTGGATTGTGAAGGAACTTTGCAAAAGAAACATGCCAGTTTTATAGCAATTTCTTAAATGATGAGGAATCTTTTAACGAGCAGATAAAACTGAAATTTCTTTTGTTTAACAGAAAGAAATCTTTAAAGAAAGAATGATTATATCAGTGCTTCTAATCAGAAAGCTGTGAAAATGTTAGCATTTAATACCGCAGCTGGGAGAAACCGCATGTTCAAAAATCTGGATGAGAGGTCTTCCCCACATGTATTCTTCTGCCTCTCTTTCCATTCTTCGTACAAATAACTGTCAGTTCCAAATGATGAGTCAATTTATAACTATGCTAATCTATATCATTTGCGTGTATCTCACTCACTTATTCATAGTTCATTGTTCCCCATGCAAATCACATATAAAACCATTTCCTTAGTTTCTTCACTGTGAAATTTTTTTCCCAAAAGAAAAATAAAACCAAAACTCCAACAAGTTAGAATTTGGTTAAGGTGTGAAGAACAAAGAGTTTTTAAAGTACGGTGAGAAGAGAAGAGGGATTTACCTTCTATTGTGTGTATCCGGTGTTCTTCTAAGCTGTGATTTGAAGCAATCACCATCTCAAACAGCCAGTTTGAGCACATACAACAGAAACCAAAGAGTGTTAAACATAGGGTTTAACACATTAAAAGGAAACAAAAGAAAAACAGAAGGTGACGAAAACAATACCTGTGTGCGTTCTTCGTTTGTGTTTCGTTTTCAACACATCCAGCAACATTTCGTTGATGTAACAACAGAAACCAAAGAAATCAGATTTGCAGTTTCCCAAACAGAGAAATTAACGAAGCAATCAAAGGGCTCTTGTTTAATACCTTCTTAAATCGTTTGTATAACTGTGTCGGTATGAATCCAGCCTTCAATCTGTACAAATTATCAATAAACTGTCAAAACCTAGCAGAGAAGATAAGGGAAAACGAAGAAGACGAAGTAAAGAGAGACGGAACGGACCTGAGTGAGAAACGACGCTGATTTAGGGTTTGTTTTGTCACGCGTCTGAGACCCTGGGCGAAGGAGCGAAGGAGGGATGGATTCCATAAGAGAAACGCGAGGAGAAGATCGAGGGAGACAGAGTTTTGAGAGTGACTGAGTGAGAGTAGGGTTCATTCCATGAGCGAAGGAGCGAAGGAGACCATGAGCGAGGGAGACCCTGAGAGAAACGCGAGGAGAAGATCGAGGGAGACAGAGTTTTGAGAGCGAGACTGAGTGAGAGTAGGGGTTCGAGAGAAATGAGACTTAATTTTTATTCTGAAATACTTTAGAAGTCAGGCCATATAGGAGCTTGTCTTTAAATGTTAAAACGTTTCACTTTTAAAGTCAAGCATAACTACGCACGACTTCAAAACATGCGCGTCAAATAAAGATTTTCATCTTAATTACAAGTTTGCCACCGCGTCAACATATAAAGTCAGGCATCTGAGCGCCTGACTTTAAATGTCTAATTCTTTTCCTGATTTTGCACTAGTGCTACTTCTTTGTCACTCAGCTTGAGTTCCACTTGCTGTTTCAGATTCACTCTTGGTATTGGTATTACTTGCTTTAGTTGACTTGTCAACTTTACCCTTTTGTATGGTCACGTGCCTACAGACGTGGGAGCTGCTCCTATTCTCTAATAATTCTTCACCATCATGTTGCCTAATCATTCATTCACTAATATAACGTTCTACACACAAGTTTGTTTTTCAAATGTACTCTGCACACAACATATTATGTGATTGTCTTCCTTATACATACCATGTTATGTTTTCTTGTGCTTCAGAATTCATATTAATGTCTATTGGATTGACTTTCTATCCTCTTAAGTCGAATATGACCTGTATGGGTACGTAACTTCATGTTGATTTGTGTAATTTTCCAGATTATTTGCTTTTCTCATAGTTAGTTCGTGCAATAGTAAACATAAATATGTTAATTGTTGTTTTAGCTTTTACTCTTTGTAAATATTCGTTCATTTGGGTTTTTTTATAGATGGTTTTGGGTTTCAATGCATTTCAGGCATGGTTTGGTCATTTTATAGGTGGTGATCTATCCAATAGGTATGTATACTCATGATGAGGTTCTCTCTAACAGCTGCCACAGGACATCCCAACCCATCTAACTAGAGAATAATTACCATTGGAGATGAAGACTATAAATGTTTAACTATCAATGGATGCATTTTTTGTTATTACTACTATTTGACCATATATGTGATGTTATATTGACCTATATGTTTTGCAGGTGAAGTATGGTCTTGTGTATCTGTGTATCATAAGGATAAGGATGCTTAGGGATGAGTTGAGTCTCTTTTGACCCATTCTAGCGCTAGGAAAAAAATCATCTAAAAATTATATCAAATAATTATTTAATTTTAACCATGGAACACTACGGTATGTTTACTAGCTATCCATAAAAGAAGTATGTCAATAGTAATACCTCCCAACCTTATGTAGTTCAAGATATAGTTTAATGAAGAAAGAATGACTATGAGCCATATTTTTATATAATTTTCTACACAAATGTTTCTCTTATTTATGTGTTCTATTAATGAAATAATAATTAATGTTGTGTATATAATTGCATGTACTATCTTTCTATACAAATATGAGAACATGTTATGGAAAGTGGGAGACCTGAGGGACATGCTTGACTAAGTAGGGGAATGAGGGACATATGGCATGGTGGGTTGTGATTTTGGTGAATCACCACGATCGAGATGAAGAAGAGGGATGCAAGAAATTTTTTTTTGGTTCGGACCATTGGTGGCTACCTACGGAGTGTTCGAATGCTTTCAGCAAAAGACAGAGATGCAAGAATATTAATCTAGAAGGCCGGTGAAAAAATGAAAAGATTATGTTTTCAAGCAATATGACTGAAATACTTTATGAAGTTTTCTTTCATTTATTTATTAAATTGATATGTAAAAAAGACTAGACAATATTTTCAAATACAGGAACTAAATGTCTAAACTTTTGTAAATAGGGAGACAAAAATGTATAATTTAACCTAATTTTTACTTATATTAATTAAAAATTAAGATTTGTATTGTATTGGATAATTTATATTACATCAATAGATAATTTATATTACATCAAATATGTTATTATTATTTTTAATCTTTACGAGTTTCATACTAGTTAGATACAAATTAATCGGTTCAATCACCGCAAGGGTGTGGTTTCAACTTCCGCTGTCGATGTGAAGATATTTTTGGTGTGTGATCTATAAGTACCTCTGTAAGTACTTAAAGAGGCGTGATGCCTGCTCTGACCCAGATGAGCCCCAGGAGCCCAACTGACCTAAACTTTTTGTAAAAAAAAACATACAAATTAATCGGTTGATGTGGAAATGGTTCCTAAGGTTTGGCACATGACGTAGAGTCTAAAATTTGTGTGAAGCATATTCAAAAAATCAAACACACGTCATTAATTTGGTTGAATAAAAAATGAGATGATTATTTTATTTTCAGGAATCGAAACAAGTGCAATTCATTGATATTAGACCAATTTTAATACTTGACATGCAGAAACCTAATTGGAGATTCTATATACATTTTTTTTGGTAGTGTATATACATTTTTGGCTTAAATATGTTTTAGGCCTCTGTAAATATAGGGTGTTTTGGTTTAAGCCCCTGCAAATTTTTTTTTTCAAATAAGCCCTTGCAAAATGTCACGTTTTGTTTTAGGCCTCTCTGTTACTCAGCTGTTAGCTTGACGTTAAATTTGTCACAGGTTGTCTTCCACGTGGCATTTTTTTGTTGTTTCCAATGCCAGGTGTACCCTTCACTGAACAGAATAAAAATTCCAAAAATCAGAGCCCTTTCCCTTGTTCTTCTTCTGTTCTTCTTCTTCCTCTATTCTCTTCTCAGCGCAGCGCCTCCATGGATGATTACAGCCGTTTCAGTCGTGGTTCTACATCAAATCCAGCGAATCATTCGTCAAATGAAGGGAATCGCAGACGACTTCTAGTTTGTGGCTGTGGGAGTACGATGAGATTCTACATTTTTGGGTCATTGCAAAACCCTGGACGCCCATACTGGAAGTGCATCCACAAGGTATTGGGTTTACTTTTTGTTTTATTGATTATTCATCTTTCTTCCTCACAGTGTGATTATTGATTATTGTTGTATTTCATTTCTTTTTAGGTGAAAGGTGACAGCTGGAAGTTGTTTGTGTGGGATGATGAACTTAGTGAGAAACATTTAACATTTAGAGATGCTACTTCATCAACGGAGACAACTGGTGGTGTAAATTCTGAAAGTCACAGCTGCAAAGGTTGCATTTATGCAGAGAAAACAATTGAAGTTGGGACAAAAAAGAATCAGAATCTGAAAGCAAAATTGGTCTATGAAAAGGAAACCGTTAAGGGGCTTACAACTAGGATTCAATGGCTTCAATTTCTGTTGTTTTTGTCATGGGTTATATTGGTTGTATATGTGGCCTGGAAATTAAGGGTTCCCTAGTTTGTGATAAGTGTAGGATCCATGGATTGTAGTTTTCCTTTCTTATCATTAGTGTTTGTAATTTGTGGAATGAATCCTAATGAAAGTGTGATTTCATTGTTATTGTTAAGATTTTAATGTATTTCTGTTCACAGATAGCCACTGATGCACAAACAATTGAGATTGTTAAGTCTCAGAATGCAAATGCATTGTTTAATTAAGCCCCTGCGAATATAGGTTTTTTTTGTTTAAGGCCCCTGCAAAAATAATTTTTTTTTCTTAAACCCCTGCAAATATAATTTTTTTAAGCCCCTGTCAAATATTGATGACAGACTTCCAATAAGACTTGAAGTAAGACATCAAATAAGACCTGAATATACTCATATTGGGACTGAATATAGTCATATTGAGACTTCAAATTTCTCTTCAAATACTTGGTAAATATTACACATAATTACTGTCATAGGATGAGTTCAAAATAAAAAGTACTTAAAACAAAATACAATCCCAACTTCTTAAACAAAATACCAACTTCTTAAAATTACAACTCCTTAAACAAAATACCAACTTCTTAAAATTACAACTTAAACAAAATACCAACTTCTTAAAACTAAACTGTTTTCCTTTTCCTCAACTTGTACTTGACTGGGACATACTTGGTCACATTTTCTTTGACCACTGGAGATTTTGTCTTTGATTCTTGGGTCTCATTCACACCAGTTGGTTCTGAAACAGTAGGAACTGAAACAGCAGGAACTGAAACAGCACGAACTGATGCACGAGTTTGTCTTCTTATTTGGAGCTTTGGTATCATGCCTTGCTTGTCTTTGAAGCTCTTCTTTTTGTTTGCAGCTATTTTAATTTGTTGAACAGCATGAACTGGTGCACCACTTGGTTCAGAAATAGCAGGAACACCAACAGTAGCAGGAACTGATGCACCACTTGGTTCTGAAACAGTAGGAACAACAACAGTAGCAGGAACTGATGCAGCAGTTTGTTCAGATACAACAGGAACTTGTTCAGATACATCAGGAACTTGTTCAGATACATCAGCATCACCAACCAGTTCATCTGTTTTGGGTTTCTTAAGCTTCCTCTATAATTGCCAATAACAACAATATACAATTTAAATTAGCACCAATACAAAACAATTTACAATTCAGTAAACAATTTATTCATACCTTTCTTGTTTGAGCTTGTTCACTCACTTCTGAACTCTTGCAACCCCTTGAATTGTGGCCCAATTTGTCACATTTTGTACACCTGTACTGTGTATTCTGCCTCTTCAGTTTTACTGCGTTAGGATCCTCATCAAGTTCCCTTCTCCTAAGCTTCTTTGGTCTCCCAGGACCCTTCTTATACACAGGAGGCAAGACTTCCTCATCTGAAGTTAGAGGCCACATGTTTTGGCAATATATGGGACTTATTCCATGGGACCAACAGCTATTAAGAGCTGACCCCTGTATTTTGTTTTCAAATGGCACCCATCAACCCCAATAAAGGGCCTACATCCACTCTGGAACCCTCTTTTTGTGCCATTCAAACAAAAATAGAAAGCCCCAAATCTTGGTAGTAAGCTGGGTGGAACCCTATTGACATTTATTTTGCAAGTATTACCTTGATTTGCCCTCAAAAGCTCACTAGCATAACTCCATAGAAGTGAATACTGTTTGGTTGCATCTCCTTCAACACGATCTCTTGCCATTTTTATTCCCTTCTAAGCCCTACCAACTGTGATACCCTTAGCGTATTTTCTCTTAATCTCTGTCATGACTTCAACAATTTTGACCTTGTTTGTGGACATAAGCCTCTCAGCCACAAGTTTGCTTACCCACTTGGAATTGGCATTTTTATTATTAAATACCCTCCCACACGTGTGTCTCCCCTTGTAGGTTTTTAACCTATACGTGTGGGTTTGACCCACTCGACTACAAAATGTCTCATAACCACAATCCCTCTTACACACAAGCCTAGCCCTATTTGGTTCATTTTTTTGGTACTTTAACTCCCTTCCATTTAAGACTGCGTATTCCAACATAACCTCCTTAAACTCACCAATAGACCTAAACTCCAAACCAATCATAAATTTATAATCCTTATTAAACTCTTCTTTCTTGAAAACAGGGCACCTCATCTTGTTCAAACCCGTGTTATCTTCTTCAGATTCAGTAGCACTACTATATAACTCCTCACTCTCATAATCATCTTCCATTTCATAATCAGCATCTTCATCACTTGATGAATCTAAAATCATTCCCATGGCAGCCCTTTTAGCAGGAGATGATGCCTTATGAGTAGAACAAACCTTTCTTCTTCCTTTTGGAGACTTAACAGTTAACTCATCTTCAAATCCATCATCTAGCCCAAGTGCCCTTTCCTCCTCACTGTCATCAAAATGAACCCCATGTTCAGGATTACTTTCCACATTACCTTCACCCTCCTTCTGTACATGTAACACCCCTTTTCTACCCGTTAATTTAATTGGAAAATATCAGAGTTTTCAAAATTTCTTTTCATCGCAAAGGATGTTACACATACTTCAATAAAAACCACACTTCTCAAATAAACGGCTCAAAACATATTATCCAGGTATTACGTAGCACATCACAAAAAGGCGAATCTCAAAACCACAGTTATCATCGCAATAATACTCAACGTCAATAAAAATCATCTAAGCAGCGGAATAATAAAATAAAACAGAACTGTCAATAACAACTTAACAACCAAAAACATTCATGATATAAGTTCGCCCCACCCCCTGAGTGCTACGTATCAGAGCGTGACGACTCGACTCGAATTAGTGAAGGTACCTAGTCCTTCACTCGCAATCACCCGCACGTTACCGCATGGGGGTAACATTCAAACAGAAGGGTGAGTCCAATTCAATTCATATAATAAGTCATATGATAAATAATAAGTCAGTTCACAGCTCAAAATGAATCACGTCACAATCATCGATCATATCACCACAATAATTCATCACTATGTCATGTAGGCATATGAGATGCAACCCACTCGCGGGCATATGCATGAGGTACCTTTTCACAAACGTCGCTTAGCCCTTAAGGCCTCATCGTCACTTAGCCACATGGGCCTCAAAAACGTCACTGGGTTTATGCATATGGGCATGAGACACTATGACCCGTCACAAACACACAAATACACAAATACCCAAATCATAGTCAACTATGTGACCCGTCACTTACCGGTTTGCTCACAAGAAGCACAGCACCTGTCAAATTCACAATCAACACACAACGTCACTTGGCCCTTTAGACCTTAACATCACTTAGCCTTTCGGGCCTCGAATGTCACTGGGTTTTCATCGTCACTTATACATAAATATCATCAGCTCAAACAATAGCCACTGAGGGCAAAAACGTCATTTACTAGCCACCAATGGCATCATCGTCATATACACGTCCTTATACATAATAATAGCCACTAAGGGCAAAACAGTCATTTACACGTCATTGTAAATAGTAATAGCCACTAAGGGCAAAACAGTCATTTACACGTCATTATAAATAATAATAGCCGCTAAGGGCAAAACAGTCATTTAACTAGCCACTAGGGGCATCATCGTCAAAATCATCATTTTTGACATTACTTCGTTAAAAACCACTGGTCGTACGCAAAAGAGAATTTTTAAAAGCACCAAACGGGATTTCAACATCACAGCAACAACCACAGGGGACAGCCACTTGGGCGCCCAGCAAGCTTATGAAATTATAAGTTTTTATTTTTAAAAATGGAACACACAGATAGACAACTGAAAATGCTTCACAACGCTTTTTGAATCGTTCAAAACGGATATTCGAGTCAAAAGATATAGCGAAAACAGTTTTCGAAAATAATTTGGAACATCCTGAAAACTGGCGCCATTGACACCCAGGCACCTGGCGCCCAGCGCCTAGCAAGAAGCAACACACGCACGCACACACCCGGGCGCTCAGCGCCCAGCGCCTGGCGCCCAGCGCCTTGGCGCAACACACATCACACGCACACGGGCGCTCAGCGCCCAGCGCCTTGGCGCAACGCACACACACACGCGCACGGGCGCTCAGCGCCCAGCGCTGGCCCACAGCGCCCCAAACACACACTCACAGCAACACCCGCACACGCCCTTGGCGCCCAGCACAGGGCGCCTGGCGCCCAGAACAGCCCCAACACCAAATTTTCACCCAAATTTAGCTCAAACATCATTTTTCCCAAATTGTTTCTTGACTAAATTTCAACACACCCTACAACCATCATGGATACACATTTAAATCATCAAAATTATACACCACTCATTCGAATTCAACAACAATCCCAAGCACCACATAGCATCACGCATATATCTAAAATCAAAACATGAATTCGCAAGCATCAACATATAATCACGCTTATGGCAACAATCAAGACATGAATTTCGTAAACATCATACAATCGAAATTAACATCTGGGCTATCACTACTTAGGATCCATCATAGGAGTCATTATAGGAATTGAAAAAGACATCCCCTTACCTCGAATTAGAAGAATAGGATCTCTAGAGATGATCACGAACGGAACTACGGCAACCGGATCACGCCTCCTCTTTTCCCTTGAAGCTTGCGACTCTTCTCTTCTCCCTCTCCCTCTCTACGGCGCGCCCTTCCTTCCTTTCCCTCTTTCTCAATTTTCGCAAATGATAGCAAGGAAACCCTAACCCCTAGGTGCCTTGCTACTTCGCATATGACTAGCTTCATGGGCTTGGGCTTCTCACTTAAGCTCAAGTCCATCTACTTTGGTGCCTCCATCCTCTAATACTACCTACACATATTAATATAATTTCTAAAAATTAAATTATATTCAATAAATTAATTTAAATTCCAAAATACTTAATTAAATAAATTAATTAAATATTTAGGGTGTTACAGTACACCCTTACCACTTGATTCACCATCAATGGTTTCCCCAACCAGTGATTCAACATACAACTGTATGTCACAGTTATGGAGCAATGCGAACTCAGCACATTTAACAGCATCGTTGTCCACCTTAAGTGACTTATAACCCCCTTCATATTTTGCTGAATCAGAATTCCACCATAGGAGAAAATATTCTTTATATCCTAAGTCCCTAACAAGCCCAACAGCTTCAAAGAAGCTCCACCTATCACCATCATTGATGTTTGCAACAGCTAGATCCCCTCCATTATAACCCGTATTTTCCCCAACCTCAAAGTGGCCCCCATAGTGAATTATGAGACTGAAACTCATCTCTGTAAAATTGCCAAACACTATCAACTTTCAGAATTGCAAAAAGGACCCAATATTTTGAAGAATTGCAATTTTCAGTCAAAAAGGTTACTTTGAAATTAAGCACAAACAAAGCACAAAAATAAGCACAAACAGAAACGCGAAAGAAAGTACAAAAATAAAAACAAAGCACAAAGGGACAATGGTTTCCTCGAAGCACAACAATATAGTGACAATGGCTTCCTCGAAGTTCCTAATGGCTTCCTCAAAGTTCCTAATGGCTTCAAACAGAAACGCGAAAGCAGAAAACGAAAGAAGGAAGAGAGAAACACTTACCTAATGGCTTCCTCGAAGTTCCTAATCGCTTCAAACAGAAACGCGAAAGCAGAAAACGAACGAAAGAAGAGAGAAACACTTACCTAATGGCTTCCTCGAAGTTCCTTCACACCAGAGAACGCGAACCCAGACTTGCTTCTTCCTGCGAAAAAGAAATCTTCTCTCTTCTCTTCGTCAACAAACCTTCTCTTCTCTTCGTCAACAAACCCAGGAAAGAACAAAACTAAGAAAATACATTTTGAAAAAAGCCCTTCTGTTTTCCTCTTTTCCACGTGGAAGACTTCTGTTCAGTGAAGGGTACACCTGGCATTGGAAACAAAAAAAAATGCCACGTGGAAGACAACCTGTGGCAAATTTAACGTCAAGCTAACAGCTGAGTAACAGAAGGGCCTAAAACAAAACGTGACATTTTGCAAGGGCTTATTTGGAAAAAAAAATTTTGCAGGGGCTTAAACCAAAACACCCTATATTTACAGGGGCTTAAAACATATTTAAGCCTACATTTTTTATTCCAATTACGTTAAAGTATCATTTAAAAAAGATCTTTAAGTTTTGGAAATAACTTCTGTGACTTTTATCCTCCATGAATTTAAAACTCGGGTCAACATAGCCTTTATTTTGTTTGATAATGAATTAAATGATTATTTTATTTGCAACAATAAAAATAGTATATTCTTATCCATTAGACCATTTTGGTTACTTTGCTCTGAGAAAAACTGCAGACCGAAGCAATTTAGATTTTTGAACCGTTCGTTGGAGGCTGCTGATTCCCTAGGCCTGGACAAAAAGTCCGACCTGCCCGCAAAACCGCAAATTCGAAAAAAACCTGCAGCTAATGGGCCGGGTATGAGTGGGTTGCGGGTTAAAAAATGGGGTATTGCTTTTCCCACACCCCCTCCTACTCGAAACACACCCCATAAGGGTGTGAAAAGACCAAAAGGCCAGGCCAAACCTCTTTTTTTTCACGAATTTTCACCTGTTCGAACACGGGCATTCGAACAGGTTCGAATGACATCGTTCGAGTGTGTTAAATTTTGACTTCACACCCTTTTGGGCGTTTTTCACCTGTTCGCATGAGGTCATGCGAACAGGTTCGCATGACCTCGTTCGAACACATTCGAACGACATCGTTCGAGTGTGTTAAATTTTGACTTCACACCCTTTTGGGCGTTTTTAAACTGTTCGAACGAGGTCATGCGAACCTGTTCGAACAAGGTCGTTCGAACAGTCATAAAACACGTCCTCGCAGCGTCTCACGCGAGGTTATTTTTGGAATAAAATTTGTTAAGGGGTGTGAAAGAGTAGGAGGGGGTGTGGGAAAAGCAAAACCCAAAAAATGAGTACAATTGGGTTTAAGTGGGTTGAATAGGGCGGGCTCGGTTGGACTAAAAAACACCGCTTGAAACCGAACCCACCCGTGTGATGATCCAACTTAAGACGCAATAGGTAGAGAGCAGAGAAGGGTCCCATTGCAGCAGAGCCTTGTCCCATCTCTCACGCGCATACCACCAATCCATTCACATGCGTACCAGACCGTATATTTAGAAAAGTTTACCTTGTGCAGTGTGCTTCTGCACGTTGTCAAACTGTGCTTTTGAATTTGGTTTCAATATTAATAATGTATTATAACTTTTCATTTCTCGGGTATAATGCTTTTGAACTTTGCTTTTGAAAAGTTATAATAAATTAATTATTTAGTAAGTACTTTGTTGTTTACACTTTACAGTATTTATTTTCTTCTCTCTCCCTCACGCCTCGTGTCTTCTCTTTTTCTGAGTCTCATTTATCTTTCAAGAAGGCCACTCTACGCCACTGTGAGAAGCCATTTCCAGCACCACTGTCAAAACGTTCCTCCCCAGTCTTGTATGTCTTCAACCTGCATAAATCCGCCCGCCCAACCCACCAAACCCGTTAAACCGAACCAGAGTAGACCGAACAAAATTTTGGGCTGAAACGGGCCTCAGCATCCAAACCGCCGGTTGAGTCGGTTGTGGTTTTGGGCCCGAAACCGCCCGATGTCCAGGCCTATGACCCTACAGAGCACGGTGACTAGTAAAATGGGATAAAAATCCTCTGTCCCACAATTCCTGTCTCAAACCCTGTGCCACCAATTAAATATTGCCAAGTCATTTAAAATTGCCAAGTCACACTTAACGTTAGAGTAAGCTGCTAACCGAACGTTTTCTTTCTACTTCTTTTTTGACAAAACCTTTCCTTCTTCTTTTCTTATGTTGCTGCCGCCGAAGGAAACTCAAAGTGTGTTGTACCTCACCGCTACTAGCTTAGGATGAACTGTGAAGAAATTAAAGTCTATCTTATTGTAATTCGAATAACACTAGTCTTGCTGTTTTGACTAGTTAGAGTTCATTTGACTGTTTTTTTTCTACTTTGACTAGTTGTAATATTCACTTTGCCACATCAGCAGTGATGACACTTGTAAGCTGACTAGTATAAAATGTATTTTGTTGAGTTAGCAGTGTAATTCAGTTGGATCATAACCACATTCGGTTAGATCATTTCCAGAATACTCTCTCTCTCTCTCTCTCTCTCGCAAGTGTGTGTGTGCGTAGCAGTGAAGTGTGGAACCACCATTGTTCCAACAAATTGGCACCAGACGAGGTTGAAGACGATCCAGGAGTGACAGCGATGGCTAATAACGGTGGAAGCAGCGGCTAATTCCCGGCGAAACTACCACTTTTTGATGGAAAGAATTACGACAGATGGATTGTTCAGATGAAGGTTGTGTTTCGATATCAAGAGGTTCTCGAAGTGATTCGCAACAGCGTTGTGGCCGTCGGTGGTGAAGCACTCCATGATCAACAAAAGAAGGACTGTAAAGCGCTATTTCTGATTCACCAATGCGTAGACGCTGAAGTGTTCGAAAAGAATGCAGAGTATGAGACAACGAAGGGAGCGTGGGACGCGCTCGCAACGACGTACGCTGGCGGCGCGAGCTTGAAGAAGGTAAGATTGCAAACGCTGCGTAGACAGTACGAGAATCTCAAGATGGAAGAGAAGGTTTCAATTGCCGAGTACCTCGGTAAATTGACACTAATTACGAACCAAATGCGCAACAATGGCGAAGTCATCACTAAGCAATCGAAAGTTGAAAAGGTACCAAGAACGCTAACTCCTAGATTCGATCATGTTGTAGTGGCAATTGAACAATCAAAGAACCTAGAAACTATGAAGCTTGAGGAACTGCAAGGTTCACTCGAAGTTAATGAAATTAGGCTAAAAGAAAGAGTAAATGAAAAGGAGAAAGAAAGAGCTACTAAGGAAGCTCTACAAGCAAAATTTAAGAAGAATAATGGAAATTGGAAAGAGAAAGGGAAAGGAAATTGGAAAGGAAGGAACCCTAGGGTAGACAACTCTGATGATAGTGAAAATGGTGAATCCAGCAAAGGTGAAAGAGAGAATGATAAGAAAGGAAAGAAGAAGGCTAATAAGAAGCACATTCAGTGCTATAACTATGAAAGGTGGGGACATTTTGCTGATGAGTGTGTTAATGAGAGAGTTCCAAGAAAGAAGAAAGCTGATGAAGTTCAGTTTGCAAAGGATGATGACTCTGATACAAATACAGACACAGATACAATAGTGGTGATGGCAATAACAGAGTGTGAAGGTGAAGCCTCTGAGTTGTGGTATTTAGACACAGGTTGTTCCAATCACATGTCAAGCAACAAGAAATGGTTTTGTGAGCTTGAAAAGGTGAGAAGGAAGGTAAAATTTGCAGATCATAGATACATAATTGCTGAGGGAATTGGTAAGGTGATGATCAAAGGCAAGAATGGTAAGAAGATTCTGATAAGCAATGTATTGTACGTGCCTGAGATGAAGAGTAATTTGCTGAGTTTGGGACAGCTACTTGAGAAGGGTTTCAAAATGAAAATGGAAGATAATTTCCTTGAAGTACTTGACAACAATGACAAGGTGATTTTGAAGGCACCTCTTTCAAGGAATAGTACCTTCAAAATTGCTGGTGAAGTGCTAGAGCAGGAGTGTTTGAAGGTAACTACTGATGAAGAAAGTTGGATGTGGCATAAGAGGTATGCACATCTTAACTTTAGAAGCTTAAGTCAACTACAGAAACAGAATATGGTTAAGGGGATGCCTGCTATAGTTGATCCTAAAGAGGTGTGTAGTAGGTGCTAAGAAGCCAAACAACCAAGGAAGGAGTTCAAGTCACATGTGCCAACAAGATCAGCACAGAAAATTGAAGTCATTCACTCTGATGTGTGTGGTCCCTTTGAAGTGAAGACTCTGAGAGGTAATCTATACTTTGTTACATTTATAGATGATTTCTCTAGAATGATGTGGATTTATTTGCTTAAGAAGAAGGGTGAAGTGTTTGAAGTGTTTAAAGATTTTAAACAACTTATTGAGAAGCAATGTGGAGAACCAATTAAGTGCCTAAGAAGTGATAGTGGGGGTGAGTACACTTCTATAGAGTTTGAAAATTATTGTAAGAATGAAGGGATTGTGCATGAGATCACTGCTCCATACACCCCTCAGCATAATGGTACTGCTGAGAGGAGGAACAGGAATGTTCTGAACATGATCAGAAGCATGTTGAAGGAGAAGCAGATGCCAAAATATTTCTGGGGAGAAGCTGCCTCTACAGCAGCTTATCTGTTGAATAGATGTCCAACCAAGAGGTTTGGTGAGCTCACCCCTTATGAGAAATGGTCAGGAAAGAAACCAAATGTGAAACACTTGAAGATTTTTGGTTCCTTTTGTTATAGACATGTGCCTGAACAATTGAGGAAGAAGCTTGATGATAGGGCTCAAGCTATGGTATTAGTTGGATACCATGTTACTGGTTCCTATAGACTATTTGATCCTGATAAAAAGAAAATTGTGATCAGTAGAGATGTGATCTTTGAAGAAAAGAAGAACTGGAAATGGTGAGAGTAGAGTCAAGTAGACACAACAGAAGGTGGTACTGTATTACTTGATTTAGGAGGTGAACTAGTAGTAGAGACTACTGAAGAAGGTGAAATACAATTGAGGAGGTCACGGAGAGCTAGACAACCATCACAGAGGTTGCAAGGCTATGAATTGTTCCCAAATACAGCTATAAATGAAGATGGTGACATGATGATGTATGCTATGGCTGCTGAGATTGAACCAGTGAGCTTAGAAGATGCACTACTAAGCAAGAAATGGAAATCAGCAATGGAAGAGGAACTCAAAGCTATAGAAAAGAACAATACGTGGAGTCTAACCTCACTGCCAGAAGGAAAGAAGCCCATAGATGTTAAATGGGTCTTCAAAACTAAGTTGAAGCCCAATGGGGAGGTGGCCAAGTACAAAGCTAGGCTTGTAGCAAGGGGTTTCTTACAGAAACCTGGCCTAGATTTCAATGAAGTCTTTGCACCAGTTGCAAGAATGGAGACTGTGAGGCTAGTGATTGCATTAGCTGCACAAAAAACGTGGGAACTGAGTCAACTTGATGTAAAATCAGCCTTTGGAATGGACCCTTGAAGGAGGAGGTCTATGTCACTCAACCACCTGGCTTTGAGTGAAGGCAGTGTATTAGATTGCATAAAGCACTGTGTGAACTGAAGCGGGCTCCAAGAGCGACACAAACAGCGACACAAACAGACATGGCGCCCAGGAGCAGGGCGCCTAGCACAATAGCAACACCAACATAAGCAACAGTTAGAACTAATTGACAATACTTGATCGTCAATGACACAATAACTTGACAACTTGGCCGGACAGACCGAAACTTCTCTGATACCACTAATGTAACACCCCTTTTCTACCCGGTAAACTTTCGACAAAAATCAGAGTTTCAAAAATATTTTTCACTACACCCACAAGGGATGCCACATTTACACCAATAAAACGTCACACGCCAATAACGAAATTCATCATTAAAATAGTACGATACATAGCACGTCATAAATGGGACGAATCCCCAAAACACCTGTTCAGTCTACATGACAGTAACTCCATCACCACGCAGCGGAATAAAAATAAAGGTTTCAATGAATAATCATAACATCACCATAAAACTTCAGAAATTAAATAATAGAGACAACTAATAAAGCCTAGCGTTCATCCCCCCGAGTGCTACGTATTAGAGCGACGACACCGACTCGACTAGCGAATGTAGACATGCCTTCACTCGCAATCACCTGCACGTTACCAGCATAGGGGTAACATTCAAACAGAAGGGGTGAGTTATCTAACATTATAATAGCATATATGATAGGCAATATGCTAGAGTTACGACAACTATATCTACCGCTTCACAACATCAAATTGCAATCACCAAGAATCATCACCGATGTCATGAGCAAATGAGTGAGATGCAACCCACACCAACGGGTATATGCATGTGGTACCAATCATCACCAATAAAATAGCCAATAAGGGCATCATCACCTATATCATCACCTAAAGCTCCAAGGCCGAAGCCTTCATCACCAAAATAATGCATATGAAATGTATGCGACACCATGAACAATGAACCAGAGACAATCAACAACAATAGTCATCTAAGTGACACAGCAACACCAATATCAACAAATGGTCATAGACCCACACCTATCACCTTAGCCAATAAAATAGGCACATCACCTGTTATATCATCACCAATAACACCAATCATCACCAATAATACCAACACCTATAGGACAATCTAACAACTTGATCAACAACCACCGACACCAAAGACACCAATAGATTTACAACATCAATGGCGACAACAATTATACGACACCGAGAACAACGACAATTTACATCACCTGGAACAACAACGATTTTACAACACCAATGCCAACAACCACCAGGACAGCCACCCAGGCACCCAGCCACCAACAACCAAATAGGACATGACAGGAACTGGCGCCCAGCAACAGGGCGCCAACAGACAAAATCATCCAGCAGGAACTGGCGCCCAGCAACAGGGCGCCAACAGGCAACAACAACCAACAGTAACTGGCGCCCAGCAACAGGGCGCCTAGCACAACAGCGACACAAACAGACATGGTGCCCAGGAGCAGGGCGCCTAGCACAATAGCAACACCAACAGACATGGGGCCCAGGAGCAGGGCGCCTAGCACAACAGCAACACCAACAGACATGGCGCCCAGGAGCAGGGCGCCTAGCACAACAGCAACACCAACAGACATGGCGCCCAGGAGCAGGGCGCCTAGCACAACAGAAGCAACAACAGACATGGCGCCCAGGACTAGGGCGCCTAGCACAACAGCAACACCAATAGACATGGAGCCCAGGAGCAGGGCGCCTAGCACAACAGAAGCAACAACAGACATGGCGCCCAGGAGCAGGGCGCCTAGCACAACAGAAGCAACAACAGACATGGCGCCCAGGAGCAGGGCACCTAGCATAACAGAGCAACAACAGAGACTGGGCGCCTAGGGCGCCACTTTCAGCACAACAACAAACACTGGGTGCCTAGGGCGCCAGTTTCAGCAACAGGAACAACACTGGCACGGCGCCCAGGAGCAGGGCGCCTCCAGCAATCAGCAACCAAACAGGCATGGCGCCCAGGGACAGGGCGCCTTCAACAGAAACAATAACAGACACGGCGCCCAGGAGCAGGGCGCCTTCAACAGCAACAAAACATGACACACGCATGACGCCCAGGAGCAGGGCGCCGTTTCCAGCAACCAAGACAGCAACAACATCAATGGCAATCATCATGAATACATTCAAACATCACCAAATCAACACCAAACAAGATCAAAGGGACAACATAGAGCCTATCTCCCACATAACACCCATCATATACCCTATTATAAAGGTAGAACCCACCCTTACCTTAGATTTGCCGAATACGAGATCCCCTTGCACGAAAACTCCAAAGAACCACAACAACAGAGCTCCTCTCTTCTTTCTCCTTGGTTGTGCCTGCACCCTTCTCTTCTCTCTTCGCAATCTCTCTTTCTTTTTCCTCAAAAATGCGCCAATATCCAAACCCTAGCTAATGCCTTCACCTATGCGCCTATGCCATTGGGCTCTTGGATCACGGGCCTCCTTCTACTACTCAACTTAATTACTAAACACCACTCCCTGATTTAAATAAAACATCATATTATTATTTTAATATGACTATACTAATAAAATGCCTAAATAATTTAATTAAATATAATTAAATTATTTGGGCATTACACCCTGGAACAAACATATTGATGGGTTTTTAACACATCTCAAACTCAAGAAATGTGTCTCAGAACATGGTGTATATGTGAAGGACAGTGGAACCAGTGACTGGATGATTGTATGCCTGTATGTTGATGATCTCTTAGTGACTGGCAGCAGTATTAAGGAGACAGAAGAGTTTAAGAAAAGAATGATGAGTGAATTTGAGATGAGTGACTTGGTAATGAGTTTGCAACAACTGACAGTGGCATCTTTCTTCACCAGAAGAAATATGCAACTGACATCTTGAAAAGATTCAAGATGAGTAGATGCACCTCTGCAATTGTGGCTGCTGAAACAGGAATTAAACTCAAGACTGATGATGATGAGCCTGAAGTGGATGCAACTCTGTTTAAACAGATAGTTTGGTCCTTGAGGTATTTGTGTAACTCAAGACCTGACCTTGCTTATAGTGTGGGTCTCATAAGTAGGTTTAGGGAAAGACCAAAAGCATCTCACATGTTGGCAGCTAAAAGCATCTTGAGATATGTGAAAGGCACAATCGACTTGGGCATTTTGTTTCCTAGAACTGATAATACAGAGACTGTGCTTGAAGGGTACACAGATTCTGATTGGAGTGGAGATGTGGGGACAGAAAGAGCACAAGTGGATACATTTTCATGATGAATGGAGCACCAATTTCATGCTGCTCAAGGAAACAAATTTTTGTAGCATTGTCATCCTGTGAGGCTGAATATATCAGCTGCACAGGGAGCATGTCAAGCCCTGTGGTTACAGAAACTGATGGAAGAGCTGAAAATAAGTGGAAACAATGCTATGAAGCTTCATGTAAATAACAAGTCTGCTATTGACTTGGCAAAACATCCTGTGGCACCCGGTCGTAGAAAGCATATATAGACCAAATATCATTTTCTTAGAGATCAAGTGAATAAAGGAAAGTTGGAACTCCAACATTGCAAAATTGCAGATCAACTTGCAGATTTGTTAACCAAGCCATTGAAGAACAACAGATTTTTGGAGCGCAGAAACATGCTTGGAATGAAGACGCTAGATGATTTGAATTAGGGAGGTGTGAAGAAATTAAAGTCTTTCTTATTGTAATTCAAATAACACTAGTCTTGCTGGTTTGACTCTCTCTCTCTCTCTCTCTCTCTCTCTCTCTCTCTCTCTCTCCCTCCCTCCCTCCCTCCCTCCCTCCCTCCCTCCCATTGTTCCAACAAACTGAACCATCGACAATAGCATGAATTTGGTGATACGACTGAGATATAATGATATTATACAATAAAAATAAAGAAGAAGAAAAAAATATGTGGTTAGTTCTCTTTTCTTTTTGTAATCTGAATATGAAATTTAACTAGTGATTCCCACATATTTGTTCCATACTTGCTAGTGATTCATCCCTTTTTTAGTTTGAAAATATGAATCTTCTACATAATTCAAATTTGCAACGCACATGGAAGGGGGTTTGAGGAAAACCAAAACACATCACAGAGAAAAAAGGGAAGGTAATGGGGGTTGCATTTACCGTTTTCCTTCCTACCATCAACAGAGATTCTGTCTCCTCGGATTCACTCTTTGATTTTGTCGATTCCAAGCTCCGCAACGTTAACTCACCTTCTAATTGCTTTCGTTAACATACAGAAGAAGGAATCTAAATCCTAGTCATTATGCAAAGGTTCAAGTTGTTAGAACTTTGATGTTGTGTGAATTGAAAAAGTCTCACATTGGATAGACTAGGCACTAAGAGTGCTTATAAGTGTGGGATGTGCCCCAAAGGGTACCCATTATTTTTGAAGGGAGAAAACGCACACAAACCGATAACCACATGCGTGCATCGTCGCCGCCATTCGTCCGACCGACTCTGGTGTGCCGGGCCTAGAATTGGGATGAGTGGTGTGTGATTTTATTTCGAAAAATAATTTTTTATTTTTATTTTTGTGTGCGTTGACTCCAACGGTCATGTTGACCAAGTCAAAGCTCCAACGGTCATATTGACCAAGTCAAAAGAGTCGTTACGCTTTGACCAAGTCAAAAGAGTCGTTGCTCTCCAACGGTCATATTGACCAAGTCAAAAGAGCCATTGCACATTTATTGCTTTTATTACCCAACAACTATTTGCTCCACAAACTCACCTATAAATGGAAACCTCTCCCCACTTTCCGAAGCACACCGAAGCTTAACGCATTTCCAAGTTTCATCTCTCTTCCCTCTAAATAATTTTCTTTTCTCTCTCGAAACTTGATGCATTTCCAAGTTTATTTTCTTAAGAGTGGTTTACGAACCATATAGAGTGGTTTAAAACTATATTGAGTGGTTTTTCAAACCATATAGAAGGTGTATTATCTCGAGCGAAATTTCACCGTGTAGTGATCTTTCGTATCACTTTCGTCTGGGCTGTTTTATCTTGGGGACGTCCTGGTTGATAGCCTGCTTGCACAACTTCGACCAGTGCCGCGATACGTCTTAAAGAGAGCGACCTAGTCCGCGACTCATCCCAGTAATTTCTTCGGTGGATTGATTTTCTGAAACCCAAAAACAACAATTTTAAGACGTTTTAAAATTTAGCCATGACTACCGAAGACGTTACTGGTTCCGGTTCTGCTGTTTCTAGCTTCAACAAATCGTATCATTCCCAAAAATGGCAATTCAAATGACGGCAACAAGTAATTTTTTAAATGTGAAAAATGTTGCCAGTATGTTAAAAGATGTGCTCACTGAAACAGCTGAACAGAAAGGAATGGATAAAATAGCTAGTGAAATATTCCAATAGAAAGAGAATAATTTTCTCTATACAGTTTATCAATGGAAAGATAATGACTTTCTCTATACAATTTATAATAGAAAGAGAATGATTATCTCTATATAATTTTTAATTCTACAGAAAGAGAATAATCATCTCTATAAGAATGAATTTTTTAATTCATATTTTTTGTGAATTTGAAGTTGCATAAATTCTTTTTTTATTCGCATCTTTTGTTGCTGTTAGTGGTTAACACTTAACATTTAATGATTTATATCATAGAATTGCTTTTTGATCTCATTAGCAATAACATAATTTTTTTGAGATGTTATGTTTTTCACGATATATTGCAATATATAATATTGAAATTTGCAATATAATTTTCTAGAAAACCTTTCTAAAAATTAAAGCTGTAATCAGGCTCAAAAGAACAGCAAATGGAATGGGACCCCCCAAATTTCCCATTTTCTAAGCTTCAACTACCACCACCTAGAAATGATACCGCTCCTCCATTTAATTGTTTCAATTGAGAGAGACCAGGTCATATGACACACAAGTGTAGGAACAGCCCAAGCTCTGCCCCATAGGCTAGCCTACATGAATAGCAATTTGTTGCTATAATTTCGGAAATCGACATTGTTGGTGAATGCGAAGGTTGGTGGATGGTTATTGGCATCACTCTCCGTGATCATGCTATGTTTTGAACACACACCATTACTGAAAATAAGAAAAGTATGTTTAGCCTAGTGGAAACATATTTTTAAACAGTGATATTTTTTTTAACGCAGTGTTTACTCCGTCCATCAGAAATTTTGTACACTATACTATTTTTTACACGTGTAATGTTTGACTTTGACGTGTAAACAAACACATTCTTTTCAATAAGAGCCACATAGCATTTTTCTAAATTTATTTTCTTAAATGACTTAGAAAATATTGTGATTTTTGTAGTCAAGCAAGGATTATCAAGACTTCGCATAAATCAGCAAGGAAATATGAGTATTTAGTTTTGACTCACTCAGATATATGCGAATCAGATGGAACGTTAACCAGAAATGAGAAACAATAGTTTGTCACTTTTAATTGCAATTGCTTTTACTACATTGTAGTATACCTTGGGAAAAATAAAAGTGAAGTGCTTGACATATTCAAAGTTTTCCAAAACAGAATTTGAAAATCAATTAAGTAGAAAGGTTAAGGGTTTTTTCGTAGTGATAGAGGAATGGATTATGATTCCCATCAATTAAATAGAATCATAATTGAAACGACTGCACCATATTCTCCCGAAATGAATGGTAAAGCAGAAAGAAAAAATAGAACTTTTACCGAATGGGTTGTTGCCATTATGCTTTATTTTGGCGCTGCATCTCACTCGTGGGAGGAAATTTTGTTAACAGTGTGTTATGTCCTGAATAGGCTTCCAAAGTGTAAGAGCAAAATTTCTCCTTATAAAATCATAAAGAAAAGACAACCAAATGTGTCTTATTTTTGAATCTGGGGTTGCTTGGCTTATGTCAGGATTCCAGACCCAAAAAGAGTTAAACTCGTCAGTAGAGCCTATGAATGTGTATTCATTGGGTATGCAGTAAACAGTAAAACTCATAGGTTTTATGACCTTAAAGCTAAAGTGATCATAGAGTCAAATGATGTTGACTTTTATGAAAGTGAATTCCCTTTTAAATCAAGAAATAGTGGGGGCATCGGAACTAGTCAAGTTTCTGTGCATGGGAACGTTGAAAACAACGAACAAAGGGAAATGAAACCTCGAAGAGGTAAGAGAGCATGTGTTGCTAAGGACTATGAACCTATTATACGGTCCATATAGTAAAGGAGGATCCCGATAACATTCAAGAAGCTTTGTCTTCATTGGATACAGATATGTGGCAAGAAGTAATAAAACAACGAGATGGATTCTCTAGAGTCTAACAAGACCTTGCATTTAGTAAACTTGCCTCATGTTTGCAAACTGATAGGTTGTAAATGGATTTTGAGAAAAGAAACTAAAACCTGATGGAACTGCTAAGGCTCGCCTTCCAGATAAAGGTTTTAGTCAAAGAGAGAATATAGATTTCTTAGACACATTTTCACCTGTTACTAGAATTACATCCATTAGGGTAGTAATTTCGTTGGCCGCTATTTATAATTTAGTAATACACCAAATGGATGTGAAAAATAATTTTTTATCGTGAATTGGAAGAAAAAATCTATATGGAGCAACCTGGAGGTTTTGTAATTATTGGGCAAGAACACAAGGTCTGTAAGTTGGATGTGACTCTGCAATTGTGGCTGCTGAAACAGGAATTAAACTCAAGACTGATGATGATGAGCCTGGAGTGGATGCAACTCTATTTAAACAGATAGTTTGGTCCTTGAGGTATTTGTGTAACTCAAGACCTGACCTTGCTTATAGTGTGGGTCTCATAAGTAGGTTTAGGGAAAGACCAAAAGCATCTCACATGTTGGCAGCTAAAAGAATCTTGAGATATGTGAAAGGCACAATCGACTTGGGCATTTTGTTTCCTAGAACTGATAATACAGAGACTGTGCTTGAAGGGTACACAGGTTCTGATTGGAGTGGAGATGTGGGTGACAGAAAGAGCACAAGTGGATACATTTTCATGATGAATGGAGCACCAATTTGATGCTGCTCAAGGAAACAAATTGTTGTAGCATTGTCATCTTGTGAGGCTGAATATATCAGCTGCACAGGGAGCATGTCAAGCCCTGTGGTTACAGAAACAGATGGAAGAGCTGAAAATAAGTGGAAACAATGCTATATAGCTTCATGTAAATAACAAGTCTGCTACTGACTTGGCAAAACATCCTGTGGCACCCGGTCGTAGAAAGCATATAGAGACCAAATATCATTTTCTTAGAGACCAAGTGAATAAAGGAAAGTTGGAACTCCAACATTGCAAGACTGCAGATCAACTTGCAGATTTGTTAACCAAGCCATTGAAGAACAACAGATTTCTGGAGCACAGAAACATGCTTGGAATGAAGACCCTAGAGATTTGAATTAGGGAGGGGTGAAGAAATTAAAGTCTTTCTTATTGTAATTCAAATAACACTAGTCTTGCTGGTTTGACTAGTTAGAGTCCTGTTGACTCTTTTTTCCTACTTTGACTAGTTGTAATATTCACTTTGCCACATCAGCAGTGATGACACTTGTAAGCTGACTGGTATAAAATGTATTCTGATGAGTCAACAATGTAATTCAGTTGAATCATAGCCACATTCGGTTAGATCATTTCCAGAATACTCTCTCTCTCTACCATTGTTCCAACAAACTGAACCATCGACAATAGCATGAATTTGGTGATACTGAGATATAATGATATTATACAATAAAAATAAAGAAGAAGAAAAAAATATGTGGTTAGTTCTCTTTTCTTTTTGTAATCTGAATATGAAATTTAACTAGTGATTCCCACATATTTGTTCCATACTTGCTAGTGATTCATCCCTTTTTTAGTATGAAATATGAATCTTCTAAATAATTCAAATTTGCAACGCACATGGAAGGGGGTTTGAGGAAAACCAAAACACATCACAGAGAAAAAAGGGAAGGTAACGGGGGTTGCATTTACCGTTTTCCTTCCTACCATCAACAGTGTCTCCTCCGATTCACTCTTTGATTTTGTCGATTCCAAGCTCCGCAACGTTAACTCACCTTCTAATTGCTCTCGTTAACATACAGAAGAAGGAATCTAAATCTTAGTCGCAATGTAAAGGTTCAAGTTGTTAGAACTTTGATGTTGTGCGAATTGAAAAAGCCTCACATTGGATAGACTAGGCACTAAGAGTGCTTATAAGTGTGGGATGGGCCCCAAAGGGTTCCCATTATTTTTGAAGGGAGAAAATGCACACAAACTGATCACCACATGCGTGCATCGTCGCCGCCGTTCGTCTGACCGACTCTGGTGTGCCGGGCCTAGACTTGGGATGAGTGGTGTGTGATTTTATTTCGAAAAATAATTTTTTATTTTTATTTTTGTGTGCGTTGACTCCAACGGTCATGTTGACCAAGTCAAAGCTCCAACGGTCATATTGACCAAGTCAAAAGAGTCGTTACGCTTTGACCAAGTCAAAAGAGTCGTTGCTCTCCAACGGTCATATTGACCAAGTCAAAAGAGCCATTGCACATTTATTGCTTTTATTACCCAACAACTATTTGCTCCACAAACTCACCTATAAATGGAAACCTCTCCCCACTTTCCAAAGCACACCGAAGCTTAACGCATTTCCAAGTTTCTTCTCTCTTCCCTCTAAATAATTTTCTTTTCTCTCTCGAAACTTGATGCATTTCAAAGTTTATTTTCTTAAGAGTGGTTTACGAACCATATAGAGTGGTTTAAAACTATATTGAGTGGTTTTTCAAACCATATAGAAGGTGTATTATCTCGAGCGAAATTTCACCGTGTAGTGATCTTTCGTATCACTTTCGTCTGGGCTGTTTTATCTTGGGGACGTCCTGGTTGATAGCCTGATTGCACAACTTCGACCAGTGCCGCGATACGTCTTAAAGAGAGCGACCTAGTCCGCGACTCATCCCAGTAATTTCTTCGGTGGATTGATTTTCTGAAATATTTTTCTGAAACCCAAAAACAACAATTTTAAGACGATTTAAAATTTAGCCATGACTACCGAAGACGTTACTGGTTCCGGTTCTGCTGTTTCTAGCTTCAACAAATCGTATCATTCCCAAAAATGGCAATTCAAATGACGGCAACAAGTAATTTTTTAAATGTGAAAAATGTTGCCAGTATGTTAAAAGATGTGCTCACTGAAACAGCTGAACAGAAAGGAATGGATAAAATAGCTAGTGAAATATTCCAATAGAAAGAGAATAATTTTCTCTATACAGTTTATCAATGGAAAGATAATGACTTTCTCTATACAATTTATAATAGAAAGAGAATGATTATCTCTATATAATTTTTAATTCTACAGAAAGAGAATAATCATCTCTATAAGAATGAATTTTTTTATTCATATTTTTTGTGAATTTGAAGTTGCATAAATTCTTTTTTTATTCGCATCTTTTGTTGCTGTTAGTGGTTAACACTTAACAGTTAATGATTTTATATCATAAAATTGCTTTTTGATCTCATTAGCAATAGCATAATTTTTTTGAGAAGTTATGTTTTTCACGATATATTGCAATATATAATATTGAAAATTGCAATATAATTTTCTAGCAAACCTTTCAAAAAATTAAAACTGTAATCAGGCTCAAAAGAACAGCAAATGGAATGGGACCCCCCAAATTTCCCATTTTCTAAGCTTCAACTACCACCACCTAGAAATGATACTGCTCCTCCATTTAATTGTTTCAACTGAGAGAGACCAGGTCATATGACACACAAGTGTAGGAACAGGCCAAGCTCTGCCCCATAGGCTAGCCTACATGAATAGCAATTTGTTGCTATAATTTCGAAAATCGACATTGTTGGTGAATGCGAAGGTTGGTGGATGGTTATTGGCATCACTCTCTGTGATCATGCTATGTTTTGAACACACACCATTACTGAAAATAAGAAAAGTATGTCTAGCCTAGTGGAAACATTTTTTTAAGAGCAAAATGTAAGAGCAAAATTTCTCCTTATAAAATCATAAAGAAAAGACAACCAAATATGTCTTATTTTTGAATCTGGGGTTGCTTGGCTTATGTCAGGATTCCAGACCCAAAAAGAGTTAAACTCGCCAGTAGAGCCTATTATACGGTCCATATTTCATCCCTTTTTTAGTATGAAATATGAATCTTCTAAATAATTCAAATTTGCAACGCACATGGAAGGGGGTTTGAGGAAAACCAAAACACATCACAGAGAAAAAAGGGAAGGTAACGGGGGTTGCATTTACCGTTTTCCTTCCTACCATCAACAGTGTCTCCTCCGATTCACTCTTTGATTTTGTCGATTCCAAGCTCCGCAACGTTAACTCACCTTCTAATTGCTTTCGTTAACATACAGAAGAAGGAATCTAAATCTTAGTCGCTATGCAAAGGTTCAAGTTGTTAGAACTTTAATGTTGTGCGAATTGAAAAAGTCTCACATTGGATAGACTAGGCACTAAGAGTGCTTATAAGTGTGGGATGGGCCGCAAAGGGTACCCATTATTTTTGAAGGGAGAAAACGCACACAAACTGATCACCACATGCGTGCATCGTCGCCGCCGTTCGTCCGATCGATTTTGGTGTGCCGGGCCTAGACTTGGGCTGTGTGGTGTGTGATTTTATTTCGAAAAATAATTTTTTATTTTTATTTTTGTGTGCGTTGACTCCATCGGTCATGTTGACCAAGTCAAAGCTCCAACGGTCATATTGACCATGTCAAAAGAGTCGTTACGCTTTGACCAAGTCAAAAGAGTCGTTGCTCTCCAACGGTCATATTGACCAAGTCAAAAGAGCCATTGCACATTTATTGCTTTTATTACCCAACAACTATTTGCTCCACAAACTCACCTATAAATGGAAACCTCTCCCCACTTTCCAAAGCACACCGAAGCTTAACGCATTTCCAAGTTTCTTCTCTCTTTTCTCTAAATAATTTTCTTTTCTCTCTCGAAACTTGATGCATTTCCAAGTTTATTTTCTTAAGAGTGGTTTACGAACTATATAGAGTGGTTTAAAACTATATTGAGTGGTTTTTCAAACCATATAGAAGGTGTATTATCTCGAGTGAAATTTCACCGTGCAGTGATCTTTCGTATCACTTTCGTCTGGGCTGTTTTGTCTTGGGGACGTCCTGGTTGATAGCCTGCTTGCACAACTTTGACCAGTGCCGCGAAACGTCTTAAAGAGAGCGACCTAGTCCGCGACTCATCCCAGTAATTTCTTCGGTGGATTGATTTTCTGAAATATTTTTCTGAAACTCAAAAACAACAATTTTAAGACGTTTTAAAATTTAGCCATGACTACCGAAGACGTTACTGGTTCTGGTTCTGCTGTTTCTAGCTTCAAAAAATCGTATCATTCCCAAAAATGGCAATTCAAACGACGGCAACAAGTAATTTTTTAAATGTGAAAAATGTTGCCAGTATGTTAAAAGATGTGCTCACTAAAACAGCTGAACAGAAAGGAAGGGATAAAATAGCTAGTGAAATATTCCAATAGAAAGAGAATAATTTTCTCTATACAGTTTATCAATGGAAAGATAATGACTTTCTCTATACAATTTATAATAGAAGCAGAATGATTATCTCTATATAATTTTTAATTCTACAGAAAGAGAATAATCATCTTTATAAGATTGAATTTTTTAATTCATATTTTTTGTGAATTTGAAGTTGCATAAATTCTTTTTTTATTCGCATCTTTTGTTGCTGTTAGTGGTTAACACTTAACAGTTAATGATTTTATATCATAGAATTGCTTTTTGATCTCATTAGCAATAACATAATTTTTTTGAGAAGTTATGTTTTTCACGATATATTGCAGTATATAATATTGCAAAATTGCAATATAATTTTATAGCAAACCTTTCAAAAAATTAAAACTGTAATCAGGCGCAAAAGAACAGCAAATGGAATGGGACCCCCCAAACTTCCCATTTTCTAATCTTCAACTACCACCACCTAGAAATGATACTGCTCCTCCATTTAATTGTTTCAATTAAGAGAGACCAGGTCATATGACACACAAGTGTAGGAACAGGCCAAGCTCTGCCCCATAGGCTAGCCTACATGAATAGCAATTTGTTGCTATAATTTCGGAAATAGACATTGTTGGTGAATGCGAATGTTGGTGGATGGTTATTGGCATCACTCTCCGTGATCATGCTATGTTTTGAACACACACCATTACTGAAAATAAGAAAAGTATGTCTAGCCTAGATGAAACTTTTTTTTAAACAGTGATATTGTTTTTAACGCAGTGTTTACTCCGTCCATCGGAAATTTTGTACACTATACTATTTTTTACACGTGTAATGTTTGACTTTGACGTGTAAACAAACACATTCTTTTCAATAAGAGCCACATAGCATTTTTCTAAAGTTATTTTCTTAAATGACTTAGAAAATATTGTGATTTTTGTAGTCAAGCAAGGATTATCAAGACTTCGCATAAATCAGTAAGGAAATCTGAGTATTTAGTTTTGACTCACTCAGATATATGCGAATCAGATGGAACGTTAACCAGAAATGAGAAACAATAGTTTGTCACTTTTAATTGCAATTGCTTTTACTACGTTGTAGTATACCTTGGGAAAAATAAAAGTGAAGTGCTTGACATATTCAAAGTTTTCCAAAACAGAATTTGAAAATCAATTAAGTAGAAAGGTTAAGGGTTTTTTCGTAGTGATAGAGGAATGGATTATGATTCCCATCAATTAAATAGAATCATAATTGAAACGATTGCACCATATTCTCCCTAAATGAATGGTAAAGCAGAAAGAAAAAATAGAACTTTTACCGAATTGGTTGTTGCCATTATGCGTTATTTTGGCGCTGCATCTCACTGGTGGGAGAAAATTTTGTTAACAGTGTGTTATGTCCTGAATAGGCTTCCAAAGTGTAAGAGCAAAATTTCTCCTTATAAAATCATAAAGAAAAGACAACCAAATGTGTCTTATTTTTGAATCTGGGGTTGCTTGGCTTATGTCAGGATTCCAGACCCAAAAGAGTTAAACTCCCCAGTAGAGCCTATGAATGTGTATTCATTGGGTATGCAGTAAACAGTAAAACTTATAGGTTTTATGAACTTAAAGCTAAAGTGATCATAGAGTCAAATGATGTTGACTTTTATGAAACTGAATTCCCTTTTAAATCAAGAAATAGTGGGGGCATCGGAACTAGTCAAGTTTCTGTGCATGGGAACATTGAAAACAACGAACAAAGGGAAATGAAACCTCGAAGAGGTAAGAGAGCATGTGTTGCTAAGGACTATGAACCTATTATACGGTCCATATAGTAGAGGAGGATCTAGATAACATTCAAGAAGCTTTGTCTTCATTGGATGCAGATATGTGGCAAGAAGTAATAAAACAACGAGATGGATTCTCTAGAGTCAAACAAGACCTTGCATTTAGTAAACTTGCCTGTTGTTTGCAAACTGATAGGTGGTAAATGGATTTTGAAAAAAGAAACTAAAACCTGATGGAACTGCTAAGGCTCGCCTTCCAGATAAAGGTTTTAGTCAAAGAGAGAATATAGATTTCTTAGACACATTTTCATCTGTTACTAGAATTACATCATTAGGGTACTAATTTCGTTGGCCGCTATTTATAATTTAGTAGTACACCAAATGGATGTGAAAAATAGTTTTTTATCGTGAATTGGAAGAAAAAATCTATATGGAGCAACCTGAAGGTTTTGTGATTATTGGGCAAGAACACAAGGTCTGTAAGTTGGATAAATCTCTGTATGGTCTTAAGCAACCTCCTAAACAATGGCATGAGAAATTTGATAATTTGATTATATCGAATGAGTTTAAAGTGAATGAAAGTGACAAATTTATTTGCACTATCATATGTCTCTATGTAGACGACTTACTCATATTTGGATCAAACATTCTTACTGTAATAAAGTGAAATCATTGTTGTGCAACAACTTTGATATGAAAGACCTTGGAGAAGCAAGTTAATACTTGGTATTAAGATTACTAGGTCTGAGAAAGGAACTTCTTTGGATTAATCTCATTATATTGAGAAGATCTTAAAGAAATATAATTTTTTTGATTGGAAACCTGCTTGTTCACCATATGATCCGAGTGTCAAACATTTTAAAGAACACTGGTGAAAGTGTTAGACAAATGGAATATGTGAGCATCAATGGCAGCCTAAGGTTTGCCACTGATTGTACTAGACCCCACATTGCCTATGTCGTGGAATTGGTTTGCAGGTTTACTAGTTGACCAAGTATAGAGCATTGGCACGCTATTGGGAGAGTCAGGAGATACTTTAAAAGGATCATGAATCTCATATTACACTGTAAAGGATATCCTAGTTTATTTGAAGAGTACAAATATGCTGATTGGAATACTCTATCAGATGATTCCAAAGCAACTAGTGGCTGTATATTTAGTATAGCTGGAGTTGCTATATATTGGAAATCTAAGAAACAGACCATATTGGATCAGTCCACTATGGAGTTTGAAATGATAGCATTGGCTCTGCCAGTGAAGAAGCTAGTTGGTTGAGATACTTACTAGCAGAGATTCCTTTATGGGAAAACCAATGCCAGTTGCGTTGATCCTCTGTGATAGTACCGCGGCTATTACAAAAAGTAGAGAGTCATTATTACAATGATATAAGAACGACAAATATGTCATAGATACAACATTGATAGAAAGTTTCTCTCAAAAGGAGTTGTGGGAATGGATCATGTAGACACTGATCAGAACTTAGGTGATCCTTTGACGAAATGATTAGCCAGAGAGAAAGTCCAAAATACATCTCAAAAGATGGTAACCCGACCTAAAAGACTGGAGATCCCAAGAATTAGGTTCAATGGGTAATAACAAGTTGTGAAGTGATACGAGATGAACATGCAATTGTGGATATCTTGTGTTGCAGGTTAAGTTTTGATGATGAAGTATTTCTAAATAAAGTGACAAAAAGGAACTCCAAGACACAACCAACTCAAGAAAGAATGTCCGTGTCAAGGGTAGACGCTAGGAAGTCCGGCCGTGTCTTAGGAATGAAATGTAAACCAATTGTGAGTATCATCTCAAATCACTCAACATACTAGCACTCACAGTTTCAACCTAACATATGCCTTCAATTGATAAAAGCATGCTAAATAGGTTAGGCACAAACTATGATAAGCATAAAATAGACTATTGACTCATTTATAAAGTACACAATCGGTTGTGCACTTGAATTTGGAAGAAAAGAATTGATTGTGCACTTAGTTTTGGAAGCAAAGAATCGATTGTGCTTTTCTCTTTCGAAGCAAGCAATCGATTGTTGACTTCCTTTTTGAAGAAAGCAATCGATTGTTGACTTGCGTTTGGAAGCAAGTAATCAACTATATATATATATATATATATGTTTTTTAAAGGAACAAAATTGATTCCTCTCTTATGTTATTCAAGCACACAATCAATTCCTCTCTTGTTTGTTTAAAGCACACAATCGATTCTTGTCTTGTTTTCTTAAAGCAAGCAATCGATTGTCACACTATGTTTTTATAAGGCAACAATCGATTGTTCACTTGTGAAACAGTATTAAAAATTGTTCCAACGGTCATATTTTTACAAAGTCTATAAATAGGACTTAGGGTTTCACAAATCATAACAACCTACGCATCACAAAGCAGAACGCGAACTCTATTGCACTGTCATACTAGAGAGTGGAGAATCTCTCTAGGGTTTTTGATTGTAACAAGGGTGGGGTATCTCTTGTTTGTAATTGATTTTGAGGGCTCTTGCACTAGGAGGGGTATCCTAGGTGAAGAGCGCCTGAGTCTGTAAGGGTTTGAAAGCACCCGATTTAAAGCTTTGATTTGATAGTGAAAAACTCACAAAGGTTTGGGAGGACTGGACGTAGGTCATTGGGAGGTGACTGAACCAGTATAAATCTCCTGTGTTATTTACTGTTTTAATTTCAAACTCGTTCGTTCCATAAACCTATGCGAAAATTAATCAAAGTCGTTAAAAAGGGGAAATGTTTTCAAAAATCTCAATTCACCCTCTTGAGATTGAAGCCACTTGGCAACAAGTGGTATCAGAGCTAGACTCTTGTTTAAATGGCCTAGCAGCTTCAAGAGATATGGCTTTAGGTTGGTGTACGCAAGAGGGTGCATCTTTTACCCGTCCTCCGGGATTCAACGGGAAAGATTATGCATACTGAAAAGAAAGAATGAGAATATTCCTAGAAGGGCTTGATATAGATGTATGGGATGCTATGGAAAATGGACCTTTTGTCCCAACGCACATGGTAAATGGTATTCTCACTGTCAAAGAAAGAGCTGAATGGACTGATGATGATAAGAAAAAGGTTCAACACAATCTCCGGAATAAAAATATCATTACTTCTGCACTAAGCCCCGATGAGTTCTTTAGGGTGTCAAACTGTAAAACTGCCCAAGAAATGTGGGACAACCTTCAAGTCACTCATGAATGTACTAGTGAGGTAAAAAGAGCAAGAACAAACACTCTTATCCGAGAATATGAATTATTCAGAATGAATCTAGGAGACACTATACAAGAAATGCAAAAGAGGTTCACTCACATAGTGAATCAGTTGGGTTCATTAGGAAAATCATTTCCTGCCGAAGACTTGATCAACAAAGTACTAAGGTGTGTGAATAGAGAATGGCAAGCAAAGGTAACTGCTATAGCTGAATCAAGGAATTTAGCTACCATGACTCTCGCCACTCTGTTTGGCAAACTACAAGAGCACGAACTAGAGCTCAGTCGTCTAGCAGAGCATGAAGAAAAAGATAAGAAAAAGAATAGTTTGGCTTTAAAGGCTTCTAGTTCAAATCGACCTGATGACAATGATGACTAAGAAAATGAAGATGATGAAAACATGGCTCTTATGGTTAGAAAATTCAAAAAGTTCATGAGAAAGAAAAGTTTTCCTAATAAGAGTTTTCCTCCTAAAAAATTCCCAAGCAAGGAAAACTCATCTAGTCCTCCAACTTGCTACGAATGTGGCAAACCCGGTCATATTAAGATGGAGTGCCCAAGCTTACAGAAAAAGGGATTCAAAGAAAACAAAGGTAGAAAAGCCTACATAGCATGGAAAGACAATGACATGGATTCATCAGATGATTCAGAAAGTGGAGAAGCTCAAGTTGCTCTCATGGCCGACCATGAAAGTGAAAGTGAAAACAAAAATGAGGCAGATTCTAACTCTGAAACTTCACTTAATGCATATGATGAATTACATTAAGCATTTCTTGAATTGCATAATGATTCCTTGAAACTATCAAAAGCATTAACTCAATCCAAGAGAGCATTTGCTCATCTTCAAAATCAAGTTATCACCTTGACTAAGGAAAGATTAGAACTTAGAAAAGAAAACTATAGCCTTGGTTGTTTTAAAGAAAATTATGTATGTGATAGGTGTGCTGAATATGAAAAGAAAATTCATGAGCTTGAATGGACAATAGGAAAATGTCCAACATACAACATGTGCATCCTAGGTCTCCAAGAAACAATTTCATGAAAAGACATGTGCATCATAGACCTAAGTTCACTACTAGTCCATATATGAAATGTTATTATTGTGCCAAACCAGGACATACTACATCTGTTTGCATGGCTAGAGGTACACAAGTTGTGAAAAAGGCGTGGGTTCCCAAAAGGACCCTACCAAGTACTAACCCACAAGGTACGGGGGTCGGATTGGTACCTTGACAGCGGATGCTCAAAGCACATAACTGGAGATATAACAAAGTTCTTAACTCTTACCCCAGATCAAGCGGTCATGTGACTTATGGTGATAACAATAGAGGAAGAATCCTCGGTGAAGGTAAAGTTGGTAAGGATTTATCTACTGCTATTGATAATGTGCTTTATGTTGAAGGTCTTAAACATAACTTACTAAGTATTAGTCATATGGATCATCTTAACAAATTAGCCACTAAGGAACTAGTTAATGGTCTTCCTAAAATCAAGTTTGAAAAGGATAAATTATGTGATGCATGTCAAAAAGGTAAACAGGTCAAAGTATCTTTTAAATCAAAGAATATTGTGTCTACTAACAAACCTTTGCAGCTTTTACACATGGCTTTACTTGGTCCCTCACGGACTAAAAGCTTTGGTGGAAATTACTATGCACTCGTCATAGTAGATGACTATTCAAGGTATACCTGGACTCTATTTATTGCAAATAAAAGCGATGCATTTGGAGCTTTTAAGAAACTTGCTCGCAACATTCAAAATGAGAAAGAGCTGAAAATTGTCTCCATCCGAACCGATCACGGTGGAGAATTTGTGAATGAAAGGTTTGAAAATTTTTGTGAAGAACTTGGTATTGATCACAACTTCTTAGCGCCTCGAACTCCTCAACAAAATGGAGTCGTTGAGATGAAAAATCGATCCTTGGAAGAGCTTGCCAGAACAATGTTGAATGATCATGACATACCAAAATACTTTTGGGCTGATGTTGTAAGTACTGCTTGTTATGTTATGAATAGAGTTTTGATTAGGCCTATTTTAAAGAAAACCCCTTATGAACTTTACAAAGGGAAAAAACCAAACATTGCACACTTACACACTTTTGGATGCAAATGTTTTGTCTTAAACAATGGAAAGGACAACCTAGGAAAATTCGATGCTAAAGCTGATGAAGGAATTTTTCTTAGTTACTCTTTATCTAGTAAAGCCTTTAGAATTTTCAATAAATGAAATAAAGTAATTGAGGAATCTGTAGATGTTACATTTGAAGAAACTAACCCCAAAATGTTGGGAAAGGTTATTGATGATGTTGCAGATGAGCTTGAAGCATTACAACTAGGTGAAGAGAAGAAAAATGAAAATAATGAGAAGGGAACTGAATCCACTTCTCAACAAAGAACTGAAGAAGAATCAAGCAGTGAGTTACCAAAGGAATGGAGAATCCCAAGGCACCACTCGCTTGAAAATATTATCGGTGATGTATCAAAAGGGGTAACTACTCAAAACTCTCTTAAAAATGCATGTAATCATATAGCTTTTGTATCTCAAATTGAACCTAGAAATCTAGATGAGGCCATAGTAGATGAACATTGGACTATTGATATGCAAGAAGAGTTAAATCAGTTTGAAAGAAGTGAAGTGTGGGATCTTGTTCCTAGGCTTGATAATCATCAAATAATAGGCACAAAATGGGTGTTTAGAAACAAACTAGATTAGTCGGGCATAATTGTTATAAGAAACAAAGCTAGACCAGCAGCTAAGGGTTATAAACAAGAAGAAGGAATAGACTATGATGAAACATATGCACCCATAGCTAGATTAGAGGCTATTCGCATGCTCCTCGCATTTGCATCAATTATGGATTTTAAATTATATCAAATGGATGTAAAAAGTGCGTTTCTAAATGGCTTTATTGAAGAAGAAGTGTTTGTTGAACAACCACCTGGCTTTGAAAATTAAGAAAAACCAGATCATGTTTTCAAACTCAAAAAGGCTCTTTATGGTCAGAAGCAAGCTCCGAGAGCTTGGTATGAAAGATTGAGCAAGTTCCTACTCAATCATGATTTTCAAAGAGGGAAAGTTGACACTACACTATTCAAAAAGAAATCAAAAGATGACATCTTACTTGTACAAATCTATGTGGATGACATTATTTTTGGTGCTACTAATGAACTGCTTTGCAAAGAATTCTCTAGTATTATGCAAAATGAGTTTGAAATGTCGATGATGGGAGAAATCAACTTCTTCCTCGGGCTTCAAATAAAACAAACCAAGAACGGTATCTTCATCTCACAATCAAAATATTGCAGAGTTACTCAAGAGATTTGAAATGGATAAAGCGAAAGAAATGACCACTCCGATGAGCCCCTCATGCAACCTTGACAAGGATGAAGAAGGTAAATCGGTAGAATTAAGCAAATATCGAGGTATGATTGGCTCACTTCTCTATTTAACTGCTAGTATAGACCAGATATCATGTTTAGTATTTGCATGTGTGCTAGATATCAAGCAAATCCAAAAGAGTCACATCTAGTAACAGTTAAGAGAATCATGAGATATCTCGCAGGAACACAAAATGTTGGTCTGTGGTATCCCAAGGCGCCACATGTAGTCTTGCTGGATACTCCGACTCTGATTTTGCAGGTTGCAAATTAGATAGGAAAAGCACTAGTGGAACATGTCACATCTTAGGGAGTGCATTAGTTTCATGGCATAGTAAGAAACAAGTCAGTGTCGCACTGTCTGTAACACCCCATTTGTTTCATCTTATTGTTTTCTAGATTTAACGTGTAGGTGTGTTATAGTATTTGAGTCATATTTTAGTGTTTTTTTTTATAAACAAATATATTGAAGGGGAGTACAAGGGGTACTCCAACCAACCCAAAAATTTTAGTGTATATTCGGTTTGACTATAATATATGAGTAATTACATTAAATTACTTCTAACTACTTATTATTTTGATTACTTATATTATAAATAATTATCTCAAATAAATTTTCAATATTTTAGAATTGCTACTTTTATTATAAAAGTCTTAAAATTAGCTTTAGTAGTAATCAAATGCTTTAGTAGTAATCAAATGCTTGGAAAATCCCAATTAGGTAGCTCAGTTGGCGAGCTAAGGGATATCGAATGAGTGCACCAAATGAGTGCGAGGAGGTCTCGGGTTCAACTCCCGGAAACTAACATTCCCCCATCCCCACTAACATTACTTATCGAAAAAAAAATGTTTGGAAAATAATTTATAGGAATTTTGGACCTTTATAAGTAAGTATCCTAGTTTTCGGTTATAAATTTCTCTTCACTGGGCTGGATTTTTAACTTCCAATGACGAAGCTCACTAATTAAAACAAACCTAATTCCCACCCCTCTTTTCCTTCCTTCTAGTCAGCCGTAATCCCTAATCATTGTGTCTTCTATCCTTGTTTGTGAAAGATTCATACGTTTCATTCCTACAGCCTAGAGTATTCACGAACAACATGTCAAAGAAATATGATCCTCCTCTCTTGGATTGTGATATCATCTTTCCTCTCCTCTTAATAATAAAAATCCTTCATGGAAAAATCTACCTCAGATTGATTGTCAATAAGTCACATATCTTGGTCTTTTTATTTTAGAAGAAAAGAAAGAGCCCCTGTTTATACCAAATCGATTATCCATGTCAGATTTCAATTGCCAATCTCAATATTTGGCATTCAATTGAATGTCACGTACCTTTTTGTGTTACTCATGATTGTTCAACATTCAATTTGCCAATACCAAGATTTAAAGTCAACGTGGCTATTGAGATTTTACATTTCGAGTAATTTTGAATACTTGGTGGAATGAATCACTAGTTGGGAACCCGTCAAGCTATTGTTTTCTTTTCTACATCTGCGGCTACGATCAACGTTACGAAAAAGAGATGCCATTCTCGCCAAAACCTTTAGAAAAGCGCTACCCATCACTGCATTATGGAAAAGTCGGCGTTCCTCAATCGTGTTGGTGAGACTTTTTCCAGTCACTCTTTTGTGTCAATTTTTACTCTATTTTGGCACATAATATTTTATTAAATATTTAACTCTAGTTTTTATAATCTAGGTAATTTTACAGTTGTATTTCGCTAGACTTATTAACTCGTTGCCCAACAACGTAAATATCAACTTGTTCGTGGTGTGGACTGTCGTGCTGAAAATCCCATTAATTTTGTAACTTTTGTGATCGTCGAGCCAGGTACGGGGGATGATCTTCGGGTTATATTCGAGCTATAGGGTATCATTAAGATTGTAGGGATTTCCATTAATCCCTTGAACACCTAACTAAATATGCAGTGGCCTCTTATAACAAGGCCAGCACCTAAGGAATTATTTTAAAGCATCTGATTAACGATTTAGTTATTAATTATGGAGCTTGCAAGTATATTTGCTATCGATATTATTTGTAAGATTTCTTTTTATTCAACTTATGAGTTGGTAGTGTTAATTGTTTATCTTGAACGTCGTACATAGTATGCTGTTTGATACCCATGCGTGTGTTAATATGGTATGTTGTATTTTTATTTGTTATTCTATGTATTTATTTTATTATCATATTGGTACAAATCAATTATAGTGAATTGTGAGTGTTCTGGTCTTGTATTGAAATTGGGACGAACTTTATGGATTCGAATAACTAAAGGTGCGAGTTAAACATGTATTTCCTTGTTACTATCTTGCTTATACTATGTGATATATGATTCCGACTTGATATATTGTGATGAGCTACCTAGCCTGTAACAGGTGAGAATGGTTCTCAGGTGATACTGTGACTACACTGTGATTGTGTTTGTGATATGTGGTTGTGCGTGTTGTGATATGGTATTCTTGAGTCTGAGTCACCTAGCATGTGAGAAGCGAGTATAATAATCAAGTCGTGTTATAGAAAACCTAGGATATCTTTGAGTCTGAGTTACCAAGTCTGTGAGAGGCGATTCGGTACTCAAGTGATGCCATATTTGACCTAGTGTGGTCGAGTCTCAGTTAGCTAGCCTGTGAGAGGCGACCAGTGTCTCCGAGTTTGAGTTTCTTAGCTTGTGATGAGAGGCAATAATGGTGTTTAAGTGAAATATAACTCACTTAGTTTCATTGAGCCTGAGCTACCTAGCCTGTGAGAGGTGAAGATGGTGCTCAGTTGCTACGGTGTTTGGTTACGTGTCATTGAGTCTGAGTCATCTGGCCCTAGGGTGAGGCAAAGATGGTTCTCCTTTTCTTCTCTTGAGGGAGAGACATTCTTGTGTTTGCTGTATGAGACATGCATGCATATCATACCTTAGTGGCTTGTGAGGATTTATGATTTATAACGATTTATGACTTGTGATTATCTTTGTGAGAAATTGATATTTGTAGTGACTTACTTGATTTACCTTATATAATAGCTTATAAATTTCTACATTTTTTTATTGAATGAAAAGAATGTGTAACCTATATGTATTTTAAACAAAATTTTGTTTCACACTTTGTTATTCAATGGTTTTATTGTTGTGGTTTGAGACCAGTGTCTGCCTTTAAGTTTATCTTATGGTCTTAATATGGTACGAATGTGATTCTCACCGTACAACCACATTTTTCAGATAATTTTGACGGGATACATGTGTTGCCTGGAAGTCCATTTCAGTCGGATGTTTTTGGATATGAGACGCAGGTCCTCATGTCCTCGTGAATATACGGTGTCAAGCTTTGACTAGGTGTAATGTCTGGATGATGAGTTTTATTTAAATGTATTTTTATTTAAACTGAGTTAATTACAAGTCTTTGTAAATGTAAAGGAAGAATGATGCACGTGGTGCCTTTTTCCTAAGTGTGAATAAAATTAGTCAAACCTAAGATGTAAGTCTTTTATAGTTTTATTTTATTCACGTTATTTTAATTTATTTCAAAATGGTCCTCTAATTTTCCGTAAATATCTTTATTAAATTATTTTTGGGAAATGGGTGTCACACTGTCATTTGCTGAAGCAGAATATGTTGTAGCAGGAAGTTACTGCGCACAAATCCTTTAGGTGAAGCAACAACTTCTTGAGTATGGCGTAGATATAGATCATATCCCGATTAAATGCGGCAACACAAGTGCAATTAATCTTACAAAGAACCCTGTTCAACATTCTAGGATTAAGCATATAGAGATTAGACATCAGTTTCTTAGAGATCGTGTTCAGAAAGGTGATTGTGTGATTGAGTTCGTTGAGTCGTCAAAACAGCTAGCTGATATGAGTTGTTTAAATGTTTCTCAAATAATTTAATTTCAAATAATTTAAATGAACTTTAAGTGAATTATTGTGTGAATTTATATGAACTTAAGTGCATTTTAAGTGATTTTTTTTGTGTGTGTTGTGTTTCTTTTCTTTTTGAAATTGATTAACCACTTGCTAGCATAGGAGCACAATCGATTGTCATCTCTGTATGATTGATTATCCTCTTATCTTAATCGATTGTCTACTGGTTTTTAGCGCATTCGACCCAAGTCTCTCAAAACCCTAGCGCCTCCTTCCCAAACTAACCCGTTGCTGTGCTGTTGCGTCAAAGACACACTTAGAGCGAATGTACTCTATCGCAGAAGTAATATAAAAAATATCGTCTCCACAGGTATTAATTAATAAGTACCAAACTAATCAAAATTTGTTATTGTTTAGACGAATGAATATTTGAAAGTTGTAACGGTAACAAATAAAACAATAAATAACCATAATTAAAATGAAAGGTTGAATCAATGGAGAGAGGCCTAGGCTCACGGTTTCACTTGCAAGCTTCGATTCCCCTATGTCTAATTCCACCTGAATTCCTTTATTTTATTCAATTACCAATCCCTTTACTAAAGCTATTAATCCGTTTGGTCATTCGCGATTAATATTCTTTTTCACTTAACCCTTGTTTGGTAATGCAAGAATTTAAATTCAAGAAAAGCATAAAGAGTAAAAAAGTTGAATGATTGGAAGACTAAATTAAAGTTTGGTCATGCATTAATTTTAGTCTCAATTATCCTATAGGTCCACAAACTAATTGCAGTACGGTCGCTGATCAACTAATTGATTATGAACATGCAAAGGGGTGTCAATCCTAATTATGTGATAAAAGCAATAAGATAATATTAATTGAAATAAAATTCGGCAATTCAAAGCATAAATTAAAACATAAAAAGGTCTCTAATCAAGCAAGATCCACCTAAGACCCTAGAAGAGGGTTTAGTTATCCATAATGTTCAAGAACCATGAAGTAAAATTAGGAGTCATAAATTATAGAGATAAAAATAACCCGGAATAGAGAAAGTCCTGATCTTGAGAATTTAGTCTCCCTTTTCTGCTCCAGAGCTCTCTCACGGTGTCAAGAACGGGTATCCAAAACTCTTCATTCTCCTTGCCGGCGCTACTGTTGCCGTGCCTCCATGTGTGTTATGCACGTTTGGTTGCGTTGCTCTTCTCTCTCAAATATCAAGATCTCCCTTTTTTTGTAATTCACGCTCTCTCTATCCGCTGTAGCTTTCCTTACCTTCCTTTCTTTATTAATTCTTTTTTCCTTTGTATGCGGCTCGTTTCTTTTCTTTTCTTCCTGTTCACGCTTAGGTCATGTTCCATTCCATTCACATAGGCCGTGGGCCCCTTTGCTATTGGGCCGATAACAAGCCAACTAAAAATTGGTTTTTATTTCTTCTTTTATTTTTGAGCCCATATATATATATATATATATATATATATATATATATTGAACTTTAAGTGGCATAAAATTCGACTTTTATTCTTTCTATCTTTTTCTATCTTTCTGCAAAACAAGAGCAAATTAAGTTAGTAAATTTATATTATTAATAATAAAAGCTCTAAAAATGACTCAAAAGTATCTCTAAAAATATACTAAGTTTGGGCTTATCAACTCCCCCACAGTTAACCTTTGATTGTCCTCAAGCAAATTTTCTGGCTCAATAAAAGTCTCAAATAAGTAACAAAGACAGCCAAATAAGAAACCCAAAATTAGAAGCACAATGACAGACAATAGACAATGTAGCACATATGAGGTGTCAAAAGGTTGCCCAATTAGAGGCTCATGTCCCTGAAGAATATATTTCTATGAACAATGGCACTCGCTCACAATCTCTCTAAGTGTTTAGGGACTAGGGGAATTATACACTCAAGTTTCAACAAAATGCACATTACCATATGTTTGTAATTTGACCAAATCTCCACTAAATAGTTCACATGCATGCAAAAGATGGGGTTTTATGGGTTGTAATGGGGCCATGGTGAATTAATGCAGGGTAGGAAATAAGAAGGGAAGGATAATCGAGGGATAAAAATAAGAAATGAATGGTAACCTTTGAAATCAAATATGGAGCTCCTATCTATTTTAAAATTTTTGTCCAAACTCCAAATTAATTTCACTTCCTTCTTCACTCTTCTTTTTTATTGAGTCGACTCTTTTTGATTTGCTTTTTGCTCTTGAGTAGACTCTTTTTTTTTTGGATTTGCCCTTTGGCTCTTTCATTCTTTTGATGTGCCTTTTCCTCCTTCTTGCTTTCCTTTTTTTTTAAAAATTTTCTTCCTATTTTTTTTTCATTTTTTTTCATCCTGACAAGATAGACAACTAAAGTATAGGACGAAATTTCAGTCCAGACAATAAAGACAACTAAAATATAGGACGAAATTGTAATTTTCAATAGTTGCTCCACATTTAATTTCAAATGGTTACCACAAAAAAAAAGGAAAAAATTATATCTGGGTACCAAAGAAAAAATATAATAGATAGGTACAAAGGGGGCAACTAAAGGATAAATTCGACAAACAACTCTGAGGCCAGAAAAATACCTAAATTCCCCAAATCTTTTTACATGATGTAAATCAATTTTTGCCTTGAAATGGTCAAAAGACAAATTCTAGAATGTAGCAAATTGGGAAACACACTCAGAGAAAGAAAAGTGGTAAAAATTTATGATTTAGTATCAATCCCCTTATGAAGGCTCAGATCTCGCATTTAGAAGCTAGTTCACAAAAAGTACTCAAGAGGGACAAAAACTAATTATCAGCTTCCTAAGGACATCCTCACCGTTAAAATTAAGAACAAGTCTGTCAAGTAAATCAATTATGGGATCCCCTAAAGGCAAAATCTCTATTTTTTTTCAACTTGAAGCATAAGTCACTAAAATAAGTCAGAAAAAATGCTATCAACATATACGGTGGGTATGTGCATTAATAAAGATCAAGTGACAAAATAACTCTCCTCCCCCACACTAGCATGAAGCATGGTCCTCAATGCAAAATGATCAAATAGAAACAAAAGGAAATAAAAGAGAGAGAGAGAGAGAGAGAGAGAGAGAGAGAGAGAGAGAGAGAGAGAGAGTAAAAGTGACTTCCCTGAGAGAGCTTGTAGTTGGAGCTTATTCCTAAAAAAGAAGAAAAAACAAAAATGAGAGAAAATAAAACACAGGTTGCCTCCTGCAAAGCGCTTGTTTAACGTCCCGAGCCTGACGGTACTAGAGTCAATCCTTGAGGGCAGTGACATAGCTCACTTGACTCAGCCCTTCCTCAAAATTCTTCACACGCTGACCATTGACTTTAAAAGTGGTACCATCTTCATGAGATACCTCCAGCACTCCATAAGGAAAAACTTGAGTAACACTGTAGGGTCCATACCACCTTGAGTGCAACTTTCCTGGAAAAAGACACAAACGTGAGTTATAAATTAAAACTTTCTCACCAACATGGAATTAACGCTGCTGGATGCGCTTATCGTGCCACTTTTTAGTCCACTCCTTATATAACTTGGCATTCTCATAGGCTCCCAGACGGAGCTCATCCAATTCATCGAGCTGCAGCAACGTATTTTCACCTGTAAGCTGAGCATCAAAGTTTAGAAATTTTAAAGCCCAAAGTGCTTTATGCTCTAATTCAACAGGCAAATGACATGATTTTCCAAAAACAAGATGGTAAGGAGACATCCCAATGGGGGTTTTAAAAGCAGTTCTATAGGCCCATAGTGCATCATCAAGTTTCAAAGACCAATCTATAATCTTTGCTTTCACATTTTTAGTCACGTGCCAAGAACATAAAAAATTTGTAGCCGAAGGAAAGACATCAAGAATACCGGACATAAGACCAAGATCTCAGTCAATCAAGAATACCTGAGGCTGAAGCCCGTGCAAGTCAAATAATTCTTTCAGTTGCTGCAATGCCCAAGTAAAATGAATTCCAAGCTCGTGTGAAATATAGGCAAAAGCAACCGAGAAAGTTAACTATGTTGAAGTGATTCCTACAATCTCCAATAGAGGTAGATTGTATTTGTTGGTCTTCTAGGTGGTGTCAAGAATAAGAACCTTTGGAAACAACCGGAATAACTTAATAGAAGTGGGATGCGCCCACATGATGTCACTGACCACATCGGAACCCTCAACTTTTCTACTCCAACATAAATAATTTTGCGACTCAATCAATCTCAAAAGCTCCTGAATGTTCGTTCTAGGACCCCTCTTAGAAGACCTATAGGCGTAACGTTGCCTATATATTTGAGGAAGAGAAGTGACGTGGTTCGGATAATGATTATTCAAAGCAGTAAGACAATCTTTCGGGGCAACATTCAGATCAGTGTGCTCATTAACAATAGCTTTTTGCGGCTTAGTTAAACGACCAAAAGCTGTCGACCCGACCGGGGTAGTAAGCAACTCATGTGTGTGAAGACCACACCTAACATTCACACGCCAACCCCCATGACGTATTGTACAAGTAGCTCTCAATGTAAACAGACAGCTTCTTTTCTTAGACCCGAAAACTCTAGAATCATTAGACCACTTCCCTTGCTTCTCGCAACAAAAAATAATCTTATCTCTAGAACCCCTTTTAACTCCACCTTTGTCAGATCATACAATGATAACCACAACTCCAATACGTTTCCCAACCGCTTTAGCCCACTCTTCTACATCCTCGCGTGTAGAAAATATCTACAAAATAGAAAAAATAGAAAAATGTTGCGTACTTAATTAATTAAATATCTACCAAACTTTGATTAAGAAAATTAGTTTGAAAAATATACCCTCTCCGTCCAGAATGCCTCTGTAGTGTCTACCACGAAAGGAACAACCTGCGACTCTGTATGCGGGTCAATATCTGTTTCAAAATAGAACAACAGTTATATAGAAATTAATTTTAAAAAAAAACAAATCGGATTTACGTACCTCAAACGTAAATCCGCTTTGTATTTTTCTAAATCGGATATACCCCCATCCAGGTAAATCCGATTCATTAAAAGACATAATCGGATTTACGTTTCGGGCACGTAAATCCGATTGCGCATCGGATTTAGCTATATCAGTTAGGACAAAATTTCGCTTTCTATACTGAAGTAAATGGTCAAATCAGATTTATCTGTCCGTTTGATACGTCCGATTTGACTTATGCGTGTGTATTTATTACGTATTTAAAGCTAATTGGATTTACCTTGCATTTAGGTAAATCTGATTACCAGAAAAAGTGGTCCCCCACCAGATAATCTTCAAAAAGTCAATTTTTGTTAATTATGTCAGGGGTATTTTCGGGATTACATAATGTGTGGGGGAGAAGGGAGTTGATGGGGGTATAAAAAAAAACCCTTCTTTTAATCATGTGCTTCTTCAATTCCTTTTTTAAGCCCTTTTCTTCTCTTCTCTTTTATTTATATAAAAGTAGCTTTAAAATTGGCTTTTATATCTCTTTCATATTTTCTTTCTTCCTGCAAAATAACGAGCAAATTAAGTTAGTGATTTATATAATTTGTATATAATTGCTCTAAAAGTGGCTCATAAATATCTATAAAAATACACTAAATTGGAGCTTATCAACTCCCCCACACTTAACTTTTGCTTGTCCTCAAGCAAATTTTCTAGCTCAATCATTTTTTTTTAAAAGAAATAACAGAGACAGCCAAATAAGGGACCTAAATTTAGAAGCACAATGACATACAATAGACCATATGTCGCATATGAGGTGTCAAAAGGTTGCCCAATTAGAGGCTCATGTCCCTGAAGAATACATTTATGTGAACAAAGACACTCACTCACAATCTCTCTAAGTGTTTAGGGACTAGGGAAAATATACACCCAAGTTTCAACAAAATGGACATTACCATATGTTTGTAATTTGACCAAATCTCCACTAAATAGTTCACATGCATGCAAAAGATGGGGTTTCATGTTTTGTAATGGGGCCAGGGTAAATTCATGCACGGTAGGAAATAAGAATAAAGGGATAATCAAAGGGCTAAAAAAAACAAGAAACAAATAGTAACCTTTGAAACCAAATATGGAGCTCCTATCTATTTTACAATTTTTGTCCAAACTCCAAATTAATTTCACTTTCATTCTTCACACTTTTTTTCCCTATTAAGTCGACTCTTTTTGATTTTAACTTTTTCTCTTGAGTAGACTCTTTTGTTGTTTTTTTTTTGGATTTGCCCATTGGCTCTTTCATTCTTTTGATGTGCCTTTTTCTCCTTCTTGCTTTCCTTTTTTTTTTTTCAAATTTTCTTCCTATTTTTTTTTCATTTTTTTTCTTAGAAGGTAAAGGTAAGTACATGAAAACTCCTATTTTGTTTTTTCTTCATCCTGACAAGATAGACAACTAAAAGTATAGGACGAAATTGTAATTTTCAATAGGTTCTCCACATTTAATTCCAAATGGTCACCACAAACACAAAAAAGAAATTATATCTGGGTACCAAAGAAAAAGATATAACAAATAAGCTCAAAGGGGGCAACTAAGGGATAAATTCAACAAACAACTCTGAGTCCAGAAAAATACCTAAATTCCCCAAATCTTTTTACATGATGCAAATCAATTTTCCCCTTGAAATGGTCAAAAGACAAATTCTAGAATGTAGCAAATTGGAAACACACTCATAGAAAGAAAATGGGTAAAAATTTATGATTTAGTATCAATCCCCTTATGAAGGCTCAAATCTCACATTTAGAAGCTAGTTCAGAAAAAGTACTCAAGAGGGACAAATGCTAATTATCAGCTTCCTAAGGACATTCTCACAGTTACAATTAAGCACAAGTCTGTCAAGTAAATTAATTATGGGATCCCCTAAAGGCAAATTTTCTATTTTTTTAACTTTAAGCATAATTCATTCAAAACAAGCCAGAAAAAAATTCTATCAACATATATGGTGGGTAGGTGCATTAATAGAGATCAAGTGACAAAATAAACTCTCCTCCCCCACATTTGTATGAAGCATGGTCCACAATGCAAATTGATCAAATAGAAACCAAAAGAAATAAATGAGAGAGAGTAAGAGTGACTTCCCTGAGAGAATTTGTAGTTGGAGCTTATTCCTAAGAAAGAAAAAAAACAAAACAAAAATGAGAGAAAATAAAACACAGGTTGCCTCCTGCAAAGGACTTGTTTAACGTCCCGAGCCTGACAGTACTAGAGTTAATCCTTGAGGGAAGTGACATAGCTCACTTGACTCAGCCCTTCCTCAAAATTCTTCACACGCTGCCCATTGACCTTAAAAGTGGTTCCATCTTCATGGGATACCTCAACCACTCCATAAGGAAACACTTCAGTAATAGTGTAAGGGCCATACCACCTTGAGGGCAACTTTCCTGGAAAAAGACGCAAACGTGAGTTATAAATTAAAAGTTTCTCACCTACATGGAATTCACGCTGCTGGATGCGCTTATCATGCCACTTTTTTGTCCGCTCCTTATATAACTTGGCATTCTCATAAGCTTCCAGACGGAGCTCATCCAATTCATCGAGCTGCAGTAACCTATTTTCACATGTATGCTGAGCATCAAAGTTTAGAACTTTTAAAGCCCAAAGTGCTTTATGCTCTAATTCAACAGGCAAATGACATGATTTTCCAAAAACAATACGGTAAGGAGACATCCCAATGGGGGTTTTAAAAGCAGTTCTATAGGCCCATAGTGCATCATCAAGTTTCAAAGACCAATCTTTTCTTGATGCACTAACTGTCTTCTCCGGAATCCTTTTCAGTTCTCTATTTGAAATTTCAACTTGTCCACTAGTTTGTGGGTGGTAAGGAGTTGTCACCTTATGAGTGATACCATATTTGCTCAAAAGTTTTTTAAATTGTTTATTGCAAAAATGGGTGCCACCATCACTAATAATTGCTCGGGGAGTGCCAAATCTGGAGAAAATGTTTTTCTTTAAAAATTTCATCACCACCCGAGCATCATTAGTGGGTAAGGCTACAACTTCCACCCACTTAGACGCATAATCTACACCAACAAGAATATATTGATTTGAAAAAATTTAGGGAAGGGCCCCATAAAGTGAATACCCCATACATCAAATATCTCACAAACCAAAATGTTGTTTAAAGGCATCTCTTGACGCCTAGAAATATTTTCACTCCTTTGACAACTATCACAAGCTTTCACAAATTCATGAGCATCTTTAAATATAGTAGGCCAATAAAAACCACATTGTAAAACTTTATATGCAGTTCTATTTGAGCCAAAGTGGCCACCTACCTCTCTAGAGTGACAATGCTCAAGGATAGAAGTTACCTCATCCATAGGCACACAACGCCTAATTACCTTGTCTCCACATACTTTAAACAGGTAAGGGTCATCCCACAAGTAGTGTCTAGCATTAGAAATTAATTTCTTCCTTTGCTGAAAAGAAAAGGCAGGGGGAACAACCTTACCCACCAAGTAGTTGACAATGTCTGCAAACCAAGGAATAGTAGAGATAGCTAAAAGTATCTCATCAGGGAAAACCACCTTGATCTCCCCATCATTTGAGGCCTGCATCACACTATGGTCAAGCCTTGAGAGGTGGTCAGCTACAAAGTTCTCTGAGCCTTTCTTGTCTCTAATCTCTAAGTCAAACTCTTGTAGCAACAAAATCCACCCGATTAACCTGGGTTTTGCATCCTGCTTTGCAAGCAAATATCTAATAGTAGCATGATCAGTATAAATAATAACTTTAGAGAAAACAAGGTCATGACGAAACTTGTCAAATGCAAATACTACAACTAGCAACTCTTTCTCTGTGGTAGTATAATTTCGTTGAGCATCATCAAGAGTGCGACTAGCGTAGTAAATGGTATAGAATACCTTATTCTTTCTTTGCCCCAAAACAGCCCCCACAGCAGTATCGCTAGCATCACACATAATTTCAAAGGGAAGCGACTAATCGGGGGCAACAACAACTGGGGCACTAATTAATTTTTCCTTTAAACAATTAAAAGTCTTCAAACAAGTGTCAGAAAAATCAAAAGTGGCCTCCTTAACCAAGAGGTCAGTCATAGCTTTGCAATTTTTGAGAAGTCTTTAACAAAGCTCCTATAGAAGCCAGCATGGCCTAGAAAACTACAGACCCCCTTAATAGAATTGGGTGGGGGCAACTTTGCAATAACCTCAACCTTTGCAGGATCAACTTCAATGCCTCTAGTGGACACCATATGTCCTAGAATAATGCAATCTTGTACCATAAATTGGCACTTCTCCCAATTGAGTACTAAATTGGTATCCCTGCATCTCTGCAACATTGAATTCAAGTTATGTAAATAATCCTCATAAGAGGATCCAAAGACGGTAAAATCATCCATGAATATCTCAATGCATTTTTCAACCAAGTCAGAGAAAATAGCCATCATGCATCTTTCGAAAGTGGCAGGGGCATTACATAAACCGAATGGCATCCTTTTATATGCAAATGTACCATATGGGCAAGTAAAAGTAGTTTTTTCTTGATCTTCAGATGCCATGGGTATTGGCAAATAACCGGAATATCCATCCAAACAACAATAATAATCATGCCCTTCCACTCTCTCAAGCATTTGATCAATAAAGGGAAGGGGGAAGTGATCTTTCCGGGTGACATCATTTAATTTTCTATAATCAATGCACATACGCCACCCGGTAGTTTTCCTAACTGCAATTAATTCATTTTTATCATTCTCCCTCACAGTAGTACCTCCCTTTTTAGGAACACGTTTAACATGACTTACCCACTTACTATCAGAGATAGGATAGATGATGTAACACTCCAGTATTTTTATCGAGTAAAAATACCCAAGTGCACCATTCCTAAAACATCAGAGATATATTTCCTGTTTAAATACTGAACACCACTATAAAATTTTCACTGAATAACAACAGAACAGTCTTAAACATAAATAAGACCATAAACCATCAGTGAAATACAGTGTTCAATATCGCACAAGAAAGCGGAAAATAAATACATAACTAACAAGGGAAAACATAACTTAAGCATAAAAGCTAAGTCTTCAGCAACCATCCGAGTACCACCTACTCGTGCCTCCTGGATCTCCACTTTCCCTGTTTATCTGAAAAACAACAACATATAAACAATGAGATACAATCTCAGTGAGTTCTACCGATACCCCTAACTACGCTCTCGGTTCATTTATGAATTCTCATACATTCGTAGTTTACTTTATAAATCACATTCTTTTAATTTAGCACGACACCGACCCCAGCTTTGGTAATCCCGGTGACTCGTACTAGTCAACATAGTATGATACCAGCCCCAGCTTTGGTAATCCCGGTAACCATACTATTGATATCTTTAGAATGACACCGACCCCAGCTTTGGTAATCTCGGTGACCATTCTTTCTAACTTTAACACGGTACCGGCCCCAGCTTTGGTAATCCCGGTAACCCGCTTCATAACTTTATTACAGCACCGACCCCAGCTTTGGTAATCCCGGTGAACTGTTTTATAACTGTGACATAACACCGACCCCAGCTTTGGTAATCCCGGTGAACCCCCTTACCAATAGTACTTTCCCTAATGGCATACGGGCCTAGGGTAAGGGATCATGACTTCCCCGCCTAGTATGTCAACCTCATGGGTCATCACCCAACCTCGATCTAATATATATATATCCACCCGCATTTGGGCTAACTCCTATATTCGATATAATTTATATATCGTGAATCATAGACCGTTTTAGATGATTTAAATAGTAATCATCCCGCGTCAGTTATACAATACCACATCGGACTTATAGTTCGTTTTCCTTTCGATAAAACATGACCTCACACGTGTTCTTATTATTCGGCTTTTTCGAAACGATTTGGACATCCAAAGTATTTTATAAAGCTCTTTTGAAACATACCCAAAATCATGGCATTATAAGCCTAATATCATTAAAGAAGGGTTAGGAAAGGATTGGGAGAGGATTGGAATCGAAACGGAATCATTTTGGGCACTTTGAAAATTTTGACAAAACCAGGCGCACGGGTCGTGCCCCTAGACGCACGGGTCGTGCTCATTTGACAGCATTGCAAAAATGGTCTGTTTTATGAAAATTTGCTTTCCGATCAATCCGAAACTCGCCCCGATCGATTCCTAACTCGAAAACAGACAATACCAGGCAATATTCCAGTCCAATCAACATCAAACAATTAAGCAATTCAATCGAAAACTCAACGATTACGAATTTCGTCAAAACGCGATATATTTCAAAATAACATTTTGGTACCAATTCGAAAATGGCAAAGTGAGAGAGAGTGAGTTGATGATGATGATTTTGGTACCAATTCGAAGAGGAAGGAACGCTGAACATTTTTCGTGTTGGAAGGAAGTCGTTTTGATGAACCGAAGTACTCCTTTTTCTTCTTCTTCTTCTTCTCTTCCTCTTTCTCTTCCTTTCTCCTTTTCTCTTCTTTCCTTCTCTGCTTCTCGTTCTCTTCTTTCTTTAATTCTTTCCTTTCTTTCCTTTTAACACATACATACACACACACACACACACACACACACACACACACACACACACACACTTATTTATTTATTTAATAAATAAGTGGTAACGTGGTCCAATTACCATATTGATCTAAATCTCTTATTTCGATTCCAAAACTTCCTTGATCCGTATTATCCGGTTAACGATCCGATGACAACCAATAAATAATTGTAGCACTCAATAAATTTACCAGTCAAGTACTAAATTAAATTAATTGGGTTACATCCAAATAATTCGGCTAATTATTTTGAGGATGTTACATTCTCCCCAACTTGAAAAATTTTGTCCTCAAAATTTCGTTAAGTCTTTCATCCGACTAACCGAGAATCGACATTCTCAGAAAGGTCTTAAGTTGCTGGAACACAGTCTTGAATTAACGAAATAAGTGTAGAAAATCTTCCCAAAGTTGGCACATCAATCTCCAAGTATGATCCACTACTACCTTGATACGAACTCTCTGGTTACGAATCTACACGAGAAACTTACCATTCGCCTACATAGGCTCGGCACCGCGTTTGAAAACACTTCCGAAGCTTCATTCCAATTATCCTCGTTTACCCCTCAACTTTGATTAATCTAAATCAAAGGGTTTAATACAAGACACTCGATAGACATTCAGGTTAGAAATGAGATCCACAAAATGTTACTCCTCGGTAGAGGTAAAAACAAACACGATTTCCCCGAAGGGTGTAAACACGTTGTCAACAAATCTTCTAAAAATCCATAACAGTTCTCATACACATCGAACAATTGTGACGGAAAAGTCATTTGTGAAACTTCTTGACTCGCCCCCAAGATTTCAAGACAACACTTTTCAGAAAGATGAAATGAGGATTTTACTATAAGCCTTGACCTTAAACGTAGAAATAAACCGTGGGAACATCAATTATTTTCGAAAGTAATGAATATCACCTCAGTTGTTCTCAAAACAACTACCAAACAGAACGCAGAACCCTTCTTCCTTTATTGTAACTTTTCTCACAATATATTTATCTACGACGCACCCAATTCCTTTCCGAATTAGCCAATAGCGTTGAGTTTCCCGTCAACATAAGTACGCCTCCTATGACTTTCCTCACTCAGATTTTATTAGCCTCTTGATTCGTTCCCAAAATTAACTTTAGCATGCGGGTTTTCACAAAATGATTTTTTTTTTCAAAACTACCATACCGCACGCCAAGCTTCATTTCGGAAATTTCAGTCACTTGCAAGCAGATCCATCAATTAATCCTTTGATGGTTATTCGCAACGTGAAAACAGTTAGCAGTTACCTCACTCACATATTCGTATTCACGTTCATCTTGTCAAACGTAATCTCGTAAGACAATCTCATTGTTAACCTTCACCAAGGAGAGGTTAACAAACTAATACCTCGCCACCAAAGTGGAAACTTATGGATGCACCCCAACTTAGATCTAAAAGACTCTAACAATTCCATTTCTTGCGTCATTAACTCTGCCATGTGAATGAATTTCCTACTCAGCGCATCTGCTACAACATTGGCATTTCCTGGATGATACTTCAACCCGAAGTCATAATCCTCCAGAAACTCCACACTTCTCTGCCTGCTATTCAGTTCTTTCTGATCAAAAAGATACCTTAAACTCTTGTGACCACTAAAGACTTCGAAACGAGACCCATACAGGTAATGTCTTCGAACCTTCAGTGCATACACAATAACTATTGACTCCAATTCATGAGTTGGATAATTCTCCTTATGAGCCTTCAATTTCCTGAATGCATAAGCTACCTCTTGTTGATTCTGCATGAGAGCACATCCTTAATCCTTCCCGGAAGCATCGCTGAATATTTGGAATTCCATAGACGAATCCGGAAGAATCAGGATTGGATCAGAAGTCAACTGAATCTTCATCTCTTGAGAACATTCTTCATAATCGGCATCCCACGTAAACGGTTGACCCTTTCGAGTTAACCGAGTAAGTGGAAGAACTAATTGTGAGAACCCTTGAATAAACCTCCAAAGTAACCCGCTAGACCCAAGAAACTTCTTATTTCAGTGACTGATGTTGGTCGAGCAAATCGTCTATCCTTGGTAAGGGATATTTATTCTTGATCGTTACTTTTTTAAGTTGTCGATAACTGATGTACAATCTCATGCTACTATCTTTCCTTTTGACTAATCACACCAGAGCACTCCTTAGAGAAGCACTCGGTCGAATGAATTTCTTTAACATCGACTCTTCAAGTTGAGACTCCATTTCCTTTAATTCTAAAGAAACATTCAATAAGAAACAATATATATTGATCCCGCGCCAGGAACCAATTCTACAGTAAACTCTACCTCTCTCTCTGGAGGTTCAGAAGAAACTTCATCATGAAAACATCCAGAAAGTCATTCACCACCTGAATGTTCGCCAAATCTAAACTAGTTTCAGTGGATGCAGATAACATACTAACATGTGCTTCCGCACCTTGGAATGAAGATTGACCGTCTAAGGTGAACTAGGTAACCGCTTCAGAATTCGTCCTAGACAATTCAACTGATTCTGAAGCGAAGCTGATAGTTGATTAATACAGTCCATTGCAACATGATTTGCAATCATCCAATTCATACCCAAGTCGATGTTCATACTTCTCAAAGGCAAACAATAAATTCTACAACGAAATTTCTGCCTCCTATAACAAGTAGACAATTCTATTCAAAGATTAGGTCGGGACACGACCCTTAGCAGCAGTTAAGATGGTTATCGGCTCGGATAGCGGAGATAAGGTTAATCCCAACCGATCTACTCACGATTGAGCTATTATACAATGGGTTGCACCCGAATCGTGTAATATACTAACGGAGTTATTGAAAACTGATCTCATACCCCTCAGTAGATTGTCTGCAGTCGTAACTGGATAAACATCCAGAATGTTGACTCGTCCTTGCCTTAGAGCTGCTTGTAACTCCTCCTTGGAAATCTTCCTTGGAACTCTTCCTTGGAACTCTTCCTTGCAGGGCACTTATTTGTATAGCGACCTTCTTCATCACAATAATAGCACCGATTGATCTGTGCTGACGATCACCCTGGTGATGTCTTCCATAGTTAGATCATCTTCTGACCTTTGAAGAATCGAAGAATTGCACCTGCTTTTCCTTTGATGAAATTATCTTAGGACCTTGCATTCGGAGTTGATAATTCAACTACCTTCTTTCTTTTCCCATACTCCCTATGAAATCATCCTCGGCGACATAGGCTGATTGCACTAAGGCAACATAATTGGTAATAGTATAAGAACTGAGACACTAAGTCATAAAAGCACTAAGGCCTTTCTTATACTTCTGCATTCTCCATTCGTCATCCGGAGCTTACTTTACCACTTGGTAAAACTGAGACAACTTTTCAAACTTAGCGGTGTTTCCTTCCACCGTCCCGACACCTTTCCTGAGGATGCACCGGTTGGAGATTCCGGTTTTGGTCGAGGATTGCATCTTGATCATCCTTCCATAATTCCGCTTATGATGCACTAAGTATTAAGTTGATCACGCTCAATGTCTCTCAGCATCACAAGTGTAATTACAACAAGGACTAACAAGGAATCGACTCAACCCTAAACTAAGTCCGACTAGGTCGAACTGCTCTGATACCAACTGTAACACTCCGGTATTTTTATCAAGTAAAAATACCCAAGTGCACCATTCCTAAAACATCAGAGATATATTTCCTGTTTAAATACTGAACACCACTATAAAATTTTCACTGAATAACAACAGAACAGTCTTAAACATAACTAAGACCATAAACCATCAGTGAAATACAGTGTTCAATATCTCACAAGAAAGCGGAAAATAAATACATAACTAACAAGGGAAAACATAACTTAAGCATAAAAGCTAAGTCTTCAGCAACCATCCGAGTACCACCTACTCGTGCCTCTTGGATCTCCACTTTCCCTGTTTATCTGAAAAACAACAACATATAAACAATGAGATACAATCTCAGTGAGTTCTACCGAGACCCCTAACTACGCTCTCGGTTCATTTATGAATTCTCATACATTCGTAGTTTACTTTATAAATTACATTCTTTTAATTTAGCACGACACCGACCCCAGCTTTGGTAATCCCGGTGACTCGTACTAGTCAACATAGTATGATACCAGCCCCAGCTTTGGTAATCCCGGTAACCATACTATTGATATCTTTAGAATGATACCGACTCCAGCTTTGGTAATCCCGGTGACCATTCTTTCTAACTTTAACACGGTACCGGCCCCGGCTTTGGTAATCCCGGTAACCCGCTTCATAACTTTATTACAGCACCGACCCCAACTTTGGTAATCCCGGTGAACTGTTTTATAACTGTGACATAACACCGACCCCAGCTTTGGTAATCCCGGTGAATCCCGCGTCAGTTATACAATACCACATCGGACTTATAGTTCGTTTTCCTTTTGATAAAACATGACCTCACATGTGTTCTTATTATTCGGCTTTTTCGAAACGATTTGGACATCAAAAGTATTTTATAAAGCTCTTTTGAAACATACCCAAAATCATGGCATTATAAGCCTAATATCATTAAAGAAGGGTTAGGAAAGGATTGGGAGAGGATTGGAATCGAAACGGAATCATTTTGGGCACTTTGAAAATTTTGGATAGAACCAGGTGCACGGGTCATGCCCCTGGACGCGCGGGTCGTGCTCATTTGACAGCATTGCAAAAATGGCCTGTTTTATGAAAATTTGCTTTCCGATCAATCCGAAACTCGCCCCAATCGATTCCTAACTCGAAAACAGACAATACCAGGCAATATTCCAGTCCAATCAACATCAAACAATCAAGCAATTCAATCGAAAACTCAACGATTACGAATTTCGTCAAAACGCGATATATTTCAAAATAACGTTTTCGACTCAAAATCTTTCGAAACCAAGTGTTGCGCCCGAAAAAGTCCCCGAGGGAGAGCCTTCCTCGTTCACAACTTTTCCTAAGACAATGAAGCCGCCACCAATATTTATTAAGGAAAATATTAGGAAAACCTTTTTGGAAAGCGATTGGCCTTTGAAAACTGAGAGTTTTGGGTTCAGGGGTCGGTTACGCGCGGGGAAGGTGTTAGCACCTCACACGTCCTCTCTACTGAGAGGGAACCTTTAATTAAATGTGTGGTTTTAAATGTTGATTTGAAAAATATCTAATTTGCCTCTTTATTTCTTATTGAAAATGAATTAAAGAACTTAATAAAATTTTTTATTTTTGGAGAGAAAGAAAAAAAAAGGGTTTTTAGAAAGAAGTGCTTGACGGGACATGGCCCGCTCCTACGTATCTCCCGGTGCGATGGAGAATTCAAAGCTACGTAGTTCTTGGTTGTCTAGAAAACGGTTTTTGTTTTTTATCTTGTTTAATTTGTGAAAATTGAGCTTTCACGATGATCAATTGAGCAAAGGCTCCAAGTGACCACCGTTAGCACTCCATTGTTAATAATCATGCAAGCAAAGGCTTCGCAAGACTACTAACAAAGTTTTTGATTTAGGACGAGTATTAGCAAATGATTAAACTAGCAGAGGCTATGATGAATCACTACTAAATACTCAAAAAAAAAGAGTTGTACCGTTAGTCAAACGAACAGAGGTTCTGATGGACTATTGATAACAATTTGTTTAAAAATGATTTTTTGTTTGTTTTATGAAAATGATTTGTCTATGGTTGCGAAAAGGATTTTTATTCGTTGCGCTTGACGAGAACGTGGCTCGCTCCTATGTATCCCAAATGGGAATCAAAGCGACGTAGTTCTGACGAGCCCTGAAAAGGTTTTTTGTTTTTTTATCTTGTTTAATTGTGAAAATCAAGCTTTCATGATGATCAATTGAGCAAGGGCTCCAAGTGATCACCACTAGTGCTCCATTGTTAATAATCATGCAAGCAAAGGCTTCACAAGACTATTAACAAAGTTTTTGATTTACGAGTTTTCGCAATTGGATTGATATTTGTTTAGGGAAAAGAAAATCTGATATTTGGGAAAAAAGATTTCGTGAAAAAAATAAATTCATTTAGGGGAAAGAAACAAAATTTAAAAAAAGAGAAACAGGGGGGGCAGCAGTAAAATTGGGTGCAGTTTGCAGGAAGGGAGTTGTATTATTAGAACTGGGTGTGAAAAGCAGCAGCCCAGTTAGTATTTTATAGACAGGCCTGTGTGGGCTGGTTGGTCTGCGAATGGGCCTATCAAAAGGGATGTTGCGTTTATTAAACATGGGGTGTAGGTATCAATCCAAACTATTAATTTTTGTTTTGAAATATATAAATCAGTAAAAATAATAAAAGGAGTATAAAAGGAAACATCTAATTTTGCTGGAACCCTAATTTCCTTAATCCTTCAGCGGCGCCCATCTTCCCCAAAAATGTCAAAACCTAATTTTTCCTCCCTCTCTCTCCTTGTTGCGGCCGCGTCTCTTCTTCCTCTTCCCTCTAACTTCGTTTTGCTTCCTCTCTCACTGCTCTGTGTCCGCCTCTCTCCTCCTCTCCTCACCAAATCGTTTTCTTCTCCCTCTCACTGTCGCTAATGGCCGAAATGGGCGAAGGGGTGTTGTTTTTGGTCGTGGCCGTGAACGACGTTCGCGGTGGAAGGGAGGGAACAGTGAGAGAGTTGGGGTGGTTGTTGTTCCGGCGGTGGTTGTTTGGGTGGTTTTGCGGTGGTTTACGATGGTGGTGATGGGCTGCTCGGTGGTGGCTGTTGGTGGTGTTGGGAGGTACGGTGGTGGCTGTTGGGGGCGAGGTTGTTAGCTACGGTTTGGTGGCTCGCCGGAGCTTCACCGGAGAAGACGAAGTCTCAGGCGAAAACTTCAAAGGTCAGTTTTTTAATTTTTCTCTTAGTTTCGGTTTTCATTTTTTGATCCTCTTCTTCCCTATGCCTCTATTATTTGTTCATGATTTTGTCTCAGTTACTATCTTTTGAAAAAAAAACAAAAACCGATTAGTATGTTCTATGCTATGCTGAACCCGAATCCTATTGTGAAAATAACCATACAAACCCTCTTTTGATTTTATTTTTTTTGTTGATATTCTGGTTGAACAGGAAACAAGAAATGATGTTAATAGCAATGTTGTGGTGGTCGCTATATTTTTTTTAACAGTTTAATATACAAATATGACAGATCTCTATGTATGTTTTTTTTTTTGATTTAAGGATAAAACCAACCTATACTCCAGCTTCTGATATGTCTCTTTGTGTGCTTGCCTGACTGTGATTATAACTGCTACTGTGCTTCCTGCTACAGTTTTTTTTGTCCTCCTGACTGCTGCTCCTTCCCTCTTTTATATTTAGGAACTCAGAACTGTGTTTGGTGAATTAGGGTTTCAATGTGAAACTCTTACGCTTTTTTTTTGTGATTTTCGCAGTATTATTTCTGCCTCGAATTCCCTGTCCTGCTACTGCTGTTTGACTGCTAATTTATACTGCATTTTTAGGTTTGGGCGTTAATTGCTTTTGATCGGGCTTTGAATTATTTTTTCAGGTTTTGGAGCGGATCGACCTAGGCCCAGCAGCTTGGGGAGCAGCTGCTGGAAACCCTGAATCTGCTGCTGCTGCCTATTATTATTTGCATTTTCGGATTTGTATTTTTGGTATTTTTAGTATTATCATTTTTTGTATTTTTGGACTTTTGGATATCTTGGACACTATTAAATTGTAAATAAACAATAAATATAATTTTTTGACATTTTTAGACTATATTTACTAATGAAAATAGACAAAGTAAAAATAATAAAAGAAATTGGGCCAAATACAAAAGTGATATCGGACACAATCTAGACAAGTGTGTGAGAACGAGGCCCCAATAGAATAAATAAGCCCGTTGACCACTAAACGCTAAAATTATCTCAGAATCGCGTTCTTAAGCCCAAATTGAAACGACAAGCCCAATCGCGAGAAAAATGACTTTGTCAGTCCCAATTAGGTTCGACTAAATCCAAATACGAAGATTAAATTGAAGAACGCACGAAAAGATCGATCATTCACGTGCATGCCTAATTTAAAACAACGGTATTTCGATTTAGTTGAACAGGGTAATTGAAATTGGTCAGGGTTAGTAACTGAGACGCCGTACTGATAATTCTCGTAACCACGCGACTTCAAAACACGATTTAAGTAAAATAAACGACTAAAACTAGAAGACGGACAAAATTGGGGTATAACACCAAGTCACACAATTCATTTCAAAACGGAATAAGCCTAAACGTGAGTAAAACTCACCCTTGAAGCGTGAGCCACGAGCGAGCCGAAATCACCGAGTAACCACACAAACATTCCTCGCATAAACTTTCCGTTCCGACGACGCTCAAATCCGCTTCCAAAGCTTTCCACTCGATCACGAAACCTCTTTTTGACCGAAATACCGAATTCCTCGAAATCTTCCATGAACACTATTCATCATCCCTAACCTCCAAAAGCTACTATTCACAAAAACCCCAATTTGAACCCTAACCTCTTGATTCTTCACAAACCCCAAATCGGACTTCAATATTTGCGCAATCCACCTTAAGCTCGCTCCCAAACACAGCAAAAACCTCCATTTTCCTCTTAAATTCGAAAATGGCAAAGTGAGAGAGAGTGAGTTGATGATGATGATTTTGGTACCAATTCGAAGAGGAAGGAACGCTGAACATTTTTCGTGTTGGAAGGAAGTCGTTTTGATGAACCGAAGTACTCCTTTTTCCTCTTCTTCTTCTTCTTCTGCTCTTCCTCTTTCTCTTCCTTTCTCCTTTTCTCTTCTTTCCTTCTCTGCTTCTCGTTCTCTTCTTCCTTTCTTTCTTTAATTCTTTCCTTTCTTTCCTTTTAACACATACACACACACACACACACACACTTATTTATTTATTTAATAAATAAGTGGTAACGTGGTCCAATTACCATATTGATCTAAATCTCTTATTTCGATTCCAAAACTTCCTTGATCCGTATTATCCGGTTAACGATCCGATGACAACCAATAAATAATTTTAGCACTCAATAAATTTACCAGTCAAGTACTAAATTAATTTAATTGGGTTAACATCCAAATAATTCGGCTAATTATTTTGAGGATGTTACAGATGATACCTACGTCAAGAAGCTTAATCACTTCCTTTTTTACCACCTCTTTCACGTTAGGATTGAGCCGGCGTTGAGGTAGTGCCCGAGGTTGGTAATCATCCTCGATATAAATCTTGTGAGTGAAAATTGAGGGACTAATGCCTTTTATATCATGAATAGACCATCCGAAGACCTCTTTGTTGGCCCTTAATACCCTTAAAAGCTTATCCTCCATGGTATCTGTCAAATCTGCAAAGAGGAAGGGGGGGGGGTGCAAGAAAGCGTATTTTACATTTGAAGGAAGAGGCTTTAATTCAAGCTGAGGAGCCTCTTCAATTGAAGGTTTGGGATTTGGCGTATTAACCCATTCTTGTTCCTCAAATCTATGGTTACTCCAATTTTTCTAAGGGTCGTGAGACTGCAAAAACTTTAAGAACTCTTCTTCCTCAACACCCTGCAATATGCCAAGTCCTTGCACAGGAAGTACTTTTTCTACAGGGTCCTGAATTCTGAAATCATCAAAACTTTCAGAGGTAACCACATAATTAATATCCATAGCTTGAATAAATTTTTAAGAAGCAAATGAGGAAGGATTTTTTAATGAGTTCATGACTTGAAATACAACTTCCTCATCTCCAAATCTCAAAGTCAATTTTCCCTGTTGAACATCAATTAAGCTTTTTCCTGTAGCCAAGAAAGGACGCCCCAAAATAATTGGGACTTCCTCATCTTCTTCCATATCCAAAACAACAAAATCAGCAGGGAAAATATACTTATCAACCTTAACTAAAACATCTTCCACCACTCCACGGGGGTGGGCAATGGATCTATCAGCTATCTGCAAAGTAATGTTAGTAGGATGTGGTTCCTGCAAACCAAGCTTTCTAAAAACCAAAAAAGGCATCAAATTTATTCTTGCTCCTAAATCACAAAAAGCCTTTTCAAAATGAGAGTTACCAATTGTACAAGGGATAGTAAAACTGTGGATACCTTGTATTGCAGGTAAACTAATATTGCAGGATAAGTTTTGATGATGAAAAAGACAAAGGCAAAGTTGATGGCCAAAGGTAATAAAAGTGACTAAACATCAAAGTCACAATCCAAGACAAACAAGCTCAAGGATTGAAGATTCAAGTTTAAGGGTAGTCCTTAAAATATAAGGGTAGTCCTTAGGGTTTGGGTGTGTCTTAGGAAAAAGTGTAAGCTCTTTCGAAGGTCAGCTCGTATCTCAAAGTCTCACACACTCACAAGTTTTTCAAAGATGCATGCATACTTACGTAAACATACTTGTCATCTTTAAAACACAAAAATCGATTTCATCTTGCATATACACTCATCAAAATCGATTTTCAGGCCAATCAGAAAAGGAAGAATCGATTTTCACTTCATGTATTTTTCAGTACAAAAATCGATTTCTGAGCCAAACATTTTTAAAGGAAGAATCGATTCCCACTCTTTTGCACTTAACTGAGAATCGATTCCTACATGTCTCAGGCAAGCTGAGAATCGACTCATACAAATTTTCACTAAGTACAGAATCGATTCCTAGCTCTCCATGGTTCTCAAGAATCGATTGTCCCTATTTTTCAAACAAATCAAAATCGATTCCTCACTTAAATGAATCGATTCCTAGATCAAATGCTTTCAACAAAGAATCGATTCCTACACTGCATTACGTTCATTTTTACAACAACCCATTTCACGAATCAGAAAACTTTTGAGAAAAACTCTTCACGCTTTTACTTTTGCTCGTCACGCACCGTTGGTCCGTCTGAGCTGATCTGTTGCTAAGAGTTAGTTGGGGTTGCATTCTTCAAGTTGTAATATCTGCCTTCATTAGAGGTATTTCTGTCTTTACAATTGTTTATTATTTAATTGTTTGTGGTTTGTACTAGGGAGTGGGGTATCTCTCTAGGGTAGCTGTTTGTACTAGGAAGTGGGGTATCTTTCTGGGGCAGCTGATTGTAACAGGGGTGGGGTATCTCTTGTTATTGTTGTAATAGATCTGAGGGCTCTCCATAGGTGGGGTATCCTAGGAGGAGAGTGCCTGAGTCTGTAAAGGTTTTCCAAGGCACCTGTAAGCCTTGTTGTTTTGGTTAGTGGAAAATCTCACAAGGGTGTGAGGACTGGACGTAGGTCACAAGGAGGTGACCGAACCAGGATAAATCTCTGCGTGCTTTACTGCTTTCCTGCTTTACTGTTATACCGCTTTACTGCTTTATATTCTAATTCCTTCGCTTCCACTTAACCTGCGGGAAAATTGATCTAACTCATTGAAAAGGGGAAAAACATTTTCGAAAGATCTGAAAAGTTTTTAAATCTCAATTCACCCCCCCTCTTGAGACTGAAGCCACTTGGTAACAAGTGGTATCAAAGCTAGACTCTTGTATAAAGGGCCTAGCAGCTTCAAGAGAAATGGCATCAGGTTGGTCTACGCAAGATGGTGCTTCTTGTAACACCCCGGTATTTTTATCGAGTAAAAATACCCAAGTGTACCATTCCTAAAACATCAGAGATATATTTCCTGTTTAAATACTGAACACCACAATAAAGTTTTCACTGAATACCAACAGAACAGTCTTAAACATAAATAAGACCATAAACCATCAGTGAAATACAGTGTTCAATATCGCACAAGAAAGCGGAAATAAATACATAACTTTTACAACAGCTAAAGTCATAATGTCGTGATACATAACTAACAAGGGAAAACATAACTTAAGCATAAAAGCTAAGTCTTCAATAACCATCCGAGTACCTCCTACTCGTGCCTCTTGGATCTCCACTTTCCCTGTTTATCTGTAAAACCACAACATATAAACAATGAGATACAATCTCAGTGAGTTCTACCGAGACCCCTACTAACACTCTCGGTTCAATTAAACAACCATTCGAACACGACACCGACTGCGCGAACGCTAAGCTGCGGTGTATCACGTTCTTTAACTTTAAACAAAGTGCCGACTGCTCGAACGCTAAGCTGCGACAACTTATTACATCAAAGTACGACACCGACTGCGCGAACGCTAAGCTGCGGTGTATCGCACGACAAACTTCTTAATATACTGCCGACTGCGCGAACGCTAAGCTGCGGCTAACCTGTTATAACTTGGTACGACACCGACTGCGCGAACGCTAAGCTGCGATGAACCGCACTGTACGACACCGACTGCGCGAACACTAAGCTGCGGTGTATCGCACAACAAACAATTTAACATAACACCGACCGCGCGAACGCTAAGCTGCGGCGAACCCCCTTACCAATAGTACTTTCCCTATTGGCACAGGGCCTAGGGTAAGGGATCATGACTGCCCCGCCTAGTATGTTTACATGAGTCGTCACCCGACTCGATATATGTTAAATATATCTACACTCGATGACCTGTTAGTTCACCTATACTCAATGAACATTTAGTCCATCTAGATTTGACCATTAATCGAACATAATACCCGCATTGGGCCGTTCCCTATAGTCGATATAATATATATATCGTGAATCGTAGACCGGTTTAGACGAATAAGTAATAATCATCCCGCGTCAGTTATACAATACCACATCGGACTTATAGTTCGTTTTCCTTTCGATAAAACATGACCTCACACGTGTTCTTGTAATTCGGCTTTTCCGAAAGAGACAATATCAAGTAGTATTCCAGACCAGCGAAAGCGATAAAACGATCAACCAATTAATTCGAAAAACAAAAATCCTAAACGTGGGTAGAACTCACCCTTGACGCGTGATCCACGATCGAGCCGAAATCACCCAAAATGTGATTTCTCCACCCTAACTCATCCAACTAGCTCCCAATCATCCAATCGATCTTCAATACTCGAGTAATCCACCTTGAGCTCGCTCCTAAACATCATCCTGAGCTTTCCCTTGAGCTACAACCATCAAAACTCCAATTTTTCCTCTCAAATTCGAAAATGGCAAAGTGAGAGAGAGTGGGTTGATGATGAAGATCTTGGTACCAAATCGAAGAGGAAGTAACGCTGAGCATTTTTCGTGTTGGAAGGAAGTCGTTTTGATGAGCCTAACTTTCCCCTTTTTCCTCTTCTTCCTCCTCACCCTTTCTTTCTCTTTTCTTTTCTTTTCTCTCATTCTCTCTGTTTCTCCCTTCTGTCTCTCGCGTGCTTCCTTTTAACACATACACACACACACACACACACACACACACACACACACACACACACACACACACACACACACACACACTTATTTATTTATTTAATATATATGTGGTAGCGTGGTCCAATTACCATATTGATCTAAATCTCCTATTTCGATTCCAAAACTTCCTTGACCCGTATTATCCGGTTAATGATCCGATGACAACCAATAAATAATTTTAGCACTCAATAAATTTACCAGTCAAGTACTAAATCAATTCAATTGGGTTAACATCCAAATAATTCTATTAATTATGTTGCGGATGTTACATTCTCCCCAACTTGAAAGAATTTTGTCCTCAAAATTTCGTTAAGTCTTTCATCCAACTAACCGAGGATCGACATCCTCAGAAAGGTCTTTTAGTTGCTGGAACACAATCTTGAATTAACGAAATGAGTGTAGAAAATCTTCCCAAGTTGGCACGCCAATCTTTAAGTATGTTCGACTACTACCCTAGAACGCTTCAAAGATTACAGTCCGAACTCTCTTGTTACGAATCAACACGAGAAACTCCTCTTTCGCCTACATAGGCTCAGCACCGCGTTCGAAAACACTTCCGAAGCTTCATTCCTCACTTGCTCCCCAACTTTGATTAATCTAAATCAAAGGGTCTAATATAAGACACTTGATAGAAATACAGGTTGAAAATGAGATCCACGAACTGGTACTCCTCGGTAGAGGTAAAAACAAACACGATGTCCTCGAAGGGTGTAAACACTTTCTCAACAAATCTTCTAATATCCACAACAGTTATCATACACATTGAAAAATGTGACGGAAAAGTCATCTGTGAAACTTCCTGACTCGCCCTTGGGATTTCGAGATAGAACTTTTCAAAAAGATGGAATGAGGATTTACCAGAAACGTTTATCTTAAACGTAGAAATAAACCGTGGGAACATCAATTAATTTCGAAAGTAATGAAAATCATATCAGTTGTTCTCAAAACAACTATCGGACAGAACGCAAAACCCTTCTTCCTTTATTGTAACTTTCCTCACAATATATTCATCTACGACGCACCTAATCCCTTTCCGAATTAGCCAGTAGTGTTGAGTTTTCCCCTCAACCTAAGCACGCCTTCTATGATTTTCCTCAATCAGATCCTATTATCCTCTTGATTCGTTCCCAAAATTAACTTTAGCATGCGGGTTTTCACAAAAATGATTTTTCAAAACTATCACGCCGCACACCAAGCTTCACTTCGGAAATTTCAGTCGCTTGCAAGCAGATCCATCAATTAATCCTTTGATGGTTATTCGCAACGTGAAAACAGTCAGCAGTTACCTCACTTAAATATTCTTATTCACGTTCGCCTTGTCAAACGGAATCTCGTAAGACAATCTTATTGTTAACCTTCACCAAGGAGAGGTTAACAAACTAACACCTTACCACCAAAGTGGAAACTTATGGATGAACTCCAACTTAGATCTAAAAGACTCTAACAATTCCATTTCTTGCATCATTAACTCTGCCATGTAAATGGATCCCCTACTCAGGGCATCCGTTACAACATTGGCCTCTCTTGAATGCTAATTCAACACGAGTTTATAATCCTTCAGGAATTCAACCCATCCCCTTCGCCTGTTATTCAATTCTTTCTGATCAAACAGATACTTTAAACTCTTGTGACCACTAAAGACATCAAAACGATACCCTTACAGGTAACGTCTCCTAATCTTCAGTGCATACACAATAGCTGCCAATTCCAAATCATGAGTTGGATAATTCTCCTCATGAATCTTCAATTGCCTGAACGCATAAGCTACCTCTTGTTGATTCTGCACAAGAACACATACTAAACCCTTCCCAGAAGCATCGCTGTAAATTTGGAATTGCAAAGACGGATCTGGAAGAATATGGATTGGAGCAGAAGTCAACCGAACCTTCAAATCTTGAAAACATTCTTCACAATCGGCATCCCGCGTAAAAGGTTGACCCTTACGAGTTAACCGAGTAAGTGGAAGAACCAATTGTGAGAATCCTTCGATAAACTTCCTGTAGTAACCGACTATACTTAGAAAACTTCTGATTTCAGTGGCTGACGTTGGTCGTTCCCAATTCAACACCGCTTCCACCTTACTAGGATCCACCGCAACTCCCGATTGGGAGATCATGCGTCCCAAAAACTTCATTTCCGGCATCCAGAAGTCACTCTTCGACGGCTTGGCATACAATTTCTTCTCTCTGAGTACGTTCAGAATAATGCGGAGATGTTGGGCATGCTCCCCAATAGTCTTAGAGTACACCAAGATATCATCAATGAAAACTACAACAAACTGATCCAGGTAAGGGTGGAAAACCCTGTTCATGTAATCCATGAATACCGCTGGAGCATTAGTCAAACCGAAGGGCATCACTACGAACTCGTAATGTCCATACCAAGTACGGAAGGCTGTCTTTGGAATATCTAAGACTCTAACTAATAATTGATGATAACCTGACCTCAGATCAATTTTTGAAAACACCACGGCACCCCGAAGCTAGTCAAGCAATTCATCTATCCTTGGTAAGGGATATTTATTCTTGATCGTCACTTTGTTAAGTTGTCGATAACCGATGTACAATCTCATGTTACTATCTTTCCTTTTGACTAATCACACCAGAGCACTCCTTAGAGAAGCACTCGGTCGAATGAATTTCTTTAACATCGACTCTTCAAGTTGAGACTCCAATTCCTTTAATTCTAAAGAAACATTCTATAAGAAACAATAGATAGTGATCCCGTGCCAGGAACCAATTCTACGGTAAACTCTACCTTTCGCTCTGGAGGTTCAGAAGAAACTTCATCGTGAAAACATCCAGAAAGTCATTCACAACCTGAATGTTCGCCAAATCTAAACTAGTTTCAGTGGATGCAGATAACATACTAACATGTGCTTCCGCACCTTGGAATGAAGATTGACCGTCTAAGGTGAACTAGGTAACCGCTTCAGAATTTGTCCTAGACAATTTAACTGATTCTGAAGCAAAGCTGATAGTTGATTAACACAGTCGATTGCAACACGATTTGCAGTCATCCAATCCATACCAAAAATGGTGTCCACACTTCTCATAGGAAAACAATAAATTCTACAACTAAATTTTTGCCTCCTATGACAAGTAGACAATTCTATACAAGGATTAGGTCTGGACACGACCCTTAGCAGCAGTTAAAATAGTTATCGGCTCGGATAGCGATGATAAAGCTAATTCCAACCGATTCACACGCGATCGGGATATACAGCAATAGGTTGCACCCGAATCATATAATATACTGATCGAGTTATTGAATAGGACTCCCATCCCTTTTAAGTATACCGTCAGCATTCGTAACTGTCTAAGCATCCAGAGTGTTGACTTGTCATAGCCTTCGAGCTGCTCGTGACTCCGTGGAACTCTTCCTTGTAGGGCACCTTTTACCATAGTGACCCTCTTCATTATAATAGTAGCACCGTTTGATCTGTGCTGACGATCACCCAGGTGATGTCTTCCATAGTTAGAACATCTTTTGACTTTTGAGGAACCAGAAAATTGCACCCGCTTTTCCTTTGATGAAATTATCTTAGGACTTTGCATTCGGAGTTGATAGTTTCAACTACCTTCTTTCCTTTCCCATACTCCTTATGAGATCATCCTTGGCGACATAGGCTAGTTGCACTAAGGCAACAAAATTGGTAATAGTATAAGAGCTAAGACCATAAGTCATAAAAGCACTTATGCCCCTCTTATACATCTGCATTCTCCATTCGTCATACGGAGCTTACTTTACCACTTGGTAAAACTGAGACAACTTCTCAAACTTAGCGGTGCATTCTTCCACCGTCATGCCACCTTTCCTGAGTATGTACCGGTTGGAGACTCCGATCTTGGTCGAGGATTGCGTCTTGGTCATCCTGCCATAATTCCGCTTATGATGCACTAAGTATTAAGTTGATCAGGCTCAATGTCTCTTAGCATCACAAGTGTAATTACAAAAAGGACTAACAAGGAATCGACTCAACCCTAAACTAAGTCCGACTAGGTCGAACTGCTCTGATACCCAAGTGTACCATTCCTAAAACATCAGAGATATATTTCCTGTTTAAATACTGAACACCACAATAAAATTTTCACTGAATAACAACAGAACAGTCTTAAACATAAATAAGACCATAAACCATCAGTGAAATACAGTGTTCAATATCGCACAAGAAAGCGGAAATAAATACATAACTTTTACAACAGCTAAAGTCATAATGTCGTGATACATAACTAACAAGGGAAAACATAACTTAAGCATAAATGCTAAGTCTTCAGCAACCATCCGAGTACCTCCTACTCGTGCCTCTAGGATCTCCACTTTCCCTGTTTATCTGTAAAATCACAACATATAAACAATGAGATACAATCTCAGTGAGTTCTACCGAGACCCCTACTAACACTCTCGGTTCAATTATACAACCATTCGAACACGACACCGACTGCGCGAACGCTAAGCTGCGGTGTATCACGTTCTTTAACTTTAAACAAAGTGCCGACTACGCGAACGCTAAGCTGCGACAACTTATTACAACAAAGTACGACACCGGCTGCGCGAACGCTAAGCTGCGGTGTATCGCACGACAAACTTTTTAATATACTGCCGACTGCGCGAACGCTAAGCTGTGGCTAACTTGTTATAACTTGGTACGGCACCGACTGCGCGAACGCTAAGCTGCGATGAACCGCACTGTACGACACCGACTGCGCGAACGCTAAGCTGCGGTGTATCGCACAACAAACAATTTAACATAACACCGACTGCGCGAACGCTAAGCTGCGGCGAACCCCCTTACCAATAGTACTTTCCCTATTGGCACAGGGCCTAAGGTAAGGGATCATGACTGCCCCGCCTAGTATGTTAACATGAGTCGTCACCCGACTCGATATATGTTAAATATATCTACACTCGATGACCTGTTAGTTCACCTATAATCAATGAACATTTAGTCCATCTACATTTGACCGTTAATCGAACATAATACCCGCATTGGGCCGTTCCCTATAGTCAATATAATATATATATCGTGAATCGTAGACCGGTTTAGACGAATAAGTAATAATCATCCCACGTCAGTTATACAATACCACATCGGACTTATAGTTCGTTTTCCTTTCGATAAAACATGACCTCATACAATACCCCAAAATCAAGGCATTATGTAACACCCCATTTTCTACCTATTAATTTAATTGCGTAAAATCAGAGTTTTCAAATTTTAAATACACCACAAGGGATGTCACACTTACTTCGTTAAACATCACGCGCCAAATTACTCGCTTTTCGAAAACAGTCTTAGAATACTTTCAAAACGTCATCGTCAATTAAAATACAATTTCACAGCGGAAAATCCAACAAGTTTAATCATAAAAGGCATTGCAACTATGCAAGGCTTACATTACTAAAATCCAACCACCACGACAATCCTAAGTAACATAAACAACGTCATTTCTCCCTAGTGTTACATAATCAGAGCAGACGACCCGACTCGAAGTAGTGAAGGTACCTAGTCCTTCACTCGCAATCACCTGCACGTTACCGCATAGGGGCAACATTCAAACAGAAGGGTGAGTCCAATTCAACTCATATAATAAATCATATGATAAATAATAAGTCAGGTCACAGCTCTAAATTAATCACATCACAATCATCAATCACATCACTACAATAACTGATAAATAATCACATCACAATCATCCATCACATCACTACAATAACTCATCACTATGTCATGCAGGCATATGAAATGCAACCCACTCGCGGGCATATGCATGAGGTACCTTTTCACAAACGTCGCTTAGCCATTATGGCCTCATCGTCACTTAGCCCTTTAGGCCTCAAAAACGTCACTGGGTTTATGCATATGGGGCATGAGACACTATGACATGCACCACTCACAAACACACACAAATCACGGTCAAATATGTGACCCGTCACTTACCAATTTGCCAAATAAGAGGCACAGCACCTGTCAATTTACAATTTACACAACAACATCACTTCGCCATTTAGGCCTTAACATCACTTAGCCTTTTGGGCCTCAAAACGTCACTGGGTTTTCATTGTCACTTACTCATAAACATCATCAACTCAAACAATAGCCACTGAGGGCAGAAACGTCATTTATTAGCCACCAGGGGCATCATCGTCATTTACACATCATTATAATTAATAATAGCCACTAAGGGCAAAACAGTCATTTACACGTCATTATAAATAATAATAGCCACTAAGGGCAACACAGTCATTTACACGTCATTATAAATAATAATAGCCACTAAGGGCAAAACAGTCATTTACACGTCATTATAAATAATAATAGCCACTAAGGGCAAAACAGTCGTTTAACTAGCCACTAAGGGCATCATCGTCAAAATCATCATTTTTGGCACTACTTCGTTAAAACCATTGGTCGTACGCAAAAGAGAATTTTTAAAGACACCAAAACATCCTTTCAATGTCACAGCAGCGACCACAGGGGACAGCCACTTGGGCGCCCAGCAACCTTCTGAAATTATAAGTTTTTATTTTTAAAAATGGGACACACAGATAGACAACTGAAAATGCTTCACAACGCTTTTTGAAACGTTCAAAACGGATGTCCGAGTCAAAAGATATAGCGAAAACAGTTTTCGAAAACATTTTGGGAACATCCGGAAAACTGGCGCCATGGGCGCCCAACGCCCAGGCACCTGGCGCCCAGCGCCTAACAAAACGCAACGCACACACGCCCACACGGGCGCTCAGCGCCCAGCGCTGGCACCCAGCGCCCAGCGCCCAGCGCAACACGCACAGCAACACACACGGGCGCTCAGCGCCCAGCGCTGGCACCCAGCGCCCAGCGCAGACACACACAGCAACACACACGGGCGCCCAGCGCCCAGCTACAGTAACCGTGGAGCAGAATTTCCAGCAACACTATCTATGGCGCCCATGGCGCCCCTGAACAATATTTTCAGCATTTTTCCACAATTTTGCAAGATCCATCACAACACCAATCCCAACAATATAGAATCATCAAAATCATTCACTAAACATCAAAATTTCAGCAACAACACAAGCATAAACATGGCGCCCTAGGCGCCTACAACACCAACAACGGATCTTTGAGCAACCAAATCATCAAAACACATACCAATCGAATTAACAACATGAAATTACACATGAATCATACTCACGGATTAGATCTAGGCCATCCCTACTTAAAACCTATCATAGGACCTATTATATAAATTGATAGGACATCCCCTTACCTCGAATTCGAAGAGTAGGAGCCCTAGAGATAGTCACGAACAGAACCCAGCAACAAGATCACGTTCCTCTTTTCCCCTTGGAGTTGCGACTTCCGTTCCCATCTTCTCCTCTCCAACGGCGCCTCTCCCCTCTCCATTCTCTCCAATTTCGCAAAATGAAACCAAAAACCCCTAGCCTCACATGACCTCACAACTTCGCATGTCTCAATGGATCATGGGCTTGGGCTTTTCACTTAAGCCCAGCTCATGCAAGTGGCGCCCTCTTTTCCTAATACCACCACAAAACTAATATAATCTTAATTAATTAAATTATGCCCAATAAATTAAATAAGTTCCTAAATACTTAATTAAATAAATTAATTAATTTTTTAGGGTGTTACAATTCTCCCCCACTTAGAATATTTCGTCCTCGAAATTTACCTGCCACGCCAACACTCTCCCTCTAAGGACACCTAGACAACTAGGGCCATCTATTTGCTGATTACTATTGCTTTGATTACCGGCGGTAAGTGCTTGGGCGGCCGTCCCTCCTACTTGTTCAGCCAGGCAACTTCAAGCAGTAATAATCAGACTCACTCTCTACTCCACTGCGCTACTCTGATAAACTAGCTCGCATTCTATCTCACTCATCTACCCTTAAGGATAACAAAATACATCAATCATCACAGCATCACAACGAAACTCACCGGGCGCATAACAGTCGTACCACAAGCCTCATAATTTAGCAATATGACAACAACATCAACGAACAACTTTGCCACTCAGGCGACATCAATAACGACAAACCAACAGCAAGGCAACATCATCAATAACAATATAACTTGGGCCATTCGGCGGTACCCAAGACAACACCAAAACATTAACATTATTAACGAGGCAACCACAAGCAACAACAAAGCAACAATGCGGAGACAACTCCGGGACCAACAATCCTATAATCAATAACACATCAACAACTTTAGGCACCAAAGCGCCGACACTGCAACAACGATTTGGGGCACTAAGCCACCGACAACACAACAACAATTTAGTTCGACCGACACGCCTAAAAATCAACGACACCAGAAACAGTCAATTTTGCCTTGAAATTAGAATGCTCAGTTAGGCCTCGGAATAAGCTTTCCGAAACATTTTAGTTTACTTAAATCGGACTCCTGGGTCAAAAGATATTGCAAAAACATTTTTCCGTTACAATGACAGCATAAACTAAGCAACGCAGGAAATTCCAGCACTCACACATAAACTTCAACAATTTATTTACCCTATCAAACGAAATCGGAATTTAGCAAACAACCCCTCTACGGAAAACTTACGGAGTCTAGTTTCTGGCTATATTTTTAGAATTTCAAAATGATGAGTCCAATAGCACAGTTTTCGCAAACAAGGCAGTAGGTCCAGAAAATGGGGCAGCGACTGTGTCCAAAATTGTGACTCTTCTACGATGCCCAAAACAAACCCAAATAACACGAAACTTCAGCCTAAACAGTAAATCATTTTGTCTAGTTTTCAAAGAAATTGGATTCATTCGAAAAGGAGTTCATTTGAAAACACCACAATCAAAACACTGACCCTATGTCCAGACGGTCCCCCGAAATTTTACCCTAACTTGCGAAGCCCATAACTGGAGCTATACTACTCCAAATGCGACCAACCAAAGCCAAAATGACCAGCGTTCAGCCTAGTTTCTAAAATTGTGAGCTACATAATTTATCAACTAGTAAAACAGTCCCAGTTTAGCCGAAAGTCAAACCTACTCAGAAAGTGCCTACACAGTGAGCTTAGCAACAAATTAAGCATCCAAGCAGCCACAAATTCAGCCATCAAGCATAGTTTAAACTTCCCAATAATCATATACCAACCAATTAAAATACATCGATCACTTCAACACACTCGCTATGTAAATTACAAGCAATACATATTCTATATAAATCAAACAATACATAGAGCACGCCAAACTTCTTAACCAATTTAAACATCATAGAGCACACAAGGTTTCATACATACTAATACATTTTTGCTCCCAAAGAAACCCAATACCAGTTTCAAAATCGTCATCAAATCATTTTTGACAAGGTTTTTAAAATCGACATAACAACAAATCATTACTCTGTTTCAAATAAAACCAACTAGAAAAATCATTTTCCAATCCAACAAAACTTCACCTCTATACTTCCTCATTTAAAATCCCAAGTCAAAAATAATTTTATTTCCTTTGATCTTCACCACTTCAACACCCACGTTCATTCATTAAAAATAGATTTATTACTAATTTTAGTATCCAACCGTAAAACCGTCCATTAGACATTTCAAAAACAATTCCAGAAATCATTTTACTTTTCATATCACAAAACTACATAGCACAAGGCATTAGTATTACTCAAATAAAACGGTTTTCAGAAACATCAATAATTAAACAGCAACACTAATCCCTAGAAAACAGTTCAATATTTCCAACAACAGCAACATCGATCTTTTAAAACGGCAATTAAACAGTAACAGTGGTTTAATGGTACAATAACCCAACTACGTAACAAATAGACAAACAGCAATGGCAATAACACAGTATTTACTTTGCAGCACAGCAGTAACTTAATTTACAGTAGCAGCAATCACCAAAAGCACATAAGCACAACAACAGGGTCAAAATAAAAGTCACAACCAAACGACACAGGGTTCACACGGAGCACAACATAGCAAACAGCACACAATACCAGTAGGGGCGTCTCCCCCACTAGTTTACTTACCATAGCAGCTTCCGTCTAATTGTACCTGCAGGAACATCACTACAACACAACCCAATGGTCAAGACTAAAAGACAACAGTTGGTCGGTAACCGACACAACGACTCTACGACTTGGCCGGACGGACCAACCATTGCTCTGATACCACTAATGTAACACCCCATTTTCTACCCATTAATTTATTTGCGTAAAATCAGAGTTTTCAAATTTTAAATACACCACAAGGGATGTCACACTTACTTCGTTAAACATCACGCGCCAAATTACTCGCTTTTCGAAAACAGTCTTAGAATACTTTCAAAACGTCATCGTCAATTAAAATACAATTTCACAGCGGAAAATCCAACAAGTTTAATCATAAAAGGCATTGCAACTATGCAAGGCTTACATTACTAAAATCCAACCACCACGACAATCCTAAGTAACATAAACAACGTCATTTCCCCCTAGTGTTACATAATCAGAGCAGACGACCCGACTCGAAGTAGTGAAGGTACTTAGTCCTTCACTCGCAATCACCTGCACGTTACCGCATAGGGGCAACATTCAAACAGAAGGGTGAGTCCAATTCAATTCATATAATAAATCATATGATAAATAATAAGTCAGGTCACAGCTCTAAATTAATCACATCACAATCATCAATCACATCACTACAATAACTCATAAATAATCACATCACAATCATCCATCACATCACTACAATAACTCATCACTATGTCATGCAGGCATATGAAATGCAACCCACTCGCGGGCATATGCATGAGGTACCTTTTCACAAACGTCGCTTAGCCATTATGGCCTCAACGTCACTTAGCCCTTTAGGCCTCAAAAACGTCACTGGGTTTATGCATATGGGGCATGAGACACTATGACATGCACCACTCACAAACACACACAAATCACGGTCAAATATGTGACCCGTCACTTACCAATTTGCAAAATAAGAGGCACAGCACCTGTCAATTTACAATTTACTCAACAACATCACTTAGCCATTTAGGCCTTAACATCACTTAGCCTTTTGGGCCTCAAAACGTCACTGGGTTTTCATTGTCACTTACTCATAAACATCATCAACTCAAACAATAGCCACTGAGGGCAGAAACGTCATTTATTAGCCACCAGGGGCATCATCGTCATTTACACATCATTATAATTAATAATAGCCACTAAGGGCAAAACAGTCATTTACACGTCATTATAAATAATAATAGCCACTAAGGGCAAAACAGTCATTTACACGTCATTATAAATAATAATAGCCACTAAGGGCAAAACAGTCATTTACACGTCATTATAAATAATAATAGCCACTAAGGGCAAAACAGTCATTTACACGTCATTATAAATAATAATAGCCACTAAGGGCAAAACAGTCGTTTAACTAGCCACTAAGGGCATCATCGTCAAAATCATCATTTTTGGCACTACTTCGTTAAAACCATTGGTCGTACGCAAAAGAGAATTTTTAAAGACACCAAAACATCCTTTCAATGTCACAGCAGCGACCACAGGGGACAGCCACTTGGGCGCCCAGCAACCTTCTGAAATTATAAGTTTTTATTTTTAAAAATGGGACACACAGATAGACAACTGAAAATGCTTCACAACGCTTTTTGAAACGTTCAAAACGGATGTTCGAGTCAAAAGATATAGCGAAAACAGTTTTCGAAAACATTTTGGGAACATCCGGAAAACTGGCGCCATGGGCGCCCAGTGCCCAGGCACCTGGCGCCCAGCGCCTAACAAAACGCAACGCACACACGCCCACACGGGCGGTCAGCGCCCAGCGCTGGCACCCAGCGCCCAGCGCCCAGCGCAACACGCACAGCAATACACACGGGCGCTCAGCGCCCAGCGCTGGCACCCAGCGCCCAGCGCAGACACACACAGCAACACACACGGGCGCCCAGCGCTGGCACCCAGCGCCCAGCTACAGTAACCGTGGAGCAGAATTTCCAGCAACACTATCTATGGTGCCCATGGCGCCCCTGAACAATATTTTCAGCATTTTTCCACAATTTTGCAAGATCCATCACAACACCAATCCCAACAATATAGAATCATCAAAATCATTCACTAAACATCAAAATTTCAGCAACAACACAAGCATAAACATGGCGCCCTAGGCACCTACAACACCAACAACGGATCTTTGAGCAACCAAATCATCAAAACACATACCAATCGAATTAACAACATGAAATTACACATGAATCATACTCACGGATTAGATCTAGGCCATCCCTACTTAAAACCTATCATAGGACCTATTATATAAATTGATAGGACATCCCCTTACCTTGAATTCGAAGAGTAGGAGCCCTAGAGATAGTCACGAACAGAACCCAGCAACAAGATCACGTTCCTCTTTTCCCCTTGGAGTTGCGACTTCCCTTCCCCTCTTCTCCTCTCCAACGGCGCCTCTCCCCTCTCCATTCTCTCCAATTTCACAAAATGAAACCAAAAACCCCTAGCCTCACATGACCTCACAACTTCGCATGTCTCAATGGATCATGGGCTTGGGCTTTTCACTTAAGCCCAGCTCATGCAAGTGGCGCCCTCTTTTCCTAATACCACCACAAAACTAATATAATCTTAATTAATTAAATTATGCCCAATAAATTAAATAAGTTCCTAAATACATAATTAAATAAATTAATTAAATTTTTAGGGTGTTACAACTCTCCCCCACTTAGAATATTTCGTCCTCGAAATTTACCTGCCACGCCAACACTCTCCCTCTAAGGACACCTAGACAACTAGGGCCATCTATTTGCTGATTACTATTGCTTTGATTACCGGCGGTAAGTGCTTGGGCGGCCGTCCCTCCTACTTGTTCAGCCAGGCAACTTCAAGCAGTAATAATCAGACTCACTCTCTACTCCGCTGCGCTACTCATTTTGGGCACTTTGAAATTTTTTGGACAGAACAAGGCGCACGGGTCGTGCCCCTGGACGCACGGGTCGTGCTCATTTGACAGCATTGCAAAAATGGCCTGTTTTATGAAAAATTGCTTTCCGATTGATCCCGATACTCGTTCCGCTCAATTCCGATTCTTGTTCCGATCGAAAACAGACCAAACAACCAACAAAATAGACCCAACTAAAACCACACAATCAATCAACCCAATCAAAAACTCAATCAAAACGGATTTTATCAAAAACGACATATTTTCCAATTAACGGTTTTTAAGTCAAAATCTTTCGAAATCAAATCACCAAAAATTCCATTTCAACGCGACACAACTCGAGACTCGCTCCGATCGATTCCTAACCCGAAACAGACAATATCAAGTAGTATTCCAGACCAGCGAAAGCGATAAAACGATCAATCAATTAATTCGAAAAACAAAAATCCTAAACGTGGGTAGAACTCACCCTTGACGCGTGATCCACGATCGAGCCGAAATCACCGAGTAACCACACGAACGCTCCCCGCTCCGGCGACACCCAATCCGCTTCCAAAGCTTTCCACTCGATCGCGAAACCTCTTTTTGACCGAAATACCGAATTCCTCGAAATCTTTCCTGGACACTATTCATCTTCTTCTTCAACCTCAAGCCACTATTCACACCTAACCCCAAAATGTAATTTCTCCACCCTAACTCATCCAACTAGCTCCCAATCATCCAATCGATCTTCAATACTCGAGTAATCCACCTTGAGCTCGCTCCTAAACATCATCCTGAGCTTTCCCTTGAGCTACAACCATCAAATCTCCAATTTTTCCTCTCAAATTCGAAAATGGCAAAGTGAGAGAGAGTGAGTTGATGATGAAGATCTTGGTACCAAATCGAAGAGGAAGTAACGCTGAGCATTTTTCGTGTTGGAAGGAAGTCGTTTTGATGAGCCTAACTTTCCCTTTTTCCTCTTCTTCCTCCTCACCCTTTCTTTCTCTTTTCTTTTCTTTTCTCTCATTCTCTCTGTTTCTCCCTTCTGTCTCTCGCGTGCTTCCTTTTAACACACACACACACACACACACACACACACACACACACACTTATTTATTTAATATATATGTGGTAGCGTGGTCCAATTACCATATTGATCTAAATCTCCTATTTCGATTCCAAAACTTCCTTGACCCGTATTATCCGGTTAACGACCCGATGACAACCAATAAATAATTTTAGCACTCAATAAATTAACCAGTCAAGTACTAAATCAATTCAATTGGGTTAACATCCAAATAATTCTATTAATTATGTTGCGGATGTTACACTTCTCTTACTCGTCCTCCGGGATTCAACGGGAAAGATTATGCATATTGGAAAGAAAGAATGAGAATTTTTATTGAAGGGGTAGACTTAGATGTTTGGGATGCTGTGGAAAAAGGACCCTATGTCCCCACACACATGGTAGACGGTATTCTTACAATTAAAAGTAGAAATAAATGGTCTGATGATGAGAAAAGAAAAGTGCAACATAATTTACGTGCCAAAAATATTATTACTTCTGCTTTAAGTCCTGATGAATTTTTTCGAGTTTCAAACTGTAAATCTGCCCAAGAAATGTGGGATAATCTCCAAGTTACTCATGAGGGTACAAGTGAAGTGAAAAGGGCAAGAACAAATACTCTTATCAGAGAGTACGAACTATTTAGAATGAATACAAGTGAAACAATACCAGAAATGCAGAAAAGGTTCACTCACATAGTGAATCAGTTAAGCTTGTTGGGAAAGTCATTTCCTACAGAGGATCTAATCAACAAAGTTCTGAGATGTCTGAATAGAGAATGGCAACCCAAGGTTACTGCTATAGTTGAATCAAGAAATTTAGCTACTATGACTCTGGCTACTCTGTTCGGTAAACTTCAAGAGCATGAACTAGAACTCACCCGTCTAGCTGAGTACGAAAATACAGATAAGAAAAAGAAAAGCTTGGCTGTAAAAGCATCTAGTTCTAGTCGGTTTGATGATAGTGACAACTCAGATGATGAAATTGATGAAAGTGAAGAGAATATGGCTCTTATGGTTCGGAAGTTCAAAAGGTTCATGAAAGGCAACAACTATCCAAGGAAGAACTTCAAATCAAAAAGGTTCTCCAGCAAAGAAAGTACATCCGGTCCTCCTATTTGCTATGAATGCGGGAAACCCGGGCACATGAAAATGGAATGTCCTAATCTACAGAAAAAGGACTCCAAATTTGAAAAGAAGGCATTCAGGGATAACAAAGGAAGAAAAACCTACATCGCATGGGAAGACAACTGCATGGATTCATCAGATGAATCAGAGGATGAAGAAGCCCAAGTTGCATTAATGGCTGATCATGAAAGCGAGAATGAAAACGAGGTAATATCTAACCCTGACTCTTTACAAAATGCATATGATGATTTATATGAAGCTTTCACTGAATTGCATGATGATTCCATGAAATTAGCTAAGGCATTAAGTAAATCAAAGAAAACCATTGCTAATCTTCAAGAAGAAGTTAATGCTTCAACTAAAGAAAAATTAGAGCTTAGGAAAGAAATTGATGATCTTGTCTATTTCAAAGAAAATTATGCATGTGATAAATGTATAGAACATGAAAAGAAAATCAATGAGCTTGAATGTACAATAGGCAAAATGTCCAAATTACAACATGTGCATCCTAGGATTCAGAGAAATAACTTTGTGAAAAGCAATATGCATCATAGACCTAAGTTTTCCACTAAACCTTATATTAGATGTTACTATTGTGATAATCCCGGACATACAGCTTCTGTTTGCAGGGCAAGAGGTAAACAAACTATGAAAAATGTAATATCCCCAATTTTCGCTATTTAAATTATTTGGCGTAAATTATTATTTAGTGATTTATTTACTTGGTTGAAAATAAATCGTTTTAAAAGTGAATTGCTTGATTGAATTATTATGAGCATTTCGTGTTTAATTAAAAATTTATTAGCATCAAGTTGAGTTATTAGGGCTAGTAGAAGTCTTACGAAGGAATAAGTAGCCAAGGGGTATATTAGTAACTCCCCACCCATTTAAGTGGCCAGCTGACCCAACCATCACACTGGTTCACAAACAGCACCCATTTCACTTCTTCTTTCATTTTCCAGAATCTGAAAATAGAAGGATTAGAGAGGTTGAGAGGGGGAGTTTGCAAAGAGGAGAGAAGAGGAGGGAAGAAAGCAGAACCTCCATGCATGTTTGATCAGGAACCAGAATCACACTCCACTTTTCTTCCTCTTTCCATTGTTACTAATTTTATCTACTGAATCATCATCTCATTCCATCTACCATTTTCGCACTACACCTCCATTTATGAAGAAATAGAGGTTTCATGGCTTAGTTGGGTTTCCTTAGTACTTTGGAAGTGGTTAGAAGAGTTGCATGTGGGTTGGGGAAGAATTTCAGTGGATGGGATCTTGTGTGGTTGCTGTCTCAAAGTCAGAAGCGAATCCTAGGAAAGTTCGTGATACCTTGGAGCGAATTCGAGGACCGTTCGTAGTGTTCGTCGCCGTGTCAACCGAGGGATTCGTGATTGTGTGATTTTCATCACATTAGGTGAGTTCTATACTCACTAGGGAATTGGTGTTAAATCATGTGTCATGTTTTCAGGGTTTCATTGTGCTTTGATGGTTGAATTTGTTGCTGTTTGAATGCTTAAATTGTTGCTAAGCTCACTGTGTAGACATTTTCTGAATAGGTTCGCTTTCTGAGTAACTGGGAATGATTTAGGCATCCAAAAATTTTATAACTTACCTTTTTAGAAACTAGATTGATTAGTTGTCATTTTGGCTTTGGAATGGATGCATTTGGACTTGTGTAGCTCAAGATATGAGCATTACAAGTTAGGGTAGAATTCTGGAGACCACCTGAGGATAGGTTCGGTTTCTGGGTATCTGGGGATGATATAGGTATCCAAAAATTATGTGGTAAATTGTTTTAGAAACTAGACTGAATGCTCGTCAATTTGGTCCTGATTTAGTTGAATTTGGAATTGTGTAGCTCAAGATATGAGCATCACAAGTTAGGGTAAAATTCTGTGTAATTTCGCGTCGCGACCCGTGGCCATCGCGTCGCGACCTCCCTTAATTTTTGCAACGCAAAACTTTCTGTCAGTTTTCGCGTCGCGACGGTATGTGTTCGCGTCGCGACGGTTTACTGTTTTCACTAAAAAGTCCCTGAACTTGTTTTTGCAATATCTTTTGATCCGGTGGTTCGATTTCAGTGTTCTCAGATGCGTTAGAAAGATAATAAAAAGGCCTAACTGGATATGTAATCAAAATTGTACTATTCTCTGTTTGGGTGTAGTTTGGATTGTGAATGATGTTAGTTGATGTTATGAGAGTGTTATGCCTAAGCTAAGTTCATGTTATGAGACCAATTATTATGTTATGATTATGCTAAGTGTGATTGATGTATTATGTTTGGACTAGCTGGATAATTAGTATAAGCTAAGTTAAGAACCTTAGTAAGCCATGTGAGATCACTTAATTATAAGAATAAGTTAGTAATTAGATCACCTAATGTTAATAATAAGATTATGTTCAGTTCAGTTTATTGTTATGTTATTGTTATGTTTAAGTTCATTGTTGAGTTCAGTTCAGGTATATCTTCATATATATCTTTTAGTCGGGGTGACGACCCTATTTAGTTTAGTGTGCTAGGGGAGAGGCAGTCATGAGCCTTATGAACCTAGGCCCCGTTAGGGACCCAGCCGATTAGTGTGGACGGGTTCACTGGAAGCTTATTATGCCAAGTGACCGGTGACACGCTATAACTTTAGTTAGTGTTGTGTCTTGTAACCGGCTTGAGGGTTACGAGGACAACGTTTAGTTAGTTAGCCACATAGTCAATTTTGAGGACTATGATTTATGAGTTGAGTATAATGAATCAAGCATAATTGAACCGAGAGAATTAGTAAGGGGTCGGGATAGAACTCACTGAGACAAGTTGTCTCACCCAATCCATTGTTGTTGTTTTTCAGTTAAGCAGGGAAAGTTGAAGACCGTGAGGCACGGCTATGGAGACGCTTCAGGAGCAGCCGCTATCTTTACTTCATTATGTCTTGTATTTCAGTTTCCTTTGTATTTCTGTATTTCTATTCAGTATCTTAAGACTATTTGATTGTACAACTTATGTCTTTCAAGTTGTAAATCGCTTCCGCAGACTTTCGGTTTTGGTACTGAACACTAGTTGAGTGGTGTAAGGACCGACTTTATGTATTTTATGTTAAGTTATGTAAGCGAACTTGATGGGTTTTTAGCATCGAGTATTAGATTATGTTCAGTATTTAAAAAGGAAGTCACTCTGATGTATGCCAGTCGTGCGCTTCGGTAATTTCTACAAGATAGAAATTATCGGGGTGTTACAAAAAAGGTATGGGTTCCCAAAAGGAACATACCAAACACTAACCCACAAGGACCCAAAGAGATTTGGGTACCTAAAACCTTATGTTGAATCAATGCAGGTATGCTTCAAGGTACGGGGGTCAGATTGGTACCTTGACAGCGGATGCTCAAAGCACATGACTGGAGATGTCACAAAGTTCCTAACTCTTACCCCCAGATCAAGCGGTCATGTGACTTATGGTGACAATAACAGAGGAAGAATCCTTGGTGAAGGTAAAGTTGGTAAAGATTTATCTACTGCTATTGATAATGTGCTCTATGTTGAAGGTCTTAAACATAATTTCTTAAGCATTAGAAAACTTTGTGATAAAGGAAATAGGGTAATATTTGACTCAGGTTCATGCATCATTGAGGATAAACAAAGTAAACAAGTTAGAATGATAGGAAATAGAGTAGAAAACATATACATGATGAGTTTAGATAGTGTTTCATCACATAATGCATGTTGCCTCATTAGTAAGGAAGAAAACTCTTGGTTATGGCACCGTAGGACAGCTCATATTCATATGGATCATCTTAACAAGCTAGTGTCTAAAGATCTAGTTAATGGTTTGCCTAATATCAAGTTTGAAAAAGATAAATTGTGTGATGCATGCCAAAAGGGTAAACAGGTAAAAGTGTCCTTTAAATCAAAGAATATTGTGTCTACTAACAAACCTTTGCAGCTGTTACACATGGATCTATTTGGTCCCTCAAGGACAAAAAGTTATGGTGGAAATTACTATGCTCTAGTTATAGTAGATGATTATTCAAGATATACCTGGACCCTCTTTCTGGCAAATAAGAGCGAAGCTTTTGGAGCATTCAAAAAGCTTGCTCGCAGCATTCAAAATGAGAAAGAATTGAAGATCATCTCAATTCGATCTGATCACGGTGGAGAATTTGAAAATGAAAAATTTGAGATCCTATGTGAAGAACTTGGTATAAATCACAACTTCTCAGCACCTAGAACTCCTCAACAAAATGGAGTTGTTGAAAGGAAAAATCGATCATTGGAGGAACTTGCCAGAACAATGCTAAATGATCACGACATCCCGAAAAACTTTTGGGCGGATGCTGTAAGTACTGCTTGTTATGTTATGAATAGAGTTTTGATTAGGCCTATTTTAAAGAAAACCCCCTATGAACTTTACAAGGGGAGAAAACCAAGTATTTCACACCTTCACACGTTTGGTTGCAAATGTTTTGTATTGAATAATGGAAAGGATAACCTAGGTAAATTCGATGCTAAAGCTGATGAAGGAATTTTTCTTGGTTACTCTTTATCTAGCAAGGCCTTTAGAATTTTCAATAAAAGAAATATGGTAATTGAGGAATCTGTACAAGTTACATTTGATGAAACTAACCCCAAAAGGCTGGGAAAGGTTATTGATGATATTGCAGATGAACCTGAAGAGTTACAAATAGGTGAGAAGAAGAAAGATAAAGAAGAAGAAACAAAAACCACCTCTCAAGAGAAATCAGAAGAAGGATCAAGCAGTGAACTTCCCAAGGAATGGAGAATCCCAAGGGACCACTCGCTTGAAAATGTCATAGGTGATGTAACTAAAGGGGTAACTACTCGTAACTCTCTTAGAAATGCATGTAATCATATGGCTTTCGTATCTCAAATTGAACCTAGAAATATAGATGAAGCCGTAGTTGATGAACATTGGACTATTTCTATGCAAGAAGAGTTAAATCAGTTTGAAAGAAACGAAGTGTAGGATCTAGTTCCTAGACCTGATAAACATCAGATAATAGGCACAAAATGGGTGTTTAAAAACAAGCTAGACGAATCAGGTATAATAATTAGGAACAAAGCTAGACTAGTTGCTAAAGGTTATAATCAAGAAGAAGGAATAGACTATGATGAAACATATGCTCCTGTAGCTAGACTAGAAGCTATTCGCATGCTACTTGCTTTTGCATCAATCATGGATTTTAAATTGTATCAAATGGATGTTAAGAGCGCTTTCTTAAATGGTTTTGTCCAAGAAGAAGTATATGTTGAACAACCACTTGGCTTTGAAAATTTTGAAAAACCAGACCATGTTTTTAAACTCAAAAAGGCTCTATATGGTCTGAAGCAAGCTCCCAGAGCTTGGTACGAAAGATTGAGCAAATTCCTACTCAATCATGATTTTCAAAGAGGAAAAGTTGACACTACACTTTTTATAAAAAGGTCAAAAGATGACATCTTACTCGTGCAAATTTATGTGGATGATATCATTTTCGGTGCTACTAATGAGTTGCTTTGCAAAGAGTTTTCAAGTATTATGCAGAATGAATTTGAAATGTCAATGATGGGAGAACTCAACTTCTTCCTTGGGCTTCAAATAAAACAAACAAACAACGGCATCTTCATATCTCAATCAAAGTACTGCAAAGAACTACTCAAAAGATTTGAAATGGACAAAGCAAAAGAAATGTCCACACCAATGAGCACCTCATGCTACTTAGACAAAGATGAAGAAGGTAAACCGGTAGAACTAAGCAAATATCGAGGTATAATTGGCTCTCTTCTCTACTTAACTGCTAGTAGACCGGACATCATGTTTAGTGTTTGCATGTGTGCTAGGTATCAAGCAAATCCAAAAGAGTCACATTTAGTAGCTGTCAAAAGAATAATGAGATATCTGGTAGGCACTCAAAATGTTGGACTGTGGTACCCAAAAGGCGCCACATGTAGCCTTATTGGATATTCAGATTCTGACTTTGCAGGATGTAAGTTGGATAGAAAAAGAACTAGTGGAACATGTCACATACTAGGTAGTGCATTAGTCTCATGGCACAGTAAGAAACAAGTCAGTGTCGCACTGTCAACTGCTGAAGCAGAATATGTTGCAGCAGGGAGCTGTTGTGCACAAATCCTCTGGATGAAGCAACAACTTCTTGACTATGGTATAGATCTAGATCATATCCCTATAAAATGCGATAATACCAGCGCTATCAATCTTACAAAGAACCCCGTCCAACACTCTAGGACCAAGCATATAGAGATAAGACACCATTTTCTTAGAGATCATGTCCAAAAAGGGGACTGTGTAATCAAATTTGTTGAATCCGCAAAACAGCTGGCTGATATTTTTACAAAAAGAAAACTTCTTCTTCATTCGAAGAGAACTTGGAATCATTGATTCCTCCTCATGCTGTTAGACTCGCAATTTTTATTACATGTTGCCCTCTTTGATCATGACAAAAAGGGGGAGAAGAATAGAATAAAGTTTTTAATATTCAGCATACATTTGCATTCACTCATACCAACTTGCATACAGTCAATAAAACAGGGGGAGCATCATGATAGGGGGAGTATCATATATACGTTATCTATTTGAACTAACCTCCCACCTTGAGATGAGTTAATGTTTTGTCATCATCAAAAAGGGGGATAATGTGGATACCTTGTATTGTAGGTAAACTAATATTGCAGGTAAGTTTTGATGATGAAAAAGACAAAGGCAAAGTTGATGGCCAAAGGTAATAAAAGTGACTAAACATCAAAGTCACAATCCAAGACAAACAAGCTCAAGGATTGAAGATTCAAGTTTAAGGGTAGTCCTTAAAATATAAGGGCAGTCCTTAGGGTTTGGGTGTGTCTTAGGAAAAAGTGTAAGCTCTTTCGAATGTCAGCTCGTATCTCAAAATCTCACACACTCACAAGTTTTTCAAAGATGCATGCATACTTATGTAAACATACTTATCATCTTTAAAACACAAAAATCGATTTCATCTTGCATATACACTCATCAAAATTGATTTTCAGGCCAATCAGAAAAGGAAGAATCGATTTTCACTTCATGTATTTTTCAGTGCCAAAATCGATTTCTGAGCCAAACATTTTTAAAGGAAGAATCGATTCCCACTCTTTTGCACTTAACTGAGAATCGATTCCTACATGTCTCAGGCAAGCTGAGAATCGATTCATACAGATTTTCACTAAGTACAGAGTCGATTCCTAGCTCTCCATGGTTCTCAAGAATCGATTGTCCCTATTTTTCAAACAAATGAAAATCGATTCCTCACTTAAATGAATCGATTCCTAAATCAAATGCTTTCGACAAAGAATCGATTCGTACACTATTTTTAACGTAAACTTGATTTTTTCATAGCCTATAAATAGGCACTGCATTACGTTCATTTTTACAACAACCCATTTCACGAATCAGAAAACTTTTGAGAAAAACTCTTCACGCTTTTACTTTTGCTCGTCACGCACCGTTGGTACGTCTGAGCTGATCTGTTGCTAAGAGTTAGTTGGGGTTGCATTCTTCAAGTTGTAATATCTGCCTTCATTAGAGGTATTTCTGTCTTTACAATTGTTTATTATTTAATTGTTTGTGGTTTGTTGATAAGTCATGTTTTAGTATGTTTTTAGTACCTATTTTAAGTAGTTTATTTGAGGTTTTGATTTTAGTTTAGAGCTATTTTTACTACAAAATTGTTGGTTTCTATTCTCAGGTTATTATTGAAGCAATTGAGGAATTTTGGTGCATAAAGAGTAAAGGATCAAAAGACAAAAGGATAGGGAGAAGAATCAGCAACAAGGGGGTGCAAATATCAGGTTTATACGCACGGTTCGTGCGTGATTAAGCACGGTCCGTGCGTAAGGTTCGCAGAGGATGAAGAAACTGAAGAAAAAGAGACGCACGATCCGTGCGCCTGGGAGGCACGATCCGTGCGTAACGTTCGCAAAAGCAGAAAATCAAAAGTTTAACTGCGCACGATCCGTGCGCATCTCAAGCACGGTCCGTGCGCCCTGTGATGTTTTAAATTCCAAGCTGTTTTCATGGGGCACGATCCGTGCGCCTGGGAGGCACGATCCGTGCGTCCCTTCTGATGGCTAAAAATGTTACAACTCTTCCCATTCTGTCTTTATGGATTGTAATTGATGTTTAGTGCCTTGTCTCTGATCTTGACCTATAAAAAGGATCCCAATGTAGCTTCACAATCATCTTGGATTATTGTAATTGACATTCTAAGTTTTAATTGAAGTTCTTGCAAGTTTTTCTCTTTAAGGTTATTGTTACTCTGCCCATTTATAATTCAGTCTTTTATACGCTTTTCTTTACTTCTCGCTATTTACATTTTGCAATTTAAATTATGTTCTTCTCTTCTACTCCCTTGTCTACAATGAGCTATTGTGAGTAGACTTCTTTAGTCTTGGGATTTTGGGAAACAATCCAATGATGGGTCCCTGAATAATTCCAAGACTAAAACCTATCTTATTAGGGTTTGAATTCTAATCTAATTTCATCGTGCGTTTTGTATAATCCAAATGTCAAGTGATGGACCGAAAGGGGAAGCTTGACATTGGAACAAATGAAATTAGACAAGGTCGATCAAAGCATGAGAATAGCATTGATGACCTTGGGATAATAAGGTTGTACTTAATGGGTTTCGGCAATGATCAACCATGAGAATAGGCTTGATCGTTGTTTCGAGACACGTTCTTGTTGTCCGAAAGGAAACTTGAATTACACCAAAAGAATACCTTGTCCTTAGAAACAAACTTAAATAATAAGATAGGGGATAGTTAAGGGGTTGTTTTTATACCTTCATTGTGATCTAACCAAGATCCCAAGACGCTTTTTATTATTCTAAGTTAAAACCAATTTTTACTAAATCATTCCGTTTCAGCTAATCATCACTAGAAACTAGATTGGTAATCACATATAACTCCCTGTGGATCGATATTTTTACTACGCGATAGAACCGTATACTTGCGGTGTATCAAGTTTTTGGTGCCGTTGCCGAGGAGTTAAGTGATATTAATCAACTTTTTGGTACCGGTTAGACTGAAATTTTTTTTCTTGTTTTCTTTTATTTTTCTGTTTTCTTCTCCTTTGAATGCGAAGAGTCCGAAGTCTCGGAGAAATTGTTCAACCAATTCCTGAGATTGAACGATTCTTACATAGAAGAAGAAGAGAACTGCGCAATAACCAAGAAATGGCTGCTAACGCAAATCGTGCTCTCAAAGAGTATGCTACGCCTTCTACGGCAGAGCCACATGTTGTTATTGTGCATCCAAATGTTGATGCAAACAATTTTGAGATTAAACCATCACTTCTTTCTATGGTCCAGCAGAACCAATTTTCCGGTTCTGCTACTGATGACCCAAATCTTCATCTGTCTATTTTTCTCGAATACTGTGGCACTCTAAAACTAAATGGAGTGACTCCGGAAGCCATAAGGCTGAAACTTTTTCCTTTCTCGTTAAGGGATAAAGCCAGGGCCTGGTTTCACTCATTACCTAATGAGTCTGTCACAGCTTGGGATCAACTAAGGCAAGCATTCCTTGCCAGATTCTTTCCCCCAAGCAAAACTCCTCAACTGAGGAATCAAATTACAAGATTCACTCAGAATGATGGGGAGTCTCTTTATGATGCATGGGAGCGTTTCAAAGAAATGCTAAGGCTTTGCCCCCATCATGGACTATAGAAATGGTTGATAATCCACACTTTTTATAACGGTCTATTGTACACCACAAAAATGACTGTTGATGCAGCTGCAGGTGGTGCTTTGATGAACAAGAATATTGAAGAAGCTTATACTCTGATTGAGGATATGGCACAGAATCACTACCAATGGACAAGTGAGAGAGCTATCACAGCTCCATCAGCACAAAAGAAAGAACAAGGTAAGTACCAAGTTTCTGCCCTTGATCATATAGCTTCTAAAGTAGACGCATTGTTTGCTAAATTTGATAAGCTGAGTGTAAATGCTGCTTCATCTTCTACTCCATCTTCTTCTTCATCTTGTGAAATCTGTGGTGTAGTTGGTCACATTGGTACAGAATGCCAAGTAGGGGCATCTACTGCTAGTTCTGAACAAGCAAATTTTGCCCAAAAGGGGGATCCATTTTCAAACACTTATAACCCCGGATGGAGGAATCATCCAAATTTTTCATATAAAAATCCTCCATCAAACCAACCAGCAGCTAGAACACCCCCTGGTTT